>VWYH01010259.1:877493-918815 GCA_013399365.1 Pampusana beccarii | reverse complement strand
TCTGTGATTCTGTGATTGCTTCAACTACCCTTACGTGCCTGTCATGTAGACTAGTAATAAATTAATAAGGAGACCAGGAGTTGATTAAGTGTTACATATTATCGTCACTGACTGGCACCTCCCTTGCACCTTTGTTGTAGGGACCAGTGCAACCTGCTCTCACAAAGCAACTGACTTCCCTCTGCAGTACGTGGCAGGTGCCTCTAAAAGCCTCCAGAAAGAAATACTGAAGTCTGGAGTTTACATTTGAACTGAAGGCATTTAGCAGCACCTAGCATTCAAAGGCTACATCTGTAAAAGCATGTAGTAGCTCAATAGGAGCAGGTCTGTAGAGCGAAAAAAGATGGTGCTGAAGATCCATGTCCACATTATATGCTCTTCTTGAGGGTTTTCTTTGGACTAGCTCTGTTTGGTCCCGAGCAATGACGAGCCATTGTTTATTGAAGCACAGTAGGTGTATTCCTGGAGGCCACTTTTCCATTTAGTTTCATCTGAAAGGAGCCTGGTTTGTGCTGACACTGCTCTTGTGCTGCAAAACGGGGATGACCGGGAAGTTCAATCCAAAAGCGCACTCTTGATCTGCACCAGGATGCCAATGCTGATCCACCCGCAGACATTTCTGTTATCCAGGTGTTGGCCTTCAGCTCTTAGTGTAGGATGATGAGTTCAATACATCCTAAATCAGGCAGAAAGCAACCTGCTTGTCTTAACTGTAGGACACAGCGTCAGCAAAGTCTTACCTGTGTGCGTCCTCCGGTGAGCCTTCAGGTGGGAACTTTTTGTGTACACCTTGTTGCACCCCTCGAAGTCGCACCGATGGATGCGCCGCTTCCTGGAGTCTGGAGACTCGGACCTTCTCTGACGCCTTGTGCTCTCAATACTGAACGGTGAAATTGAACTAGAAAACAGAACAGAAGCAAAAAAATGAAGCAAGAGCACGGTTTATACCCTGGGCCCCAAAAGATCAGCTGTAATATATCACTGTGACAGAAGTGGCTTTAACAATTAATGAAGTATTTCCTCTTCTAAAACAGAGTCCACTGAAGCAATTTGTTCTTGAACTGCAGCATATTTAGCGGTATGAAATAATACAAGTCTTGATTTAGAAGTGCTTATTGTCAGAGAAAACACCTCAATCCTTAAATGCTGCCCCAATAATGTAATAGCCTGACTTCATCTGAGCTTTATCTCTATTTCACGTGTCCACATACAAGCTCACTGAACCCTGCTTTCCAAACAATGTTATATATAGACTTTATTTTATATATAGGCTTCTCTTTGACAAGTTTAAATAGATAACAATCCTGAAACCTTTTATGAAAAAGTGTTTCCAGTACCCAGATCTGGACTGTGGATCCTCGCATTTGGCCCAACACCTGTTGTTTGCTTGTATGCAGATTGCTAAGAGATCCATAACACCTGGCAGCAGCGATTTTTCCAGTTCCTTACTTAACAATTCTCAGTCTATCACCTCCAAGTCAATGAATTTTATTTCCTTTCAGACCACTGATACATAAAAAGTTTATCAGCACAAGGCCAGCAAACAATCCCCACAGAAACGTGAGTGCTCATCAGAGACATTCAGTTTACAGCAACATCCTAAGGCCTATCAGTTATCCCAATTCTAAGCAATTAAAAAAAGAATGTTCAAGTCATATTGCTTGAGTTTCTAAACATAGTGCGTACCAAGTCTAATACTCGAAGAAAGCCTGCTACAACAAGGCACTTGCCTTGGTTAGATAAACTTGGGTCATAAACCATTATTGACCTGGTATGTCAAGATCCAAACCCTCATCAACTTCCATTAATTATATTTATTCAGCTATACATCACTACTAATTGATCTGCTTATCAAACCCATTATGGTTACACTGCACAGCAATTACGTTCATCTACAGTTATAGAAGCTGGTTTAGCTACTTTAAGTATGGGAACAACATTGGCCTTCATCAGTTTCCTGGGGCTTCCCCCACATTCCTGGGTTTACTGACATTCAAGGTAAACGAGACTTGTCAGCCAGCTTTTTTAAATTATTGCGATGCAAGTTCCTGGTTCTCCTGAAAGAATTTGTAACTGTCAAATGAAAATGGATCGGAGGAAAAGAAACTGGATCTAATCAGGAAAAGAAGTAAGCAGGAACCTTTGGGGAAGCTAAGGTAGTAAGAAAGGCATTTGAAAGCAGCACTGACGTTGATGCATCTGCTGTGTAGCTCCTGTGTCAATACCAATCTCCAGCCTTCTCTTACAATAGCCCCTGCTGTCACAGCTGTGGCTGTTCTGGCACAAACTTCACTTTTAGAGATTGCTGGAATTTGCTGAGGACTACTTATATCGGGTTAAAACTTTGCATAAGGGATCTTGTACCATTAGCATGTGATTTCACTGATGTTCCAATTCACTGCATTACAAATCTTTCAGCCTTGAATTCACGGTCATCCAATTACGCGTTTTTGTTTAAATATTTTTACAGTTCAAACCTAATTTAAAGTACCATTTAAAAAAAAAAATGGACCACTCTCTTTCTGACAGCCCTCCTTTCTTCTTAACATTTGATATATATTCATATCCCACTTTCAGGCAGAGATTTTCCAGATTAATTATTTTTGTTTATAATACAATGTGTGTTAACGGGCATGCAGGGAATTTCTGAAATGGAGGAAGAAATGGACAGAAGGCCGTAACATCAACATTAACTAGCAAAAAGTAGTCCCCACGAGAGCAAGACACATCAGCACTTTAACTATGTGACAGGAATACGGGTATATTTAGCCATCACAGGAATGGCTTAGGAATTGCATTTAAGCATCTGCATCTCAAGGCAAATAAAAGTCATGGCTTAAATGATTCACCGAGAACAGTCTTGCAACTTTTTTTTTTTTTTTTAAACATCCCACTAGGTAAAATAAAAAGCAAACACGTTAACCAAATCTTAAAGCTCAGTACTGAAGGTAGAAAATCCAGTGCTCAAACCAGGAAATCTTTATCTTTAAAATTAAATATTTGTGTATCATTTTTGCTCTATGTGATTTACAAGCCGTCTTAAAAGCCTATTTTGTAACAGGGCGTTCAGATCCTGGATAGTACAGCTCGTTTAGACGAGAGGAGGATCAAGCTTATGGTGCTGCTGCAATTTCCAGCCCCGAGATAAAACAAACCTTGAGCAGGATCAACATCTCGTAAAAAGCTGTTTGTCACGTACAAGAAAACGACCTCACTGCCGGGAACTGTTCTGCGCAGACACACTCACCCGTGGAAGAGGAGCCAGATCCCACCTGATACTACCAGCCTTGTTTCAGCCTTACAAAAGCTGCGTGATTTTTGTAAATGGAGATACCACAGGAAGCCCTAAAAAGAGCACAAGGCGCTTTTTTGAGCTTCCTGAGGTGGGTCCCTCGTGCAGGAACTTCCAGGTGATTTGCTGATGTTCTTTCCCTTGGTCATGCAGTAGTAAAGGGACACCCTCCTCTTTCTGAAGCAAATTCTACAAAATACCACACCAACCACACAGAGAGACATAAAAAAAGTCCTCAAACCCGTGTTTTGTGCCCTTTAAAGGCCATGGGTGTTCTGCCGGGTGGCTCCGGTCAGCACAGGGCTCCAGAAACTACTGTTTGATGGCACCACAGTGTACAAAGACTTTGAGAATGGACATGACAGGGAACTCACATGTTGGGGTTTTTTCGGTGTTTTTTGTTTGTTTGTTTTAACTGAGGGTTTTTTTTTCTTTTTGTTTACAATGTGTTTAAAATAATGTAAAATAAATTTTTAAAAACCCACTAAATTTTTTTTTAAAAAAATCACCATATCTTAGCAGCCTCTCTTGACTGCAACTGCCCCTCACAGTCTGCCCAGAATGAAGACGTGGAAATGCACCAGCAGCCGAGAGCTGCTAACATCTCAGGCAGCCTTTAAGGCTCCAGGTGGGGTTTAGCATTAGGACTGACACCATAGGTAACAGCCCAGGCAAACTATAGGATGTATCAAATCAATGCTGATAGATCAAGTCTGAAAGATAAATTAGCAAAGAAGAAAACTGGTTTCTGACCTGTCGGCTTGACATTTATTTATCTGTTGTTTTATTTCCAGTGTATTTTCTACAGTGGTTTAGAAACTATTACACTAGCAGAAATCCTGGGAGACTGCTGTTTGTCTCCACAAGCAGCTGCAACACCTGCAGTCAGTGCTGCTCACAGGGTGAAATGAATGAAATCAGTGGGAACCTTCAGGGTGATTTAAAAAACTTCCGCTGTGTTATTTTCAGCTAGAAGTGAAAACGTGCATCTCTGCAACTCACACACGGCCAGGTTCTTGTCTCTGAGGCCAAAAAAGTCTGCAAGGTAAAACGCAGATGGGGGCTTTGCCAGTAGATGGCCATCAAGTTCTGCTGAACGTGATCTGCGCTACGCAAGACAGGGACTGTAACAACTCTGGGAATGCGGGATTATTTTTCCTTTCTAGGAACGCTGCCCACGGCCCCCTGGGTGTTTCGCCTCCATTCTACACACAGACTGGGAAAGGCCCTTGGTGTATGCGGTAACACTGTTAAAAAACCAGCATACCAGGTCTTTTTAGACCGATTCAATTTTCTGAGCGATACGCGGAGCAGAGCTGCCACGGGACCACAGCACGCTTCTGAAAGCTGCGAGCTGTGTTCAGTGCTGCGACACAAGATGCCACGCGGTGACAAGTCGCTGCTCCCCTGCTCTCACCCCACGGCAAACACGCAGAGTCACCTTCGGCCACCAAAGTACGAGCTTCCCGGCACTGCCCATGGCCTGGCAAGCAAGCCGGGCAAGGGCTGGCTGACACGGCCAGCGTGGAGCCGTGGTGTGCAGCGAGCTGCCGCTTTGCTGTTTGCCGCACGCACCCTAACAGTGTCCCGGGGTTGTGGTTTTGTGCTTGTGGTTGTCACCTTTACTCTTCCTTGTCCCCCCTGCTAGGAGCTCAGGCTCTTTTGGCTATGTCTCCTGGCTGCCCCACAGAAGACCTCAAGGAAAACACACTGACTGACCCAGGGTCAACAGGTATAGACCAGCTTGTGCCCAAATTTCATCCCCATCCCACCATAAATCCCCCCCTATACAGCGTTCAGACTGTATTACAGAATCACAGGGTGTCTGGGGTTGGAAGGGACCTCTGGAGATCCTCTAGTCCAACCCACCTGCTAAAGCAGGGTCACCAGAGCAGATCACACAGGAAGGTGTCCAGGTGGGTTTTGAATGTGTCCAGAGAAGGAGACTCCACAGCCTCTCTGGGCAGCCTGTTCCAGGGCTCTGGAACCTCAAAGTAAAGACGTTCCTCCTCAAAGAGAGAGGCCTTATAGTTACATGAAAGACTTATGACTGCACCTTAACAACAGTCCACAGCTGCCAAAAAAAAATGCTAACTTCCCTTTGGGCTGAGACCCAGCCACCTCTCAGCTGTGTCCCCTCCATTCTGGCTACCATGAGAGGCGAACCAGGCCTGGCTCGGCCCTATGCAGCAGCCGGTCAGCCCAGATGAGGGGTTTGGCAGGCCAGAGCGTGCCCCAAAAGGTGGGCATAACGCGAGCCACGGTCCTCTTGTGATTCTCAGGCTCTGGGCTGCTGAAAGATGTGATTTGACTCAGCTGGCGTACCAGGACAGTCCTGCTCCAGCTGCTTTCCCTTGTGTCGGCACTCGCACTTGTCTGCTCCTGTGGCAAGCCAGTGCAGGGACCCACAATAACAATAAGTCATTTCTGCAAAAAAACCACACCTGAGCAGCTTACTTGCTATTGCTGGTTTAATTCCCTAAATAGGGGAGTTTGCCAAGTGTCTTGACTGACACATGGGAGAGGATGGGAACCCGTGGCCAAGGGTTAGGGGAGCATCATCACCACCTTCACCGGTAACTGGCTGTGATTACCACCAATACCACAACTTCTGCAGAAATTCAGAAACTATATGAATAGATTCAGAACATGGACAGAAGCAATTAACACAAGGAACAACTGGAAAATCCAGCAACTGTCTTCTTGTGATACTTTTGTATATAACACACACAAACATAAACACATAAATAGACAGGCCAAGAAAAAAGATCGGGAGTTATTACCATGCAAAATACTTAGGATGTGGCAATGTGCCTTGGTAATACAGGACAGAACCAACAAACATTCATATATCACCCTCAGGCCAATTTTGAACATGCAGATATTAACAGTTTTTCTCTGTAATTAAAGGGGAAAAAGTTATAAATATACATTATTCAAATACACAAGCAGTGTATAAATTTAGCAACGTGAATTATTACTTTATGAGACATGCAAAGCTTCTGGGCCAGCCTTTCAGTTGCAGTAACTAAAAGTGCAGGCCAATTAAATAAAAGCAGAAAACTAGAATATAACATGTCTGCATTCAGATGGTAATAAGCAGTTGATGAAAATCCTTGGACTGCTAGCATTCACTCGGCATTCAAAGGGAACCTGGGCTGCA
Organism: Pampusana beccarii; assembly: GCA_013399365.1. Classification (NCBI taxonomy): domain Eukaryota; kingdom Metazoa; phylum Chordata; class Aves; order Columbiformes; family Columbidae; genus Pampusana; species Pampusana beccarii. The sequence goes on along the minus strand of VWYH01010259.1, from coordinate 912,360 downwards.
GAAGGAAACACGATGGGTTTTGGCCGCTTAGCATTTACAGAAACTAGAGCTCTCAAGTGAGTAACTGTGGGCATAGTTCAAGTCTTCTGCATTATTTTTTAATATCTTGGCCTTTGGATCCAGTGATGGGACAGGACCCCCTGAGCACACGGAGCAGCACGGTCATGCAAGCCCACGGCAGGTGTCATAGAATCACTGAATCATGTCAGTTGGAAGAGACCCTCAGGTCCAACCATAACCTAACCTAACTCTAGCACTAAACCATGTCCCTAAGAACCTCATCTAAACACCTTTTAAACACCTCCAGGGATGGTGACTCCACCGCTTCCCTGGGCAGCCTGTTCAATGCCTGACAACCCTTTCCAGGAAGAATTTTTTCCTAATCTCCAATCTAAACCTCCCCTGGCGCAACTTGAGGCCATTTCCTCTTGTCCTATCATTTGCTACTGGGGAGAAGAGACCAACACCCTCACTCCAACCTCCTTTCAGGTAGCTGTAGACAGTCAGAGACAGGTTTCCCCTCAGCCTCCTTTTCTCCAGGCTAAACAGCCGCAGCTCCCTCAGCCGCTCCTCATCAGACTTGTGCTCCAGTCCCCCCACCAGCTTTGTCACCTCCTCTGCACTCTCTCTACTACCTCAATGTCCTTCTTATGATGAGGGGCCTAAAACCGAACACAGTGTTCAAGGTGGGGCCTCACCAGTGCTGAGTACAGTGGCACAATCACTCCTCTAGTCCTGCTGGCCACACTATTCCTGATACAAGCCAGGATGCTGTCGGCCTTTTTGGCCACCTGGGCACACTGCTGGCTCATGTTCAATCAACACCCCCAGATCCCTCTCTGCCAGACACTTTCCAGCCACTCTTCCCCGAGCCTGTAGCGCTGCCTGGGGTTGTTGTGACACAAGTGCAGGACCTGGCTCTTGGCCTTGTTAAACATCATAAAATTGGCCTCAGCCCAGCGATCCAGATCCCTCTGTATGGCCTTCTTATGGTCCTCCTGCAGGTGACACAGGGCAGCAGGGACCGCAGGCGGCCCAGGGAGCTGCTCCCCAGCCAGGATTGGGACAGTGGGATGCAGAGATGACTGCGGTGCCAACGCCTTTGCTTGGCTCCTCTGGCATGTTTCTGCACTGAGTGAACAACAGCGCTCATCCAGGGAGCTAATCTCGCTGCAGATAAACTATCCTCTTTCTGCTCTCAGAAACACTTTCAAGTTTCAGATGCTAAAAGGCAGATACGGGTACTCCGCATGTTTTTCAAAAGGGGGATTGAACCGCATCTCCCAGTTTCCAGCTCTCAATTACTTTCTTTTGTAGTAGCTTTTCACATAACGTAATTTCATTTTCTGATAGATCATGTAATGTTACCTTCCCACTCAGGATATTGGTGAAAGTATCCTTATAACACTACATATTAAACTGTGAGGAAATATGATATGGATTATTTTTCATTATGGTTTATAAAACTCCACCTGCTAGTGAGATGCCAAAACCATACCACATAAAAACATTGTAGATTTTTTGCTTTAATACGCTTAAATATCAGCCTAACCTCCTGATAAAGCCTTGCCCCCAAATATTTACGTACTGCTTTTTTTTTTTAATACAAAGTTTCTACCATCTCATGTTCACAGACAAACAGATGCACATGCATATATACATATGTATTTTTTCTCCTCTTTGATTTTTAGATTCTAATTAATGTTTCATGAAAGGCAAACATCTGCCTTAGGAATGTTAGACATTAAAACATATCAAGCAGTACTTAAGGCGATCATAAAAGGAAAATATGTACTATATTATTAGCAGTAGTTACTTCAATCAGTGTACTTACAGGTGATGTTATACTGGAAACTACACTTTTTGTCAAGAAAGAAAGGAGGACTTTGGCAGCACACACAAACAGTGTACATTTTAAATGGGAAAATCACATGGGTAAACAAAACACAGATAAGAGATGATTTGAATACATTTGGTTGAGAAGGTGCCTGGGCTGGAGGTGGTTGGAAATCGCTCTGGGCGCAGCAGGAGAAGGAGCACAGCAAAGTCTGCCCTGTCATGCCCTGTCCTCAGCGTCCGCTCCTGGCTGTGGTGGAATCAAAAGCACGACTACACGTGGAACAAGCTTCTGGCAGAGGGAAAGAGCTTCGGGGTCTACTAAGAAAAGCACTGGTATCAACTATGTCGCGCCTTACCAAAATTATCCATCACCTCCGTTATGAGCCGTGTTAAGCTGAGGCATGAGAGTAAGACAGTTGCCTGATCCTCCTGAGCTGTGTTTGTGCTGTGAGATCTGGGAGCACTTTCCAGCTCCACACTGGGCTGTATCCCAGCTCCACACTGGGCTGGGACCCAAGCACATACCACGTTCTCCTCTTTCACACTGTTCCTCTGTGCTGGATTTCTAAGGAAAGGAAGCTGGGACAAAAAGTATCTACAACATGCTCCAGCATGTCCCCGAGATCTGATGACTGGAGGACTGGGAATGCAAAGCACCCTTCTGATAGAGAAAACCTATAAATCAAGACTACGATGAACTTCAAAATGCCACTAAAAAAACCCAAAAAACCACACCAAAACTTTCCATCTATTTTACCCTTATCATTAACTAAAAAATTTTTACCCTAGAGAGTTATTAGGTGAAAGAACAAAGGAATTACATGTTAAATGAGTTGTATATAAGCATTGCCTACATAATTAAAATGTTTACTCCTGCTTTTGGGAAAGTTCACAGCCATATGACAACGCACACCACCTGCAGATCCTGCTGCAAGAACCAGAGCCTGGGGCAGCCTCTAAGCCTGGGGTGTCAAACCCATTTTCACCGGGGGCCACATCAGCCTCGCGGTTGCCTTCAAAGGGCCGAATGTAATTTTAGGACTGTATAAATGTAGGAGTAGTTACACCTATAGAGTCCTAAAATTACAATGGGCCCTTTGAAGGCAACCGCGAGGCTGATGTGGCCCCCGGTGAAAATGGGTTTGACACCCCTGTTCTAAGCAGACACAAAGTTACTCCTACACAACTACGCTGAGCTGTAGCCAAGCATGGGCAACAGCAGCTGCCAGACCAGTGACACCCCCACCGAATTACCGGGCTGCTGCTTAACAAAGATGAATTTCTAAATTTCTCTTAACATGGCAGGACATACAGAGATGGTTTCTACCCCTAAAGGTTTTAGAAACATTTGACAGTAAGGCTATGATGTTTTACACATAGACAAAATACTTTGAGTAATTTTAAACATGGTTCCGTTTCATTGCTCTCTGTCTTTCCCTCGGTTTGGATAGATGGACTCACCTCAGGTGAGACACTTGGCCTTGGGTTTTGCCATAGATTTTGAGGCGACAAATCACGGCAGTTGTTTAAATCTGTTCAGGAGATATTTTTTCCTAACACATGCAACACACAGAAGATGCACAGCTGCATCATCGACAATTCCAGCTCATCAGGACGGCTGAACATGGTGCAAAGATTGCTCTGGATGCTGAAGCCCATGTTAACATCTCCTTTGGTGAAGACGCCACCCTACCATGGAATAAAGAGTAATACAAAAACTCAGCTAAGCTGGACCTATCTTTCTGCTCAGAAGGGTTATAACTTCAGGGCTAGATCAGATTGTTCCTGGCCTTGTCCCGCTAAAGTCTGAAAATGCTCAAAGATAGAAAAAAGCGCATCTCCCTGGGCAACATGTTCCAGTGCTCAGCCACACTCATGTTCTAAAGGGAGTTTCTAATGGATGCTCTTTTTTTTTCCTACATAGTTCCTACATAAATGTTTGTATTTATAAATATACATTATAACGAAAGATAACTGAGTGACCATGAGCTAATGCAAGCCTGAATTTATTTTTTTTTAAATCAGCTTACTTTGTTTTAGTTCTTCTGAGTTAAAGTGGAACTTCATGAAAATAGGGGAACCTCAAGCAGTGGGGAAAATGTATCTTCGCAATGAACTTGCAGGTGGAATCAAACGCATGAGCAAAAGGTCTGTTCTTTGTATCTGAAGAGAAAGCATTGTACGTCCTCCTGGAAGCGGGAATAGTTCCTGAAATCCCGTGTGCCAAACGTGTTTGATGCACGCTAGTTCAAGTCTGGGAGCTAAACCTGGTCTGGCAGAGAAAGAGCATCTTATTTCGTCCCCTCCTTTCCGAGCTGACAGAACAGCAGTGATCATTCACGGGATCTCTAAGGCACCAGCCGTCCTAACACTCCTTCCAGACGGAGCCTGCATCAATGCCGAGTCTGTTCGTTCTTTTTTGTGCCCTTCTGAACAGAGCAGAAAACCGGGTAACCGAGCACCTCCAACTCAGCTTTGAAAGCACAGGGCCCTGCTTTTTACCTTTTCTGTTCCTCACTGATTCATACGTCATGTTTTTCTGGCAACGCATATGCAAACAAGCTACAGCAATACTGGTCCCCTCAGCAGAGGAAATTAAAAAAGTGAAATAAAGACTGCTCTGTTGGAGACATGGGCTGAGCTGAATTTTCCAGCGTGGAAATTAGATGAGTATGCACATATTCACGTCTTTCACTTTTGTTCCGGTTACTTGTAGAAAAGCCCCACTTTCTAGTGCAGGACTCCCTGCATGTTTAGTTTGCTCTTCAGATTTCGCTTCTTTGTTACACCTCTAATTCTGATTTCTCACACCTGCACAGCACAGTAGTCAGTCCCAACATCTGTACAACGAAGATTCTCGCCTGTGCATCCACCTCCTCTTGTTGGTCAGACTAACAAATGTGGCACTGATCACCACAGTGGTGATTAAAAACTCTTTCTCTCCAGTATCCTCAGCTGACAAAATGGTCACGTAATGTATTGCCAGGTCAGTGACATTAAATGAGGACATTGTGTCTGCCGGGAATGAAGCTCATGTGAATGACCTTTTCTTCCTTCTTGTTCAGAAGGCTTATTATCAATATGTTAAATATTTGATTACCCTGGATACCTATGTAAAACGTAATTATGGGCGGTCATCTGTCATACTTTGTGTCATCAAGCAGATTTTGGTAACTACTAAATAGTTGTGTACACTTTGGTGCTTATATATGTAAACAGCCACCCCCAACAGAATGTCATCTCAAAAAACAATTTCACATGCCCCACATAGCTCTGTAGTGGCTCTGTCTCTGAGAACATACATTGCAAAGAATACATCTATTGCAGAGGAAATAAGTGTCATAACTATTTGATCTGGACAAAAAAAAAAGAGCTAAATAATTTAATTCATTGAGGGACAAAAAAATTACCAAGCACAAGATGATACTTCAGGGATCAGGGATTCTTTTTCTAAAACTCTTTCCTAATCAATGAAGTTTGAGATTTATGGGGTTTTTTGTTTGTTTGCGTGCTTGCTTGTTTGTTTTTCTTCCAGAGCTCCCTCTCCTATTGAAAGGAAGTTTTTATAAAAGAATATGAGAAAATACTCTATAAATCAAAATTGTTAATACACTCCAGAGGCCATAAAGATTGTGTTACCATGCATTTTTGTTAACAACAATCAAGAATCCTGATGTATTTATGTTATGCAATCAGCTAGCTTTTTTATTCAATACGCTAACTTGTACCCAGCTTTACAGCCATGCATGCCAATGAGGTACCTCTTCATTTAGATTATAAGATCCTTGCTACATCTTATTTGCTGTTTTGTGTTTGAAAAGCAAGAGAAGTACAGTGTGGTCCGAAGCAATGAACGGAGCACTAATACACTACTGCAATATGAAGAACCTCCACTAACTCTCCCTGCATTGGTGGTTTTCCATGGCTGTTTATAATAGATAATAGCCTCAACTGAAAACCAAGCACATTTCTGGGCTTCACCAGGTCCAATTGCTCAGCCTCATTTCCCAAGGACTGCCATTTCGTTTCTCTTCCTGCCCTTTATTTTGCTCCTGTCGTCCCCCAGACTTGCTGCCTCCTCCCCAGCTGGGAATTGCCACTCTAGAGCATCACAGGGCCAGGTCTTGTCACTGAGACGTTTACATAGGCAGAAATGTATGGTTGCAGTTTCACCGTGTTTGCTAGTACCTGAAAGATTTCTAGGGGCTTCATATGCACACTGGGAGAGGAGGTGTCCCCAAAAGTTGTAGAAATCACCCAGCCATATAATTTCTGAGGAAGAGGAACCCGTGACTGCCATCTACAAGCTGGAAGAGTTACCGTATCTTTTTACTGGCCTTGCACGGATTGGTTGGATCATGTGGGCAACCATTCCTTTTCTTCTCTCCATCATTCAAATCAATCCGATTTCTACCCAGGGAACGCTCAGTCTGCACTCTGAGTAACTGTGGGTAGGCACAGTCCTTCCACTTGTAATTAACAAGGCAACAGAGCACCTACCTACATCTCACACATAGCGAACAGGCAAATTTCAACAATTCCTTGTTTATTGCTGCACTGGTTCAGAGGTCAGAAAGATATCCAGCTAGCAGGCGGGCCTCAGGAAAGTCCAGCAAAACTGCCATTGTCTCCGGTGGAGTCAGACATACGGTCTCCCAACAGAGAGAGGAAACCAGAGTATTGTGATTTTCACGGGTTGGTCCCCTTAACACTTTCTCAATAAGACAGTGCTGCATTTACGACCTCAGATGCCCATGGGGAGGGTAAGGTTTGACTAAGAGCAAAATTTCTGTGGTAGGCAGACTGCATAGAGCCATAAGGTACATTTTGTACTAAGAAATCTAAGGAAAAACATCTTCGACAGATCTGCTCATCACATTGGAAACTGTTCCATTTGCACAGAGAGGACCCCACGACACTTTTTCAAGCGCATTGATGAGCCTGGTGGCCAAGCAGTTTCACTGGGTTGAGGTGGGTGGCTTTGCCCTCATGCTCCTCCACTTACCAACCCAGTGGACCTCAGTGTGGTTACTTCCCAGCCAGGAAAAACTTAGGCACACCTTTAGGATGGCGATACTCTTCCTCAGAAAGGCAAGAAAAAAATCCTGAGGACATTTTGCCACCAAAGAAAGGGTCAAGATTTCACCCTATGCCTCTTCCAGCCCCCTAAGGCAACATCAGTTGGTTATATTAACCATTCCTTTGTATGTGAATGTATAGGAAAGTTCTCATGTGGGGATTTAAACTGGGTAAGATCTAAATGAAGTTGCCTCTTCAGGTTTTTTGAAAAGTAACACAATGCATTCTCCTGATAAGAAATGTTTTCCCACTGGCTAAAGGGCGTATGTCTCCCTTTGGGACATCAAGTATTCAATTACATGAGAGAAATTATTCTGCTATTTCCAGCAGACATTAAACATTCTCTTCAGAGAAGGATAAAAATATACAAGGTTGAACAAGCAACTGTCAAGAGTTTTGACCCAGCGCTTCCATAAAGACTAGCAACAGGCAAAACCGCATGTTCGCAGGCTTCACGAAGTAAATTTTGTTTAGCTTCATCCCACAAGAATTATTTAGATAAATATTTAGAAACAATGCTGCCAAAGAAAGCAAGAGAGAGAACTCATAGTCATATAGTACTGTCGCTAACTGAACACTTTTTCACAGGGGGTTAAATAGCCACCGTTTTCAGATTACCACACTTCTTCCTTTTATTCAAAAATGACTCAGGGAGGAGGGAAGGAACTTGCTTTCCATCCACGGAGAAACATCCCCCAGTCACCAGCAGAATTTCTTACAGATGCCTTAGAAACACGTATCGGACCTCCTTCATCCGCATGATACTCCTTGTCCTATATAGTGCTAAAGAAGAGTTCTACAGCCTTGTTATTACTTGATGTATTTATCTTTTACGCTACCATCACTACCATGTATTTTCACACTTGGAAGCACACTCGCATTGCGAAGGAAACCCTGCGAAGACGTGAAGCGGATCTGTCTGGCTGCTCTCTCCGAAGCGGGCGCATCCCTCCTGACTGCACCTCCTACAACGCTGAGAAATCAGGGATGGTAATAACAGGCCACTCCATTTTCCTTGCTAATTTATGCATGTTGCTCATTAGCGCTCTGCCAAGCACAGTTTTTAAGTCCCGAAGGCAGGTCAACAGATCTGAGTGAACAGAAGAGAGTGCTCTGAATTTCAAGGGTTTTAAATGTGCGGTCAAGGAGCATCAGCCTAGGACCCAGCAGTCCCTTGCTCTGCCACAGGTTTCCTGCATGTTTTCAGCCAAAAGCCAGTTGTACTGATTCAGGATCCAGCTAATTCGTCTCTGGAATTTCTATTGCTTCCCTGAAAGCACCAATCTCCCCAGTCTTCACCAGCAAGATGTTTGGCCTAATAACTTAAACCCGCATCAGGACTTCTTTAGTTCTACTTTAAAAATTTCCTTTCTGGAAAAAAAAAAAGATTGAAAAATCCCCATGCCCACTTCCGGATATCTTCCCCTCCCATATCTATTAAAATTTCTGCTTGTTTGTTATCTGAGATCTTACAAACAGTATCAGTCATCAAACAAAGCACCAACTAGTACTGCCAATATAGTAATTAAGAACAAGCGGCGTGCTTACACTCAAGCTTTTACTAGAGGAATCAGAGTCTGTTAAAATCTAGCAAAACTCAACCCTGCACATATGTTGTTTTGTTTTGCTAAATGGGATGGAACATACCAGAACTTTAAAGATTAAAAAAAACCAAACCCATAATTTCCTAAAACATTTGGAGCCTTCACATGCAGTAAAAAGGGATAATTACCAAAGCATTTTGCTGTCACAATTGTTCATTTGGAAGAGGCACAGAAAAAAAAAATAAATCCAAATCCAAAACTCCCAGCATGACAAAATGGTATTGCTGTAACCACAGCAAACGAGAAAAAGCGATAGGCAGGTGGAAGGAGACATCAGAGCGGCATTTGGCACCGAGTCAGACGAGACAACCGTGACCATCGCAAGTGACTCCCTGAAGAAGACAAGCCAGACATGGTGCCCTGGGAACGGGGTCCTGGGTCGCATGGGCACAGTGAAACCACCACTGCTTTGGGCAGACATCCCTGCCGACACTGCCTGGGAGGCGCTGACACCCGCCCAGAGGTGAGGAAACACATTTTGGGGTGGGCAAAGGGAGAAGAGGGCTCTTCCTTCCCACCAGTGTTCTAATTTCTTTGCCCCTCTTATATTCCTTTATCCCATACAGGAGGGACAGAGGGAATAGGGCTGCCATCACAGACTGAAATCGAATTTGACGTAAGATCACAAGTTGGACATACAAAACCCAACTTGTGTGCCCATACCCTTTTTTTTTTGTTTTTCCAGAAATATTGCTGTCAGGAAGCCATTCACTTCAATTACATCCCTGAACCCTCTTTGGAAATTCCCATTCCCAAGTACACCTCTTCCTCCTCTGCTTGGATAAGCGCAGGTCCAGTCTGAGTTTCGTATTAGCTGCAACAGCAGCCACAAAACCCATTTCTCATTTAAGTCTCACATTTGGCCACCCAAACACCACCCAGCTTGTTACAGAAATGGAGGTAGAGAAGTCTAGAATACTGACATAATGGATTTTTTAATAGTAAAAACGTTAATGAAACGTGACATAGAAGCAACCTGTGGCCCGACCAAGCCCCGCTCCTGACACGCAGGAGGTGGCTGGAGGATGGGGACAGGGACACGCACCCACTGCTCGCCCCACAGCAGCCACAGAGCAAAGCTGCCCTTTCCAGGTCCCTTCCAATCCCTAACATTCTGTGATCCTGTAATTCTTTGTCGGTCCAAGGCAGCCTTGAAAGGCTGCACTCGCCAGCCAGTTACTTCTCGTGCTTATTACGGTCTATCAAAACGAGATGTCGGGATTTCAACGTGTTTCGTGTCCAGTAAATTACAGTCGTTTTCCAAACATCTTTACCCTTTTCAGCAGCTGGTGGCCCGGCAGGCAGACCTCTTGCAACTTTTCATACTAAGAGTCTGACAAACCTCTTCTGCAAGAGGCAGAGAGACGGTATGTGAAAGCACAGAGTATCAGCTAAACCAGCAGCACGTACTGCACTGCCCTCTATTTAACACCAGGGTGTTAAATCCTGCTATCTTTCTTATTTCTGTGACAAAAAATTGAGCAACAACAGGAAAATGGCCCTGTATTCATCTATTTTTGTGACAAGCTGCTTTCATTTCAGCCTCTGGAGTTCAAAGAGCAGAGACGTGGTTTACATACACGTCCATGGGTGAGCTTTTCCTCCTGAAGGGCTGAAGCCCAACTCTACCCATCTGAAAGCACTGGATTTAAAAGCCATTTTGAAAGATGATGCTATTACGAAGTCTCACATTACTTCAGAGACCATCGTACTCAACAATACCGTTTGAAAGTGTACCTTAATTAAATGCACAGCTTCCCATTAAACTGCTATGTTACATTCAAACAGCAGTGAAGATCAGGAAAGGAGGATAAAACGGTCTGGGGCTCCAGAGTGCTGCCATTGATTTCCCAGGTATTCTTAGTCCCATCCCTTATTCCTTGTGTGCCTTAGTTCTCAATTTTAAAAGTATGGAGATACCATCCTTCCTCCTTCTGTCCCTCTGCCTCCCACCACCTTATAGGTGTTATCATCTTTTTGGGAAGCGGCTGAACCACACGCTGGGTATGAAAATGTACATTTTTGAGGCAGAAAAGTAAACATTAGTACTAAACAGAACTAACAGACTCTGAAAGAATATAGTATAATAGAGTAAAACGCAATCTAATTTCTCGCCCTCTTAGCAATCAGTAAATGCTACTTACTGTTTGCAACAATGTTTGGAGTGAGAGTTTCATCCTTATTCTACATAGGTATTTTAGGTGAATATGGTTAGGAAGAAATCCCTACTAATGCTATATGGTGACCAGGCCTATGGTCCTGCTGCATGTTTCCGTATCACACACACAGCACCAGGCACAACGCGAGCCAAACGCCGCTATTGGATTTATAACAGATCTTTTAAGAAAATGTTAGGTTTCTTTTTTCGAAAGTGATGATTAAAAAATCCTTTAGTAACACAGGTTTGCGACCAGACTGCTTCTGCCCTGCTGGCAGACCTGCCAGAAACTGCGGGCTCCCAGCTGTGGGACAAGAGAGCCATTATGGACCGAACGCTCGCAGGAACGCAAAGCTGCTCCTTCATGTTGCGGCAAACTTCCCTGCGAAAGGTGGTGCTGTGATTTATGTGCCACTCAACGTTGTTTTCAAGACATTCACTGAACTGAAGAAGCGCCATTAGAACACGTCAAGCACACGTCAAAACCCATCTAAATCAACAGGGGCTGAAAATACATCATGTGCTTGACATACAATAATTGACATGTCATATTATATTTGACATTTCAAGGACAGTAGTGCCTATTTAAATGGAGACACGGTAATGTAAATATTTTTTTACTAGAGCTAGCCAAAATCTAACAGAGCATCTTGGTGAAGAGTTGTTCAGTAAATATCTGGGGAAAATAATATTATTTTAAAAGAGTAAGATCTCTAATGGCTCAAATGAGTAAATGCAGAAGAGCCAACTTACAAGAAGATAACTCTACTAACATGCCACTGTCTCTGTGGGAAGTTCTGGTCGCACTGGCTAGCAGCTCTTACTGATTTCCACGGAGCCATAATTTCACCCATCCCTCCCTACTCCCTTCGCAGCTCTGCCTGGGTTTAGGGCTACAACTAACACTGCCCACACTATGAGCACGATAACTGCTATAGAAATAAGGATTAACGTGATGGGAGCACAGGGAGGCATGCACACCCCATGGCTCACGCTCTTTTTCCCTGCGCAGACAAGACAAATCGCAACACAGCAGAATTTTGAATTACATATGCTTCGCTTGACACCTCATCCTCTCTGCTGGAGGCAACTGTATGGGGACATCACCAGGAACAGCAAAGGTCCTACAGGACATGTTGACAGCAGAAAGGGGGAGGTAGTATAATATAAACCATCCGAAGAAGCAGCAGACACATGAAATACTCCTTGCAGCAGGACTGGGAGTTTCCCCCAAATTTAACACCCAAGAAACTGAGAGCCCACTGTCATACTTTCTTCTGATTCCCAGCCATAAAAGATCCTTGTGCTTTTTTTTTCTTCATTTAAACATTCTAAAGGGTTTTTTTCCCCCCCCTAGATTACGCTTTGATGCAAAGGAAAGGTGCTGGCAGAAAGTTTTTAAACTGAGGGTTAAGCAGACGAAATTAATTTGCTGCTGCTTTTTCCTAATACTTTCATGCACAGTGTTATTTGGTTCTTTCTTCTTCCATCTTCTCTACATTTCCAAGACATAATGCTACGCTCTCCTGAACTGCTGCTTAGCCAAGCCATACACATTTAACTCCTTTACTCTGTCCTCTTAGCTATCCCCTCCAGCAATCCAAGCAGTGCTGCTCTTCTCAGGTCTTGTTCCTACTTGTAAATGTACTGAACGCAGCACAGTTCCCTGAAATAATTCAATGTTCTCAGCGAAGCAGCACGACAACAGCATTTGCTGGATGAGACCTGTATGCTGTACATCTAATCTAGTGGCATTACGCTGTGCGGATGCCATATACCAAAAGCCATTGTAAATGAGGGTGGATGGAACTGCCAGCATAAAGAAGGAAGCAAGCATGTAGAAATCTAAAAACCAGGTAAATACCTCCTGTGCAGAATATTCTTCCCCTCCACATTTTTCCATGTGAAACTCTGCTTTAAAAATACAATAAATTTATTACTAAATGCCCAATCCCATAAATCTGTCAGAGAATATAAGTGAACTAATCTACTTTTTTTCTTCTTTTTTTTAAACCCAGATCCTGCTCATAAATTCTGAGATGCTTTTGCCCAAATAAGAAAGTAAACAGAAATATTGTGTTAGTTTAAAATCTATTAAAACAGGAGAGGGAAAAGGGAATTGGAGGAGGTAATCATGTTAGACCAGCAAGCAGAGATTTTAACTCCCCCTAAAACCCTCAAAAAGTTCTTGGCGAATCTTCTTAATCATAGCAACTATGAAGAAAAATAGTACGAGTAATCTCTTGTAAGTCTCTTTCTCCTTTCAGAGCTGTGGAGAATTGAGCGGGGTAGGGAGAAAGATATGGTGCCAGGCTTTCATTTTAGACCTCAGAATTAAATACAGAGATCAAGGAGTTCAATGAGACGAAGGGAAAAAAGAGTTCACGTACTTTCTGAATTTAACTTCTTCTTAATAGTTGTGTCTAGCCTGCAATAACAAGACAAGAGCATATTGGGAGAAAATGGAAAAAGACAAAACTACTAACGTATGTGAAGTTATTTTCAAGACTTGGAATAGGATAATTCAAAGAACTGAGGAATAAAAAGGAATAGTAAAACTATAAAGTGCTTTTTGGCAGCCTTCTTTTTAAAAAGTGGCTGAGCAGATTTATCAAAGCGTGTGAAATGTTTGATCCTAAGCTGAACTTCCATGACAACAGAATCATATTCCTTTCTGTTCGGAGGTCAGAGAAACGCTGCCAGAGCCAAAGAAAAGGACAAAGAGCACTCTCCAATTTTACATTAGGGAGTGCTGCATGTATAGACACAGGTGTCTCCATACATGTAGCTACAAGGAGGTTTGTAAACACAAAGCGTGTTTATGTATTTAATTGACTAAAACCAAGAGATCAGAATCTGAATAGCTGAAAAATAAAATCCTATCAAGTGACACAAGTGAAAAGGAGGCTAACTGAAACGTAGTCTTTTATATAGAGAATGGAAATAAGTAAACTTACTCAAAATGTTTTTGCTAATTAGCAGTTATACCAAGGCTCTGGAGGTAGGATGTGCCACTGATAAAAAGACATAAGGATGCTGCAGTGGCAACAACTATCTATTCTGAAAGCACACCCAGCAGCAAATATTAGGGCACAATATTCTGAGCTTGTGTATGCCATGCTGAGCACAGTCCTGTTCCGCTCCACCTGATGGGAATGGCAGGAAGATGTGCCAGGTAAGGTTCAGGTTGGACATTAGGAAAAGGTTCTTCACCCAGAGGGTGGTGGACACTGGCACAGGCTCCCCAGGGAGGTGTCACGGCCCCAAGCCTGACAGTGTTCAAGAAGACACTGGACAAGGCCCTCAGACACATGGTGTGAACTGTGGGGTTGTCACATGCAGGGACAGGAGTTGGACTCAATGACCCTTGTGGGTCCCTTCCAACTCAGGATATTCTATGTCAGTTGTCCTCCTCCTGCCCTCATTTGCAACCCACTGAGGGGAATGAGGCCATTCCACCACCCTGCGAGCCATACACAGGACATCTGCATGGATTCAAGTTGGGACAGTCTGTTATCCTTTCTGCCATGACTTGACTCCTTCAAGCACGCAACGGGATTTCTAACACGGTCAGGAACTGGATGGGATGTGCTGCTCCACACAGAGGCTCCGCAGTCCTAATGGAAATGCCAGAGCAGGCACTTCGGCTTGTCCCAGAGCCAGGAGATCAGAGCTATCTCATCAACATTGTTTCCTTGCTCCTGCAAACTCAGACTTCAGTGGGGTGCTGCTGCCCTGCCAGGAGAGAAGAAACTGGCCTTGTGCGAGAAGCTCTGCTCCCAGAAGCACCCATTGCTGGGTCTCCCCTTGGGAACGCGAAACTGGACAACCAGGGGTAGAGGGAGCAGCAAAGGAGGACCAGGCAAGTGAGGGTACCAAATGTGACACAGGACAAAAGGTGTCTGTCACCGTCCCAGTTCAAGGTACTACAAGCCTTCAGGTTGTCCAGACTAAGGTCACTAATTCTGATTTCTAATCGTAATTAGAAGGGGAAAAGAACTGTAAAACAAACGAACAAGCAGTTCTCATTTGTTATTTGTTAAGTCAGGAGTCACAGCCTTACTCAAATCAACTCCGCACTGGATTTTCTTCACCCACCTGCCCTGCTCCCAGTCCTCCCCATATGCAATGACCTGGTCTGGATGCTAACTTCCCAGTACAGTGTTAAACAAGGCTGGAGCTGGAGAAACATCTGAGAGATGGAGACAAAGGAGACGAGGAAAACCCCGTGACACTGCAGTGGGAATAGCCCCTCTGTACCTGCCCTTCTACACAAAGGCTGCTTTTCCATCTGTACTCCCAGGATACTCCCCAAGCCTTTGCAAGGAAGAACGAAATCAACTTGTAAAATATTAGGCAGACTTTTAAAATGAAGCAAAAACAAACAAAATGTTCCTTGTCAGTTAACAATTCTTAATACAGGCCACAGTTCTGACAGCATCTTTACACACGCTCTTCTAAATCCAATTCGTTTTCAATGCAACTACTTGCAGGAATACAGCTAGGAAATGGCAGAAAAGTGTTTAAAATTCACATCAACTTTTAAACCGGTTGAGAAGTTAAGGAGAGGCCATGTCACTCCAAAAATTGAATTATTTTTTAAGGTCTAAAAATGAAGCAGGATGCCAGAGTAACGTGTTCATGTTTGGAAGCTATCTTAGAAATACAGAAATATAAGTACCTGCTTATAGTAGTAAAATGGAGAATTTTAACTAGGAGACATATTTTTATTCACTAAGTAGTTTGCTGCCCTTCTAAATCTCTCCAGGTTTTGAACTCATGAAACCCAAGTAATCTGTTTTCTCTATTTCTCTCCTGAGAGAAAGCTTAGCTTCTAACCAACTTGGTTAGCTTCTAAATACATACTTTTTTTCAGGTTGATCTCCACGCTACAGCTTGTGTTCCAAATTAGTATTTTAAAGGAAGTTCAAAACCCCTTTACAAGTTGATCGTCAGGTGAAGTTCGGGATTTAACAACATTATGTTATAAAGCTAATAATTTTTAAAAGTAAAACTTACATCTTGCTGCTTACTATTACGGCACATCCTGGCAGTATCATAGTTACAAATGAAAATTGCATCATATCAAGTACAATGCTGAAGAGAATGTTTTCAGTCTCAGTCATCTGTATCCAGTTTGGTTGCAACCTCTCATTGCGTCCTCTAAACGTGTACTTACTTGTAAATTGTTGTCTTCCTTTTAGCATTGTCTGTGTTATTTCTGACTTTTTATATGTGATTAGAAAATTTGAATCAGAATTAATATACCTAGATTACCTGTACATAAAAAAAGTACTTACTAAAAATCCAAAAGAATTTTAGACGTTCCTATTATTCCCACTGAGATGAAAAGAAAGCAACCCTATTGCTCTGGGGGGGTTTCCTTTACTATTGTTTTCACATATACATTAATGGAGTGCCACTCTTGAAAACACAACCAACGTCAAGTCCCGACTCTAGGTGGCACCAGCCTCCTTTAGTTTTCGGTTTTCTCCTTCCTTAGTTTCCTAGTCTTTGTTCCTTAACCCTCCAAATAATTCTGTACTTCCTTGTCTTCCCCCAAAATAAAGACTTGAGTGCTCCAAGCTGCACAGTTTGGGGAAGATGACTGGAAGGCATTTTCGCTACAAGAAACCAGGCCATTCCTGCAGTTAAGCTACAAGGTTGCTCAAAGCGTACAGAATAATTGAGGCCTGAAGTGGTAAAAAAGGAAAAGGAAGATTTTTTTTCTCCTCTTTCTTCCCCTATCAGTCACCTGGAGAAACGCTAGAAAAATAGTGCTTCTTTTTGTCTAATGACAGCCCCTCTGATTGAAAGGGAGGGGGCGAAGGACAGAGAAAAGAAAGAGACACGGAAGAAATGGAACAAAAAGGCACCATTTCATAAATGACTTTGAACCTGGAAAAAAGTCTACCTAAAGAATATGGCTTTAAAGCACTGAACAATTTTACAAATCTCTCTGTTTGGGCACAGTATACTGACACTATGCTGACGGAGTTGACTGGATGAGCCGGGGCTACTTTATGTGTTATAAAACTTAACACATAAAGAAAACTGTTGTTCAAACTAAAACACCTTGTCTGAACTCCCTTCCTTTTTCCCTTCTAATATTTGCATTTAGTTTTGCTACTCAGCCACCCGTCTTGGCAAGTCTCTGTATTTTTCTATATATATGTCCTTCCCCCACGCTGTTGCTAGTGTCTTCCCCTGCAATGGGTATTAGATAAGTACTGCACCTCCTCCAAATCACACAGAATAAACAGAATCACCGAATCACAGAATGGTTGGGGTTGGAAGGGACCTCTGGAGACCATCTAGTCCAGCCCATCTGCTAAAACAGGGTCACCAGAGCAGATCACACAGGAATGTGTCCAGGAGAAGGTTTTGAATGTCTCCAGAGAAGGAGACTCCATAACCTCTCTGAGCAGCCTGTCCTAGCGCTCTGGAACCCTCAAAGTAAAGAAGTTTCTCTGCATGTTTAGACGGAACCTCCTGTGCTTCAGTCTGTGCCCATCTCCCCTCATCCTACGGCTGGGCATCACTGAAAGGAGTCTGGTCCTCACATGCTCTTTTACAGGATCACATCTCTGGCATTCACGTGGATCAAATGGAAGCACAGAAATACCTTACACAAATATCTCTAAAAGTCCGTGTATGCATAATTCCTTAACGTCTATACACTGTTGCAATTCGAGGCTGATTCTGTGAGCTGTCAAGCACATAAGCAATTTTATTTGGCCAAACAATTCCAGTTCAGCTGGATCAGTCCCTTCTGTGCAGTTTCTCATAAATGTGTCTACAAAACCATGCTATTAGACTTTAAGCTCACATTTACTGACATTATTTTGAGGATTCCCACACACACATGTTGTCATGCTCTGATTCTACTGCACACATTGGGACATCGGAGACCACTCAGGAAACTGCCTTTTGGAATGGTTACTGCTGAGGGGTACTTAATGAGGTGCTTTAGCACATCAACATGCTAGCATTGTATCCTAGGGCTGTACTTGTGCTATCCTCACAACTCATGGACTTCTTTTTTCTGTGTGAGAAACACACAGTTCAGTCCCCTACACCCCATTTTGGGGCCCCAAATATCCTAAGGTGGGAGAAGCTGAAGTTAAGAAGCATGGAGCTGTGAGGCATATACATAAAGGCTCTAAAAATACAGGAAACTCCAATAGGTATCTTCATCCTCACCCTTCTCCAGTTGTGGTCAGGTAATGCACTTTTCTATGAGAAGCACAGAAACAAGAGAAACAACGACTCTGAGAAACAAAGATTTAAGACTAGCAGACTGACATAAAGTACCGTAGACACATATAAACATGTAAAACCCCAAAAACATCAAGTTTAACTTCTGAATTAATCTCTGACTCACTCTACTGCAAGATCAGACAACTTCAAGAAGTCTGGATACAGAGCAGGCCTGTTACTAGACTCTACTTGAGCACCATTACTAATTACACGATCACTACATGACATTTCTCACAGTGCGGTTTTACCACACACCTGAAATGATGTAACCACAGGCATCTAGTAACGGCAGCAGTTTTGCTTTCTCCCACCTCCATCCCAAGCCGTGGGTGCCCCTAACCCTGTGGAGAAGCAGGCTAGGGAGCTGATGTGCCACTTGCCCTCCCTGCTGTGATTCACCGACACTTGGCTGAACATCAGTACCCGCACATGAGAAGTGGCCAAAACCCATAGCTAGGAAGGGGCACTGGACTCTGTCCCTGCGATCTGCCTATTCATCTGTGCAATCAAGTTATCCCTGCTACTTTTGGAAAAGCAACTAATGCCACACCAAGTCATGTAAACGCTAAAGGACCCAAGAACTAAGTCAACAAATTAAGACTTCCACCCACATACACACCCAAACTTAATTTCATTGTCACACCACAGCTGAAACATCCCACACATAAAGTTTCTTCCAGAAGACCACACTATCACTATCCCTATGTTTTTTAAGGAGAGAGACCCAACTACCCAACACTGACTTACACAGTTCTGCGTTTTGTGGTGTGCTTTAGGGTAAAAAAACCTGAAATTTGTGGATCTATATATTAAACCCTGCAACCGGATCCAGATGGCTGAACCTTTATCCACGTGGGACTCCACAGAAGTTAAAGATGTTCCCTGAAGGTGGAAAGGGTTGCTTGCATGAGTGCACTCGCAACAGTGGGATCAAATCATTACTTTTGGGTCTAACAAAATTACGAATCAGAAATGACATGTGAACAATGGCCACTTTTAAAAATGTAAGGCTGATGGACAATGTTAGTACCATCTTTCAGATGAAGGAATAACATACGGAGTAATTAACTGCCTCCCCTTTTTAATTTTTTTTTTTACAATAGGTATTCCCTAGAATGGAAAATATGTGTGATTGGGGCATCCTTAAAAGTCAGGGCATAAGAAATGTAAGATAACAGGGATGGCATATGGTAGCTAAGAAATCTTAAGTTATGGTCCCACACACTTACTGAACGTAAAAGTATATGTGATTCTAGATAACTCATCCTTCAAACTTCACTTTCCTGGCTTTCACTAGATGCTCACTTTACTGCATTTAGGATTAGAACTCACTAATTTTCAAAGGAGTTTTTTCTCCAGGATGGTATTTTTACCCTACACCTCCTCTACGTTTGTTGTGTCCTCTTCAGGACTCTTCACAGATATCACAGAATGTTAGGGATTGGAAGGGACCTCAAAAGATCATCCAGTCCAATCCCCCTGCCGAAGCAGGACACCTAGATGAGGTTACACAGGAAGGCGTCCAGGCGGGTTTTGAATGTCTCCAGAGAAGGAGACTCTTTCTCTGTTCTAACTTAGTTAAACGGTTTGCTTTGACTCTTTTGATGACAAACACATGGAGAAACTGGCAATTCTTGGGATAATTCACCTTGTGTATCTTAGACATACATGTGTTAAAATGGGATGGAGATGTCCAGCTCTTCTCCATTAAACACAGAATAAACTCTGCCTACCTATTTTACTGGTGAAAGGAGTCATACCAAGAGAAACACTGAATACTTATTTATCCATGGTAATATGGTTTGCTGTTACACTGAAGGCAACAGGTGACACTGAGAAATCTAGGCAGCTTTTTAAGCTGGATGAGTGTCCTTCTTAGTGCTTGACTCCTTTAGTAATTGTGTCCTGGGTGCATCATGCACAGCATTGTGAGGGAGGGGATTGTCCCGCTCTGCTCTGCACTGGTGCGGCCTCACCTGGAGCTCTGTGTGCAGTTCTGGGTGCCACACGGCAAAAAAGATATGAAGCTATTGGAGAGTGTCCAGAAGAGGGACACAAAGTTGGTGAAGGGTTTGGAGGGGAATCTGTATGAAGAGTGGCTGAAGTCACTTGGTTTGTCCCGCCTAGATAAGAGGAGAATGAGGAGAGACCTCATGGCGGCTACAGCTTCCTCACAAGGGAAGGAGGAAGGGCAGGTGCCGAACTCTTCTCTTTAGTGACCAATGACAGAACCTGAGGGAATGTCAGGAAGATGTGCCAGAGGAGGTTTAGGTTGGACATTAGAAAAGGTTCTTCACCTAGAGGGTGCTGGACACTGGCACAGGCTCCCCAGGGAGGTGTCACGGCCCCAAGCCTGACAGTGTTCAAGAAGAGACCGGACAAGGCCCTCAGACACATGGTGTGAACTGTGGGGTTGTCACATGCAGGGACAGGAGTTGGACTCCATGATCCTTGTGGGTCCCTTCCAACTCAGGACATTTTGTCTCTATGAGTAGGCTAACAAGAACCTTACGAAATTCAACAAGGACCAGTGTAAGGTCTTGCACATGGGAAAATACAATCCAGGAGTGCAGCACAGACTGGGATATACCCAGCTGGGGAGCAGCTCTGTGAAAAGGGACCTGGGGGTCCTGGTGGACAATAAGCTCTATACGAGTGACCAGTGTGTTGCTGTGGCAAAGAAGGCCAATGGGATGCTGGGCTGCATCAGTAAGGGCATCACCAGCAGGGTCAAAGAAGTCATTATCCTGCTCTACTCAGCCCTAGTCAGGCCACACCTGCAATACTGTGTTCAGTTTTGGTCCCTGCTGTACAAAAGAGACGTGGACAGGTTGGAGAGGGTCCAGGGAAGGGCCACAAAGGTGATCAAAGGGCTGAGAAGCTGCCACATGAGGAAAGACTGAGAGAACTGGGCTTGTTCAGCCTGAGAAAAGGCAGCTTAGGGGAGACCTCATCCCCGTGTTCCACTATTGAAAGGGTGGCTACAAAGAAGATGGAGACTCTCTTTTTACAAGGAGTCACATGGGAAAGAGGAGGAGATTCCAATTAGGCATGAAAGGGAAATGTTTCACCATAAGAACAATCAGCCATTGGAATAATCTCCCCAGGGAAGTGGTAGATTGCCCAACACTGGACAGTTTTAAGATTTGACTGGACAGGGTGCTGGGCCACCTCGTCTAGACTGTGCTTTTGCCAAGAAAGGTTGGACCAGATGATCCTCGTGGTCCCTTCCGACCTGGTATTCTATGATTCTGTGATTTCCACACAGCTGATAAAAAAGGCGGTGGTTTGCAAAATGTATTCAGAGGTGGATAAAAAGGAAAGAAAGGCTCGTTTGTTTTACAAGTAATTTGATTGCCCAACAAATTGCTTAGTCATTTGTCTACTCATATTTACCATATCCGTACATTTATGAAAATGCAGTCTGAGCGAGGGACCACAGAGGATGTCTGGAGGCAATGCAGGGCATGCTGATACACCCTTGACTTTAATGCATCCGACTTGTAATGAGGGACTAATTTGGTTCTAAGCATTAGCTTGGCAGAAACAAAATACTTATAGACTATTAATAGAGAAACTTTTCACAGAAGCCGTGACCTTCATGACTTAGCGTGGTTTACAGCCCTACCTCTGTTAAAATTAAGCAGATCCTTTCTGCAAAGCAACGTGTTTGTATCTTTTACTCCCAATTATAAGGAAGGGACTGCTAATGTAGG
The DNA here is from genome assembly GCA_013399365.1 of Pampusana beccarii. NCBI lineage: Eukaryota > Metazoa > Chordata > Aves > Columbiformes > Columbidae > Pampusana > Pampusana beccarii. The sequence goes on along the minus strand of VWYH01010259.1, from coordinate 890,704 downwards.
GCAACTCTTTAGTACATAGACTGATGCAAATCCCTTCTGCTGTACAGAGGTGTACTGAAACACAGTAGAGGGAAATAGAGGGTTTATAGTGTTTGGAAAAATAATGTCTCCTAACGTCCCACAAAAATCTGTCCTCTTTATCGACAGCCATTCTAGTCGAAGGCCTATGGAGATTTGAAGACAGTGATCGCTATGCTGTGATAATAAAACTAATTAATAGGAGAAAATATTATCAGTCACAATGTTGCAGTGGAATTGGGGGCGGGGAGAGGAGTGTATTGAAGGGGTTACTTTGCTCCCTTCAAAGTCAGACATACGTAATAGATTTCTAATGACTTTGAGTATAATTAAACATTTAAAACCAGCATTGGAAATGCCTCATGGAAAACAGTTATGAAACACATCAAAGAGGATAGTGCATTTACTGTTTCAGTCTTTATTTGCCAAGCCATGTGTCAACAAAAATACCGGTTGTTAAGGTCACTGAGACTAGAAGAACCAGGGAAATAGCTGCATCAAGATCATTTTTAACACAAGTGGTTAAAATCTAAAACTCAGGAAAATACATAATGCAAAATATACATTTGCATTTTTAGACACATTAATTTTTTTTTAATTGTAAAAGATACTTAATTCACCTGACTCAATCTGCTCATTGCTGTAACTCAGAGAACATCAGCGAAAGGACACACAGTCTAAAAGTGCAGGTGCATGGGATTAAACGAAAAAAAGACATAAAACAATGTAAAAAGACAACAAATTAGCTCCAGATATACAAGTTAGAGAGAGAAATTTGGAAGTAATTAGAACAATTGTTACAGTAATCCTAGTTCTTCCTGGCATGGCAGAAACGAGGGATATGCCAACAGCTCAAGCCGCGGAACAGCAACAAGCATCATTTCGTCACACTTAAAAAACAGAGGGTTGAACAAGCTACCGACTCATTAGAAGCAAATGGTGAGAGCAGCTAAATGACTGGCATTTCAGCAGTTTTATGCTTTGCAACTATTTGTGCCACAACAAATGATTTGTAGTGATGTTCTGAACGTAAAGAGTGATAGAATAGTTCACAGGAAGTGTGTTCCTTTAGTTTATCCTGTTCTTAGCAACAGATTCAAACGATGGCAGATCTAGGATTAATTTGGTCTCAAAAATCGAACGCAGAGTGATAACTCTCCCTGTGAAAATTATTTCAGCCACATCTTTGACAGCTGGCCCAAAACCACGTTACCCTGGGAATGCCAAATTTGTGAGATAACCGAGGGGAGATAGCAGAGCACTCCACGGCCAAGAATGTAACGATAGGAAGTGATTATCCACTATTTTTTCTAAGAACTGGAGGCTTAAACTGAGCAGAGGAAAGAGCCATTTTTTTTTTTCCATGTAACACATACTTGGAACTCATTGCCACTGCATACTGCAGAGGCCAAGAGAATAAATGGGCTCAAAAGAGGATTAGACAAGTTCATAAAGGGCAGGGCCATATATGGATATTAAACATTAAGGTCAAGAAATAGCCTCAGAGGCTGAAGGTGCATAAACTACTGTTTGGGGTTTTTTTCAACATATAAAGTAGAAGATGGATAGAGGGAGGGGATGTGGGTATTCCAGAGGAAAAATCACTCTATACCAACTTCATTTTTCTGCTCTTTTGGTAAACACTAGCCAGGTTATTGGGTCTGCTTGGACTGACTCAGTAGGAATGATTTTAGACTTGGGTCACTTATTTCTACACATAGACAAGAGAAACATGCCCTTTGGAAACCAATTGCCAGCTCCAGTGAAGGACTCCATATCAGAGGAGTAAGTAGGGTGGGTTTTTTTGCCAGAAGGACAAAGGTGACCTCCAAACTCCATATTGCTTGGGGCATTTACAAATACACGGAACCTGTAACAAATGACGGCTTTAAAAATGGCAGACCCAAGGAATTACCCTCATCAGAAAGGAAAAGGTTCAATTTGCAACATCCAGGCTCTCCATCAGTCAAACAAGGCTCTTTGCTGTACATCGGTCACTGTTTTGTTCAGGCTGAATCCAGATGACAAGCTAATGAGCAAAGTACCATCTCCTATTCAGGAGTATTTTACAGTCCCACAAGGACATGACATCTTCTCAGTCATCTCATCTACCCCAGGATGCAGGTGTAGGGAGCATGAAGAAATACCTAAGGGCATGGGAAGGTGGTGGGTGGGTTTCTTGGTCCTGGTGCGAGAGAACGGAGAAAGGGTGAGGAGCCATTGCCAAGGCAAATGGAGGAAGAAAAACAGCAAAAAAGAATAGGATGTGTAGGCTGCCGAGGTGACTGAAGCAGACTGGAAGCAGCAACAGGCGGTATGAAAGGCTGAGAAGTGATGCAGATTTCAACAGCTACCTCAACCAAACAAATCTCCTTGATCTTGTTGTTAAGGCAATTTCCTCTTAAAGCATCCCTACTCTAAGAGCAGGATATCTTAGCAACTTTTGCTCATCAGGTCTGGTGGTAGAAGTAACAATACCATGGAAACTACTTTAATTTTCTCTACTGAAATCATTGCACGGCTTAGTCCTTGCACCAAGATCACACACAACAGTGTTTAATGCTATTACCATGACACAGTGATGGAGAGGGTGGCTGGGAAAGTGGAACCTAAAAAAAAAAAACAAACCACCAAACCAACAAAAAACCTTCCACAAAATTGCCTGACGAGTCATTTTTGTGAAATGAAAAGTAATTTACACAGCAGTTTTACAGAAAAGAGAATTATGCAGTTAATCGGCGCTGCTGGATAATTACACTGTACATGAGGCCTTGCTTTTAGGGAAAAATATAAGCTAATAAAGAGAGTCAGACGACTGGTAATGGCAGGGCATTTGGGAGATACCGGAGACACAAAGCTAAATAATTTAAAGCTAAGGAGTATAATGACTGTGAAACTGAATTATTTTAAGTTTACATTAATTCTCCACCCAATTACATATCTAACATTAAGTCCAGAAGCCAGAGAATTCCCCTGGGCTGCAAACAACCACAGCAAAACCAAGAAAGCCGAGGGGATGTGATCCCGAACATGACTGGACTTCGAATGCCTGCTCACAACTGCTGTGCGCATCCTTAATATTCAGAGGTCTGCTAGAGAATTAAGGCCAGTTTACACTTCCCTCCAGTTACTGCTGGTTCAAGTAAGGTCTCCCCCTAATACAGTCAACTGCAGTCAATTTTCTTCGTGGTGCCTTTTTGCACTTTTGAAGCACCAGCAGCAGGTGTGGCTGTTTCACTGCCACGTTCGTAACGGAGAAACCGGTGAAAAGTTAAACAACATTGAATTAACAATGAAAATAATGACTGGTGTAATGAGAGCATTTCATTACCTTTGCGTTGTAAGCAATTTAGCCATGATTATTATTGACCTTCGGTGATGCTACATCCAAGTAAAACGCGCTCTCCTAAAAAAGCACAGGTATACTGGAAGGCAGACATTGTTTCTGAGTGTATTCATAAATAAACCAGACCACTTCCCTTCCTGTGTTAGAGGCTGACCTTACAGCTGTGTTATCAGCATTCGGCAGTCACCCTTACTTCGTGTCTGCACAACAAACAATATAAGAACAACTTGACACAGTACACCTAGCAAATTATAATTATTATTACTTCTATGGCACCCAAAAGAGCACTAGGTATTTTGCAAAGTAGTTAAAAAGACAAACTACGTGCCACGGTGAGCTAATACTCGGTGAAACGGTAGAACTACACAGAGTGGAAAAACAGGAGGAGGTGGTGTAATAAGAGGAAGTATACGGGTTACAGGAATAACATTAAACAGTTAGTGATCTGGGGGACACAAGGTTCAGTGTGTGCTGCTTATTCTTCTTACTCCACACTGAGTGAAGCAGAATCCCCAAGACTGGACATTTTGTTAGCACGCTTTCCAAACCCACTGTTTGTTCCAAAAGTGCCATTTGCTCGCATGCCAATCTGCACCTTTTTGAGCTTAGGTTTTGCAGCCTGAAAGCAGACACATTTCAAAGTTTTGTCAGTTCCAAAGTAAATACGACTATTAAGGATTTTTGCTTCAACAAATGGCAGCCACAGATTTTGAAGCTTTCAGCGATTTCGCAGTGACGACATGATAAAGTCTATGACTTCGGGCCAAGACGCACCAAGCCAAACGCACAGGAGCAGCTCCCTTCCCTACACACTACACAAGGCACCAACAAACCACACCGTGGGACTCCGCACACTCGCAGCACACGTTAGGAGAACTTGCGACAGACTTGTTTCTCTTGCTCGCTCTTCATCTGATTTTTAGGTCTCACTGTTTAGGGAATGGCACAGCCCAGGCGCTGTGGCTGATCTGCTCCCACTGAAGTGCTATGATGCCACATTAACCTGTTGCTCCCACGCACCTCTGTGTCCCGACAGCACTTCTGCCTCCTCTGCCAGAGCGATTACAGTCAGGAGACTGAGGGGAGACCTCATGGGGCTACAGCTTCCTCACAAGGGGAGAAGGAGGGGCAGGCACTGAACTCTTCTCTTTAGTGACCAATGACAGAACCCAAGGGGATGTCAGGAAGATGTGCCAGGGGAGGTTTAGGTCGGACTTTAGGAAAAGGTTCTTCACCCAGAGGGTGGTGGACACTGGAACAGGCTCCCCAGGGAGGTGTCACAGCCCCAAGCCTGACAGTGTTCAAGAAGAGACCGGACAAGGCCCTCAGACACATGGTGTGAACTGTGGGGTTGTCACACGCAGGGACAGGAGTTGGACTCCATGACCCTTGTGGGTCCCTTCCAACTCAGGACATTCTATGATTAATTCTATGATTCTTTCACCTGCTGATTGCATTGGGGACAACCCAGGGGAGAGGACAGAGGAAGGTGCATGAAAACAAAAGACCAGAAAAAACTATTAATAGAGTGCTCATTACCAAATCCATCTACCACCACAAAAACAATCGCCACACAGCTCCCTGCTCCTCGGGCAACCGCATACCGCCCAGAACAAAGCACGCTGTTGGCGCCTCCGGACTATTAATAATAGTAAGGTATTTGCTGCAGCGGGAGGGAGAACCATGAGGGGCGGTGCTCCACGGGGCTGGCATCAGGAATGGATCTGCTCCAGGCTGCCTGCCAAACGCACTGGAAAGCTTGACTTTTCGGGGGCCACCAAAGGCTGCTTTTCTCCTGCCTGAAGCACTCTTCGTAAGGTTTTTACCGGGACTGGGCTGCACTGAGCAAAATGCAGGTGGGAAGTATTCCTTGCTTGCTCTTCAGCCTCCTCAGCTGGCGCTGCTGCCTACTGATGAAACTGAGTCACTGGGCTCACCCTGACCAGCCTGCAGATAAAAGCTTCTCCTTCATCCTGCTTGGGGGGGTTACAGAGGTCACTGGAGCCAGTGGTGGGTGTCTGAGAAAGAAGCTGTTCCCACTAGCCCCTTAACCTAAGGGGAAACAAGAGGGACAGCAAAGCCTGACAGAGGGGCTATTGAGGTTTGTCCAGGACCCACTGCAAATGTAGGGATTAGGACAGTCACCCAAGATAGAGGAGCAAAGAGAAAAAAATCAGACTGTTTTAATGGAAACACCTCAGTCCCTGCTAATAGCCTCAGATACCAGAGGTTTTGGAAGAGGGCAAAGGCAGTAAACCAGCACTGAGAAGGGAAGGGGCACAAGGGAAAAAAAATAATTGAGATGCTACTGCCCATTTGCACAGCATTTAGCATGGGGTGACGCGTCCAAGGGAAGTAAAGCGTGTATTCGCAACAGCCTGCTGCAGCTCAGGTCTTGGATAGCCTTTCGGTTTCTACACACACGACACACCCCTGAGATGCGATGTGTCCCTGCCAGGACACTTCCCCCCCTTTGGATGGCTGTCAAACTGCAGAACAACGCACGGAGAAACAAAATCCTAGATTGCCGCCTGAGTTAAGAAAGACTGCAGAGCGCCAGCTGCTGGAAGCGCTGATAAGTACGCTGATGTTTCACAACCGAGTTTACTCTCATTGCTGTCGGTGCTTCTGGTCTGCGTACAGCGGAGCGGCCGGGCAGGGCGGGCGCTTGCTGCTGTGCAGACCTGCTGCAATGCCTCATTGTCAGCGGCGCAGCTGGGCGGGATTCCCAGTTCATCTCTGTGGGCAGCCTCCCCTTGCTGCGGAGATGTGCTCCCCACAGAAGCGTACACAGAAAATTCATACCCTGCCTACAGACAACCTTCCGTTCTCAAACCGCTGAGCACCGACTCCACGGGCAGGAGAAGCAATTTGGCTTCCGTACGTACTAAGCAGAAAGAACCTGAGATATCATCTGTTTTCTAGAGGATTAAGGTTACCAAGTGCCTATCTTAAAACATCAGCCTGCCTCACAAATACAAACATGCAGTTAGGGTTTCCAGGGACACATTATCTCACATTATGCTATATGCCAAGGAGTTAACCTAAGCCTTAGAGATATGTTTTGGAATTGGTTTTGTTGAGCCACTGTCATCTCCTAAATATAACTTTGTTTTCATTAAAAAAAAAAAATAAAATAAAATCCTTTAGGAGTTTCCTCTGAAAAAAACCCAGAAAATTCTTTGAGGCTGTCTTGAGGATTCCTGGAAGTCTTTGCTGTGTTCTAAAAATTACCCCTGTGAAGCCTCGCACTCACGCCCAGGGACTGCAGAGCCTGCACAGCTCCTGAACTGGCTGCCCCCAGCTCTGCAGCTCGAGACAGCCCTTCCTGACCACAGCAAACCCTCTGCGGAAATAATTTCCCCGCGACTTTGCAAGCTACGCCTTGTAGAGAAAACCTTATCTGAATTATCACCTCATTCCAAACTGGTTCCTATATGAACAAGAAAGCCCATGAATACAGCACTAAAATTTATTGAAATGCTTATTTTCCTGCAAAGGTTGACAGAGTGCGTATTACTTTTCAGCGGCTAATACAATTTTGCCCCCGTTCCTACAAAGGCCCAACCACAGTTTCTCTCTAAGACATCTCTGCGTTCGCATGGCCGACATCCTTCCACGACTCTTTATTCGCATTTTCCCCACGACGGCTGCGCCAGCTGAGCTGCTCGGCACAGATTTTCTGCTCGGTATGGGGGGTTGAGGGGGGGACACACACACTAATTATACAGAAAGATGGAGCGGGGCCAGGCAGCCCCTCTGGTGCTCTGCCTCCTCCACGCACAGCCTCCTTCCTGCTGTTTTGCAGCTACAAGGATCACCTGTTGGTCTTGGCGCTCGCCCAAGCTCGGGGCCTAGCGGAAATGACAGAATCAGCTAGAAATGAGAGCCAGCTCCTCTTCCAGCCACCCAAATGAGGGAAATACTGAAACAGATGATGGCAACGTGACCTCGCTGCTGCCCGCGGGAGCCAAGAGGGGGTGTGGGGTAGAAGGGGATGCACAAAGAAGGGGTATACATAAAAAAAACCCTGACCAAACAAAAAAACCCACCAAACTACTAAAAAGTGGCTTTTTTTTTTTTTTTTCCCTATTGTTCTTCTCCATATTCGGCACAGTGAAAACATTCAGGAGAGTTTTTCTCCGTACGAACACCTGCCGATTGGGAGAACTAACCACCTTGTTCCGGCTGCTGATGGGGATGTCGGATGATTGCGTCTCCCACGTGAGGGATGTCAAAGGGGTATTCAGGCACACGGCAGAAACAACCTGCATTTTCCAGACCGGCCCCTCTCTGTACCGCACAGTGACACACCAGCTGTTCGCAGATCTGTGTCGGGAATGCCCTTTTTCCGTAAAAACGGCGCTCAGCAAAGCCTTTTCCTTGGTATTTGGGTGAGCCGCAATGTTGTGCAGCGGAAGGGTTAAGCACTGCTTGCCTCTCCTTACGTTATTGCGGGCAGAAAAGCAGCTAAGTAATCCAACAGAAAAGGTAACCATCACTAGCAGTATTTAAAACACATGAACGCTGCCTTTTAGATTATAAAAATACAAGCTAATTACACAATGCATTTCCAGATACGGCTAGTCTCATACAAGCTTTTGGAATCCACATTTACTCAAAGCAGTAACTAACCTAATATCCACAATTTCTCATCAGATTTTTCTGGACCCTTGAGCTCAGCGACAACATAAATGCATACTCTCTCAAATAGCCTAATAAGCTTTAAATGAGATTTTAAGACGGTTTTTCTTAATAATAATTTTTAGAAACAGTAACAATAAAAGCAGGAAAAACCTAATTCTTAAAAGGAAGTTTTTTCCCCCGCTCTGAGAGCAATGGAAAGGGTCACCAGAGTTTACTTCTTCCTGAGAGAGCACTTCATGAATAATCAGTGCCCAGTCCGACTCCTCAATAAGAACCGGGCCTTCAAACACAGCCAGTGTTCAGCAGTCTCTGTGACTTCGGCCTTCAAGCTGTAACACGCTCTGCCTTGCCTTCCCAAGCTTCCTTTATTTCTGTTCTTTCTAGCAACTAGGTAGGTAAGCAGAAGCGAAATTCTCGAGCAGTGGGAGCAAGCTGGGGCTAATTTGCACCTTATGAATTATTCAGGCCCTCCTGATTCCTGCACCTGCACCGAGGCAGGAAGCTTGCGAGGAACAGTCATTACTCTTCTCTTGGGTTTGCACAAGCTCTGTTACTGCTCAGACACTTTGTTCTGTAACTAAGGGCTTCAGGTCTCGTATTAAGCAGTGGAAGTGGGGGGAAAAAAAAAATCCCATAAATAACCTTACATTGTCATCCCCTGCCTCCGCTGCCCCAAACCCAGGATAATCATTCAACCCCTTCTGAGACAAATGGCTTGTAGCGTGTATCAGACTGCTGATTTCATCTCGCATATGCTCATCTGGATCAGAGCATCAGCAGAGAAAAAACAAATGTGTGCACGAGCTGGTCTCGTCAGATATTTACTCAGCTGGATTAGGTTGCATGTTTAAACTTCTCCCTAGCTCAACAGGGAGTATTTCATGTGCATCAAGTATTTCACATGCTAACTCGATCATTAAAGCATCCTTCTCCACAGACACAGCACAAATAAATTCTCTCCTTGGCATTCTGGCTAACATCAGGGGCACTAACAGTTTAATACTATTGGAAGAGGCTATATTGTGCTTTCAACAAGATGGATTTAATGACCAAATAGGCCTGTCCCATCTTCAACTACTATTACCTTGCTAAACAGAATGTGACACCTAACTGCAAATCCAGATATGACCCATGAATCTAGACAGGCATTAGGGACATTTGCAGGGAACAGATACAAACCAATTAGCACGATGAACATTTTAAGATAATGATTTTTTTTTTTGAGTTAATATGCTCGGGCAAACAGATCTAAAAGTACTACGCAAATTCAAAGCAGCAAACATCATCTTCACTGTATCTCATGTCCACAGTTGCACTGAGTATCTTTGGGTCTTGTCCTTTATTAACATGCTGTCACCACGAAGTTCTCCAGTTAAACGATCATCTCATTAATCCCAAGCAGCTAAGCATCATGCCTTGATTGATTCAGTAAAACAGATCTGCAGCAACCGATAATGAAACCTCTTTAATCTCCTCTTCCAAAACAATGAGTCAAACACAGGAGTTGTGCATTCAGAAAGGTACAGTCTATCCTTAACAAATTTTTGCTCTTCTTCTTTCTATGCCTAAAGGAGTTAATTCGTTTTCCTTTCAATGCAGAATGCATGATTGGTCCTACACGGTTCTTATCTCATTCCCATCCAATAATAGGTACTCAGGCTCTTTTTAAAGGTATTTTAATCAGGCATGTAAACATGTTTTATTCTTTGCTGCTCTTTCATTCAGCATCATTAATCCCCAGCATGAAATCAATAGACTTAAAAATTTAATCACGTCAAAATGCAACATACAAATCCACAAATGACTTAAGATCATCACACACACACTGAATAGCCTGCAAGTTGGAAACTATGCCTTCTTTTTGCCTTGGGAACCAGCAAAACCTAAGCTAGTCTTTCACTGCTGTAAACAGATTCTCTCTCCAAGTATCTGCCATTAGACAAAAAATGATTATAAACAAAACATGGCATTTTCTGTTTGCTATGTCGCCTTTTTCCATCCTTTGTGGTCACATTGGCCTTGTGAGAAATACTCACACTTGTTGTACCACAACCTCTTGACAGTATGCATGTTTAAAAGAATTTAAAAACAATTACAGTAACTGGGTTACAGAATGTACTGGAGATCCAAGGGAAGGGAAAGACATATTTGCAATTGTTTATTTTCCTTTTTTAACAGCACACATTGTTTCTCTGCTTGAAAAGAATTCATAAGGGACAACAATCACTGTTGCTTTTTTAAGAAAAAAAAAAAAAACAAAGCTCTACCTTTGCTCTATGTTACATATGATTCCCAAAGCCATCAGGATACAGAAAGAGAAAAGAATCTCTTCAGTGGGGCAAGAATTGTGCCTGGGATGTAAAAATTAAGGTCATATCCATGCTTTGGCAGGCAGAAGGGCAGGAACAGGTAAGCAGGTAAAAGGAATACTCTGGATAATGGAACATCATCTTTAATTCTACTACATTAAAAAGCACTGAAAGCTTGCTCATTTGAAAGAAGAAAATACAGTTTGGAAAGTGTGGAAACTGGCATGCTGAAACCCTGATTTGGGAGGTGAGCACTCAAAAACCCTCCCAGGTCCATGACTGTATTCCCACCCGCTGTCCCATGAACAGTCCTACCCAGCATGTCCCTAAACCCATCCAGTCCTCCACTGTCAAGCTGGAGCTTCTCCAGGCACCCACCACAAGGAATATGCTCGCACACGCTGTTTCTGGCAGGTGCCCATTTTCCACCCACAGGCACTGTCCCAAACTTTGCCTACGTGTTGTGCAGAAGCTCACCAAAGGCAGGTGGAGTTTTGACGGTGGTGGCACTGGCAGCTTGTTGCACCGTAGCTTTATGGTCAAGTAATCTGCCCAGGGAAGGAGGGACTTTGGTTGTGGCTCCTTCTCAGGCAGAAGGGTTGATTCCGCATCTCCCCCATCCCAGGAATAATCCGGCTATAAGGGCTTGGGGTCTCCTGCACAAGCACCCATGGAAGCAAGGCTACTCTGACACCAGGAATGCAAGAACCATGAGGCAGAAAGGCTGGGCAGAAAAGGGGATCCTGGCTCTCTAGTAGAAACCTGTATATTCTGCTCCAAGAGGGGAACGGTGAAAGCTCTGTTTCAGCATCCATGTCTGTTTCTGGCCTAATGTTGCTCCAGGGAACTGAGCCTACATCCCAGTCCTGCTGATGCTCAGACAGGATCCAGGCTCTTCTTACCCACTCGCCTTCCCATCCCAGGACTCCTGTGTTCCTGTGTATACAATGGCCCATATCCAGCAAGAAAGAAGATGAGAGACTCCACTGTTCCCCAAGCACCTCATGTGATTAGGCCTGTGCCAAGGATCCCAATGACTAGAACAACTCTGTGATGCTTGTGCTGAGAGCCCAAGATTCAGGTCTCCTACTTCATTGACAAGCTGCTTAATGAAGCTCTTCTCTAAAAAGTGGGAATATTGCTGTTGCTGCTGCCAGCTTGTTTCTCCAAAGAATCATCTCTGCTCTGTTATCATCTAGAAAGCGCTATGTGGACTACCTCAGAGTAAAACAGATGCTTTTAGCTCCTACTGGTTCCCTACATAGTCCATAATGACTCATCTATATGTAACTGGGCTATATTTCTATGAAAGCACGTTCCGTAGGCAGCCAGCAAAGATGAGTACACACCTAAACCATATGGGCAGGGCCTTCTTTTTTGCTTGCTCCTGAGACATGCAGCTCTCTCCAGTCGCTATAATATAATGTGGAATTTAGGTGCTTCTCCTCAGAGGTCAGATTCCCATGTGCAAAGCTTAACCTTAACATACAGGTGGAAGTTTGTGTCCAAGTGCTGTTTGCTCAAGAATTTAGAAAGTTTTGTGAGTGGGTAATAGAGATACCACTGCCTCCAGTGTAGCATAACGTACTCTCACTACAGCTGAGTGAGGGAATGAAAATTTCATAGTAGGTATGACTAATCTGTGCTTCACTGTAAGCATCTGAAGTCTTAGCGACCTCCTGATTTTGCAGTTTTTCCCACTGAAAGTAATGTTTATGCACTGAGCTGCACAGAGGAGAAGGCGTAGACTAGGGAATAACTTCAAATGCTTTGGCTATCCTAGATGCATTAATTTTTCATCACCTCACTTATGAAAAGCAAAACAAAAACCTGAGGTAAAACTAAAGTATGTAATGAGGACGTTCCAAATCAAGCAAAGAGAAGATCAAGCATTTTCTTCTGGCGGTGCTCTTAATTATTAGCCATAATGTCCTATTTATCATAATCATCATTATTCTTTATCTTTCTTTTCTAAAAATGATCCATATTCTCTCCCTAAATGTATATTTTTTTTCTGTTTGACAGACATGGGTGAAAGCAACCAAATTTTAGATGTACGAAATATAATTTTTTTAGAGCCTGTGCTCTGTAGTTACGATTTGGTTCCAGAGATGAATTGCAAGTACAGACGTGGGCCTCACTTTCCTACTGACTGAACAGGAATCCTAACAAGTGAAACAAGGTACTCTGCAATGCTTATTTTCTTTTCGAACTGGCGACAAGTGAGAACTAACCACTGCTTCGAGTCAGTCTTAAAAACGGCGGGAATAAAACAGAACAGTGCAAATGTCTGTCTTCGAACAGTGGAGAGCCTAACCAAACTCAGATGAAAATGGTGTCCGGTGGGGTAATTCAGATCAGGAAAGTCATCCGGCCCCAGAGCAGCTTGACCCCAACACAGCCCCAGAGGCAGGGCTACAGCTGCCAGGCAGCCAGCAAGCGAGCAGAGGTGCAAGCCAAGAAGCCAGCCATGAACCCACAGGCCCATGCAAGAAAGCCATATTCCAGAATTTGGCATTTGGGTCCTCCAGCTGCCAAACGCTTCCCATCTTGCAGAGTCTGTGGAATGAGGTGTTGAAAAGAAGAACAGGACCTAGATAGACTGGAGAGCTGGGTGGGGAAAAATCTAATGAAATATAACAAGGGCAAGTGTAGGGTCCTGCATCTGGGCAGGAACAACCCCAGGTTCCAGTACAAGTTGGGAAATGACCTGTTAGAGAGCAGTGTAGGGGAAAGGGACCTGGGGGTCCTGGTGGACAGCAGGATGCCCATGAGCCAGCACTGTGCCCTTGTGGCCAGGAAGGCCAATGGCATCCTGCGGTGTATTAGAAGGGGGGTGGTTAGTAGGTCGAGAGAGGTTCTCCTTCCCCTCTACTCTGCCCTGGTGAGAC
>VWYH01010259.1:828684-877429 GCA_013399365.1 Pampusana beccarii | reverse complement strand
GAGGTTCCACTTAAATTTGAGAAGAAACTTCTTCACAGTGAGGGTGACAGAGCACTGGAACAGGCTGCCCAGGGAGGTTGTGGAGTCTCCTTCTCTGCAGACATTCAAAACCCGCCTGGACACCTTCCTGTGTAACCTCATCTGGGTGTTCCTGCTCCAGCGGGGGGATTGGACTGAATGAGCTTTCGAGGTCCCTTCCAATCCCTAACATTCTGTGATTCTGTGAAATTATACAAGAGCAAAAGCAGTACTGTTCACGAGACACCAAGGGTGAAGAGGCACATTGTGTCTGCCAATGTCTGAAACTGCCACATAATAACGTGACTTTGCCACCAGTGAAATGGTGGATCAGGGCACTTCTGGATCAGGGGAAGCAGTACGGACAATACGCTCAACATTTTAAAGGAGAAGAACAGTTAAGACATGTATGAACTGGAGTAGGGTCCTGCGGCCACCCACAGAGGTCATCAGATGAAGAACATTTGTGTGGGATCCGTTTTGAGCAAAACTTATACCCTTTAAGAGATTTCACAAGCCAAACAAAAAAAGGGGGAAGGGGCCTACCAAAAAGAAAAAAAAAAAATTTCTTCAGGACCTTGTGATCCATTCTGTACCCCTGCCACCACAAAGGAAATCAAATATCTAAGAATGTTTCTGTACTTTCACAACCAGTATACCGTAATTTCGAGTGTAATTTTAAGGAAGAATAAATTTCTTGAAGTTAGTATAAAAATAAAATTTAGTAACACAAAACCGAAAAAAAAAAAACAAAACTAGGCATGCGTGAAATTTCATTCCAATAAAATACATACACTCACATCGCTGTATTTAATTGTAGCAGAATCCACTTCTGACAAGCAGTTACTCTTCCTAAACTGCAATAGCTCCATACTCCCAAGAAGCACGACCAGCTGTGATGAACACTCCTAGCTGTGTAAGCAGTTTTAAGTGCGCCATAAGAATTCATACTTTCAAATGATACGCTGACTTGAATACTCATCTCATTGGTCTCATTTCTTTCACTCTACAGATAGGTCCACATGGCCCAAACGAGGTTTGACAGATGTGACTTTCTCGAACCATTTGGTCCTTTAAAAAGACACAGAAGACCTTTTATATCTCTTCCAAGGTTCTGGTTTTATTAGCAGCTACTTGGCTCACCAAAATACCACATTTCAGCCTCATCTCACTCCAGTCAGAGCCAACAAACTTTCAGAGGTTTAGAAGTGGTACATGAAATGACTTATGCCATCTCCATCTCACCGTGCATGTCGTTCAGGGGACCTCATGAGTAGGATCTCGTATTCATTGTTATGGTATGTGTAAGCTCTACATGTAAACTCATGAGTAATTTTTCGAGCAAAATACTGACAACACCAAAAAAAGAGCAAAAAATTGACAACATAAGCCTCCTTCTTGAAAATGCTTCCTTTAGAATAGAAGCTAATATAATTGGTGGTTATAGAGAATATCACTGCTAATTTTGGCTAAATGAGCCTGCATTCAAAATGGTATCTGAAATACAAATTTATTTTAGAAACACAACATTTTGGGAGACTAGTAGGCTCTTCAGAACCTCTTCTGAGGTTGCACTGATAATTTCAGTCAGATCAAAGAAAATTCAAAGGATTTTAGAAAAATAAATGTATAATCTCAATTTCACACCCAAGAAAACCTTAAAAGCTTTGTATTGGCTTTAACTGAGAAGTTGCTGCTGCTGCTGCTACTTTGAAAATGTTTGAGTAATAACATACCGCAAATTTTTAATATAAATATACCAGTTGTAATGCAATTAACTGCAATTTGGAGATAGGAGTAGATTTGAGGAACGATTTCTGTATTTGACTACTCATTAGCAATTTGAAAGTGTAATTACTCTTAAACATGCTGTCTTCTTAATTTTATTATGAAGCTTAGCTCTGCTTATAAACGTGAAGAATTACATTTATTCTGCAACTTATTTGCTTATACTGAATGTGTGAAGTTGTTTTTCCTCCTGTATTCCAGAGACAGAGGGCCCATGGAGTACTAAGAGCAGATAAAGCAGTGAGCTGGTGGGTTTACACTTGTCACACGACGACCACGACTCCAGAGGAGCCTTTTTAGGGGCCCACAAAACAAACAAAAGAAGGGAAGAGGACAAACAAGCAAGCAAGCACACGGACAGTGGACGTTTCATTGCACACTGTATTAAAAGCCAATAAACCAACAGTAACGAATCCAAGAAAGACGGGAACCCTATCAGTGTTGGTACTCTGCACTCTAAAGCCGGGCATCAAGCAGGCACATCGCACACTAAGGTTTTAAAATTTTGGCCTGCTTGGAGAAAAAGCAAGGAGATGTTTGCGAAGACCTTCTCCTCCTACATTTTATACGTTTGCTTGTCAACTGATTCACGGTAACTGGCAATGACCCATTATAACGTGAGCTGTGTTGATTCACAATGTTACTCAATTTCAGTAGACTGTTTCGAACATTTTGAACTGCATTATCAAACATCAGAGAGAATATTTTCTTTCTGTTCTCATATTTCAGTCATTGGGATTTGGAAAAAAAAAAAAAGGCAGCTTCCCCGTGATGTACACCACCACCCTCCCAGCCCCAAAATATAAAAAGCAATAGCAAAAATCAACTTTGGACCCTACTCAGCCCCACATATCCCCCAGATGTGACATAAAGAGGGAAAGAAAGCTGAAAAGCACTGCTACTACACTTTGTCAATAAAACAGAACATTATATAATACACAATAAAATGCTTCATACCTGGAGTTGAAAAAACGAAAAGGGTTAACAGCTGACCTGGCACAGCCCCACATGCTCTCTCTGGAAATTGAACACAGACAATTAGGAATTTTAAGTTACCCCAAAGAATTGCAGGGGACTTAAACAAGCTTGAGGAACACTTACTGCAAAGTAAGCACACGGCCTCAGTGTGGAAGGGACTTCAGGATTTTCCCATTTGCCTAAAACTCCTCCTTAAATTGAAATTGCTCTGTAGAGGTCCCAATGAACGCTAAGCAAGTCATTAGGAGCTCTGCCATTAGCTTGTATGGGAGAAGAGTCAAAGCTTAAGGGCCCAGGTGTCACTTAGTGGCAATTCTGCATCATGGTGGATCATATTTTCTTATTAAAAAATAATCAGTGACCAAGAGGAAAAACATTAATGAGAATCTGGAGCAGGCAGACACTGCACACAGAGGAAACAGGGGCTGGAGTGAGCCTCTGCTCCCAGAATTCTGCTGCTTAAGTAATATTATTCCCAACGCATCACTGAATAACCCAGCCTTTAACACTTCTTACTTAAAACTGAGACTCCACGGAAAACAGATAATCTTCTAGAATATTATTTGGAATACTGAACAATACAAATATACGATGTAATAGCCGTATAAACTCCTTTGTTGGGATATGGACTACGTGGAATGCTCCTTTTCACTGATGAATTCTGATTCTGATGCAGTTTGAGCACTGCATGCGCTCAAACAAGAAGCATCATACAGCTGGCTTTTGGAAACAGTTCCACCACGTTAGGGGGAAAAGAAAAATAACTGTAGAAAGCCAAGTCCATGAATAGCCCCCTTCAGTCCTTCTCTCCATGGCTTAGGTCTCAAATGTACCATGAAATTAGTCTGAGGCCAACGCCCAAGAAACTAGCAAAAATATTAGAATAACAACATGAATCACAAAAATGTTCTAGCACACCAGCAGCTGAATGCATTTGCACTGGAAACTTTTTGGATCCTTTATAATGCTCAATTAAAATGGCCAGGTTGGCACTGTAATTGTTGAAAGTGAAAAGGAAATTTTCAAGGCAACTTCTCTTGATTTACATAATTACACTTGCCATTCGTCTTTGGAAACCTATAAATAATCTATTTACTTCCAAGATTTTGCACTGCATCTTTCAAATCTCCCACATTTCCTTGCTTCAAGTACACAGTAGATATTGGTCTTCTTTTCCGTTTGCTTGATTTTGCCATTTGTTAAAATGTTGTATTTCTGATAATGACAGAAATCTACTATCAAGGTGACAAAATGACGTAAAAAAATTTCAAAGTCTAAGTAACCAGCTCTATCACAGCCTGACACTCTTTTTTTCCACCTTCTTTTTCCACTCTCCGTGTAGAGTCTCACCCTTCTTCAGAAACATATCGCAGGTACCTGTCCCATGGCATCACTAGGTACAGGTTTTATTTCGCAGTTGCATCAGACAAAGGGCACTGGGACAAAATCCTCCCTACCCCATTAGCCCTGAACTGAAATCAATGTGCACTGGAAAAATGGCAAGTAGAAACGACAACATTGACCATTCTCTCCTATAGGAATTATTTTATAAATATCTCTGTGTCTTATTGGAAAAATATTTATTCCTACAGCTGACACAACAAGCAATACATTACCCAGAAGTCACAACTCTAAACTTTGTACACTTCTTTTCATAAAGGTTGCTTCTAAATAACCAAGCAATACGGCAGGCAAAAATGCACTTGGTGAGGATGATAAGTATTTGTACGCTGAATTTTTGTGAGCGGGAAATTTAGCAGACAACTAAAACTCTGGTTAGAACCTACAGTATCCAGGCACTGATGCGAAAGACTCCCAGACACCCTCCAACCAACCTCACAGACACCTAAAACTTACTATGTTCCTCTCTGTTTGGCCTGAAAGGCAAACAGCTGTGGCTGCTCTGATCCAGAAACCCTGGGGAGAAATGCCCGACTCTTCCCTCTGGAGCTGGAACCTTATCTGTGCTATGAAAATGGCTAAAACACACCTGACAGCACCGATTCAGCATAAAAGGATCTGTAATAATCACTTCCCAAACTGAATTACAAGTGTAGGAGGGGAAAAAAGAGCAAAAGGACACTGTAAGACCACTTCTGGACATCTTTTGGATCCTGGCCTTGTGTTTTAGAGTTGGCAAAGGCAGGTGTCTGGCTACCTGAGTTAGTGCTCTAACCACTGGATGCCACCTTTTTAAACAGGCTGGTAGAACAGGACAGCACACTCTGGGTATTACAATGGATAGAAATAGGTAAGCTCAGAACAAAGTACTTGATCTCTTATCTTCCACAATGGCAAGTTGGAAACATGAACACCCCTGTGCCACGCAGTGCGTTGACAAGGACGCACCCGTGACAGAACTGCAAGTACGTGGTAGTTCCTTCTCGAGAGAAAGGAAAAGCACATTTTATTTTGACTATGCCTCAGCAGTGGCTAAGAATCTCAGAAATGATGTGGTGATACAGACAGCAAGTAGTTTGGAAGTGGGAAGAGTTGAGTTCAAAGGGAATCACAACCTGTTCAGCTGAGTAAATAATTTTCAGCAAATTATTTATTGTACAACATTATCCTGTTACTCTGCTTGTGAAACTTTTATGACTGAGATTTCGGTCATTATTCCAGCTCCTCATGTGAACTTAATTTATAAATGGTTTGACTCTTCGGCCCTGATAAGCAACTGATCACAGAAATAGCAATGGCCAGCAGTTCTCAAGAGAAACACCACGGTGGCTTCTATGTGAAGCAATCTGTCTATGTGACAGCATTGTGTGCCTCTGATTTATCACACAGTATCCCAGCCCTACACTAAATATTGTATTTTTAATGCAAATAATTGAGGGAGCTATTTTAACAAGATTAAGACTCCCGCTGACTCTTAATGAGAACATAAACGCAAGTATTTCTTTCTGTGCCTGCCGGCAGCTTCTGGTCATTTCCAGGTTATTTCATTTTTCAGGCTGTGTTTGCAACATTGGAGAATTCCGCCAGCACCAGATACTGTAAACAGGCCTTAGGATGAGCCTATGAAAGTACTGACCCCAGTACCTGCCAGCCTGCTCCACACCACCTGAGCTTTGCGATACATGAGAGTACCACGTATACTATATATTGTATATAGAGCATAGCATCACTATAGGTAGGAGTGGTTTGGCCATTGCTGCCTCCTCTGATCCACCCTCCTCTCGTCCCTATTTTCTGCCTGCCTCAGTTTTCACATTCCCTTGCACCATTCTGGCAATTCAGTACATGCCCAGAAAGGTAAATAAACAAAACCACGACCCAAACCTTCATTCTTGACACATCTTTGTTTGCCACGCCTATAATGATGAAGGTGCTCAGCTCAACTCCGAAACCTGTGACTCTCATTACTTCTGACACACCTCAGGATTAGCTGCTGTTACCTCAGCCATCGCTTCGCTTTACTCCCTTGTTTCAGCCTTCAGTTCCTTTCATTTCGGCTAAAGTAACTCCATACATGTGGTGGCTTTAAGCTCCAATTATCAGCTTCTTGATATGTCCAAAATAGTAACGCTCGTGCCCTCGGTCACACACACATGGAGAAGGACACCGCCTTGGCACATGGGCGCAGCACAAAATAAAATCTCTTCCAAATGCACCATCCAGCAACTTCCTTTCACTTGGCTTTATCTCCAGCCTAAAAAGAACTTGCTGTGAGAAACGAGGTTGCAGTGGAGTCACTACTAGTCAAAGATGACTGAACTAATAAAGGGGAAAACCAAGCGCAATCTTTTCGCATTGTGCAGGATAAAAGGAAAAAGGCAGAAAAAAATGCCTTTTTTTTTTCTTTAGATCCCTGTATTCACATGCTCAGTCAATTATGCCTTGCTAAACAGTGTTCTCCTCTTAATAGTGCTCTCTTCTGCATGCAGCTTGCATACCTGTGACCTAAACAACTTTTTTGTGTGTTTTTGCATGCATTGATCTAAACAGTTTTCCATAAATCAGTATAAGCACTGCTATTGAGATTTAATTGGGCTGCATGTTTGTCTGTCTCAAAATCGCAGGAACTGCCTTATGGAAACGGAAAGATAAAAACTTATCTGATCTAGATAACGAAAAAAGAAGTAATTTTGGCTCAAGTGACAGCAGAGGACAATGCTCTTTTTTTTTTCTTATCAGTAAGTCAAGGTAGCAGTTCAGTGAATAAGTTTTATTGTGGCTTTTTCTGGCAGTGTTCTGCTACCTAATCAGCACTGATGGGTATTTGCCACAGCTCTGAATTTGTTAATGCACACAGCTCTGCCTCTGCTTTCCACGCTGATTTAGAAAGAAAAAAAAACAAACCAGAAAAAGCTGAATAACGAATCACAGGGGAAGCAGACGCCAAATAGGTGTACAAACTGCAGCAATGCATAATGCTATTTATAATTCATTCTTCGGTGTAACGCTCTTCAAGCAATTACACAATGCCTGCCTCCCTATCGGTAAAATGCATTTCACATATCTAACCACTGGTGACTTAAGCTTCACTCTGGAGCAGCGCATTGTAGAGGATTAAGCGCAGGACTAGGAGGCAAACGTTCCTGATCCCAGCTCACCCTCTGCTTTGCTGCATGGCCTTGAGCAACTCACTAACCTGTGGATAATTACAATATTTGAACACACAGGGGACCTGTATGATTTAATTAGTTAATGTTTGCAAAGCACTCCAAAGATAAAAAGTGCTATATGAATTGTAATCATACTCTATTGTTTTGAGGCATTTTATTCCAAAGCACATTTGTGTAAACATGCTTAGCAATGTAAAATCCCAATGATGGCAAAGTTTGATAACTACCTTGAAATGACTGGCACTTCTTAGACTAAAATTGAAATTAATTAACAAATGAAATCTATTTTTGAGAAGAAAATTATGAGAGACAATTCAATATGGACACTGAACTGAAGCTGGGAGGCAAAATCTTTGAAATTTCACTTATGATGGATAAAGGTAATGAAAAAGGCACACAGAAGTGTATCTATGAACTCATACATGTTACAAACACCTTTCTTGCTGTACTGTGATGCCCCCCAAAATAGCCTGTTACTTTTTTTTTCTTTTTATCACCCAGACTTCTGTTACAGTTTCAGGGTTAATCATTAGACCAAATAAAGTTAATGATAAAACTCCTCTGGACTTGAACGGAACCGGGATTCTTTGGTTCTTCCACCTTATTATGCACTTAATTTAAATACTTCTCTTAAAAGGAAAACATTACTCCTAGCAGTGGTATGGTAAAATACATAGCGAAGAGCAATGTCTAGCACTTCAAAGTGATTCAAAATAAACGAACAGACGCCCTAATGGCAATGTTTCCTTGCTCTAGATTCAACAGTCATCATAACTTACCATTACAGGAGAGACAGGAAAACATAATTTCGTGGAGACCAAGCTAAAAGCACTTCTATTTTCAAATTAGCTTTCTTCAGGGAACAATTCGAAAATACCCCTATCTCCTAACAAACTGTCATTTAAACAATATCGTCCTTTCAAAGCGGGCTCTGTTTGATTTACAGTTGCCGTCCACCTGGCCCTTATTCCTAATGACTGCTGGGTGATGGCAAATCTGTTATCCTGGCAAAAGGCTCTGGGATATATACTGGCAAATTTCCACACCAAAAATCCTGGAATCTCTGTGTACACATGCAATGGCATCCTTAGATTGTACTGACCAACTGTCAAGTCATTAAACTTTTTTTTTTGGGGGGTAAAATAGCGCACATAACTTTAAAAAAATAACCTTTTTAGAATAGTATAGGTCCATTTGGATTACAGATAGCAAATGCTCACAGTTAGTGTGTACAGAGCAATTCCCAAAGGTATATTGGGCTTTCAAGCTCTTGCAATAGAAGTCCTTAGTACAGCTTTAGGCACATTCATGTTTTATATACAGAGGATTTAGAAAACTGAAATTCTACTAGAAAAATGTTTGTAAACTGCCATATAAATACACTGAAGAAGTCAGTATTTCTTTAGTGAGTTGTCTGAGCTCATGTAGGTAGGAGAAATCACACCTCTAGCAATTGCAGAGGTTCAAAGTTCAGATGTACTGGTTCAGTTTCTTCTTGAGTCACAGACTTCCAGCATGGCTTTAAAAAAAATCACATTGGGGGGGGGATTCCTCTTGTATAACTTCAGCAGTGTTAAGTTTATCACTCCCCATAAGCCATTTGTCCAGGCTCCTTTAAAACCATCAGGGAAGGCAAGCACCTCCAAAAAGTAGATGATCCACCTGACGAGATGATTGGACCTAGAAGTACACACATCTCTCCACTGAAGAAATCCAAAATACTTGAGCCTAACTTGTGGACAGATTACATTGTGAGAGACGAACCTTTTCTATAAGGGTATGTCCAAAGTGGACAGTCCAGTGCTGCCCAGAGGCTCCCCAAGACAGGTGAGACACAGCACACTCTGCCAGCTCAATGGCGCCCTTGGGTCATCAGCCAACGTCCGACCCAGCAACGCCTCTCACTGCAGAAACCTCTTCTTGCCACGAGACGCACATCTGAAACTGCTGACAAGAAACAACCCAAAACTGGAACAGAAACACCCCCGACATAATGGCACAGCGGGGACATCAACCATAACACAGACCACCATCCATCTTACAGGGCTCTACATCACCAGTGTCTTTCACTTATACATCTGCGTTCCCCCCTCCCTCTCTATTAATGTTAAATAAGTCAGCTCAGTTTGCAGAGGGGCTCTGGAGGAGGCTGAGGAGAAGCACCACCACACAACAGCCTGTGGGGAGGTGGGAAGCCCACGGGCAGTTCTGCTTTCTGAGTGTGTGGTCCAGTTTTACCACAAGAGCGCTGCAGCAACCGTGCGATCTCCTGCTCTGAAGCTGCACTGCAATGGAAAAATGTAGCCCAGACTTGGGAAATCTCCATGAGGAAAGTAAAATTGAAACTGATGTATCGCCATGGTTTTGCTTTGGACAAATTAGCGTTCTCCAGTGAAGAAAATGCTTTATTGAAAAATTTTGGACCGGCACTAGTCAGTTCTCCATCTGTAAAATCACTATCCAACTGTGTGCCAGTTTTAAAATGAGCATTTGCTCATGAAGGATGGATGTAGCAGAGGAGAGAGATGCAAAGTTCACATGAGTACTGCTAAAACACCCTCTGCTCGTGTTTCTTGGAGACTTAGGACAAACTATTTCGCCTGTAACTAGCAGAAAAATCTGAGGTGAAAGTTCCCTATAATGAATAGCACAATGGTAGTAATGACTGCAGCTGAAGCAGGAAAACAGACAGTATCAGTGTAGAAAAAGAATGGCTGATGGGAACACAGTTATACACCTCAAAAGAGATGAAAATCAACCACAGAAGTTGATTTATATTGAAGAAGAAGAGGGAGAAGAAAAGAGATCTAAGGACAAAAATTCAGATTTGAAAAATACATACCAATTTAAGAGAACACTGATACAGTGGCTATGCTGTCTATCTACTGTGGAATTTCCTTTTTGCTAGTGCAATATCCCAAACTATCTTCCACTGTATTGCAGCAGTAAAACCCACCAAAATGTAAAAATAAAGTAAGATGCCCACATTAGCATCGATGTATCAATCACATAACGCAGCCAAAGAGATTGCGGGGAAGGGTCAAAGCCCCTAATCTCATTTTCATAAAAACACTCAGCGGCACCCAGCTCAGCCCCAGGAAGAGTTCACGCTAAAGGTCACCACAGTCACATCCCAATGACAAAACACATTTCTGTGAATTAACTGCAGCTGTAACTACTGGTATTCAGGACCTCCTCTCTGAATTTTCTCTCTCTTCATTACCCCAGAAAAATAAGAAGCTACCTTAAGCGTCATCAGTTCATATGCACAGTCTATCTTTTCCTTGACAATATGTGAAAGAAAAAATGGTTTCATCACAGGGATTCCCTCCGCCTACAACCTTTACAGTGAAAAAAAGTCTAGATAAAGAAGGAGGAATTTTTGGATCTTCGGATCTTTACCAATACAATGATCAGAAGTTCGTGCTAAAAACCATCCTCTGTCTCTCCCGTTTCTGCACGTGGGAGATTTTATGTTGTGCGTGTTCAGGGAGAGAGAGCTGCATGCTGTAAAATAATGCGTTTTACTGCAAAAGTGTGCAGGGGAAGGAGGAGATGAATGCCCTGCTCAGGATTTGCATTACTATGTACGATGGCGATGGCTCCCGAGCCCCGCGGCAGCAGCGCTGCCCAAGGATGGAAGGGCTGTCAGGCTGAGGAAACAGCACCCTGCCTCCAAAAGGGGGCCTTAAAAAGTTCTTCTCGGCTTCTAGGGCTTGACTGATGCCTTCTCTTCCCTTGGCTTCATGAAGATTTCTAGAGCGTATCTGAGATTTGACCCTGGATATATTATGCTGTTCCTGCCGTGTAATAAGCGTCAGCGGTGTCAGGCACATAGAGGCAAATCTGCTCTTTGCCAGAGAGCTACATGTCAAAATGAGTTTGTAGAACACGCTACAAAAAGGATGAAATGCTGCTTACAATGCAAAGCCCACTGAAATCTACATATTGCTGCAATATTTATCATCAGTCAGAGCATATTATTTGAGATTAATAAATTATTCTTAGCCCATGTTTTGGTAAGGCGTAGTAACCACCATAAAGCATTACTGTCACATAAAGAAGTTTCACCAAAGTACCCTGCTTGAAATAATTACTTTGTTTATCTATAACTTTACGTTATTGATTGGGTTTGCTGAACTGAAGAAGGACTATGACATCATTCCAAAGAACTACTGAGAAGTCTGGAAGCTCAGTGAATATACAGCTAGCAGCAAGAAGGCCAATTTCCTTAAGAAAATAAAACAGTCATACTTGGTTATTTTACAAATATGCAAGCAAATTACATTCTGTTTAAGTAAATAAGAACTAATGTGAAACATGTGACTCCCTCTGTCTGATTGTCACAAATTTTACTGGTAAGAGGTTTTTTTTTTCCTAAGACTATACTGGACCTGAAACAAAGCAGCAACACAAGCAGATGCCTTCCAGTCTTAGAGGACACGAAAAGCAAAGCTTTCATACAGTCATTCCAAACTGTCCTGTGACCCAGCCACATAAGGGTAATTTCCAAGACAACGAGCTTAAAAATGGATGTATTAAACCAACAGTTCATCCTCAGTCACTGATTTCCTTTAGCTCGTGGTTAAAACATTGTCATTAGTTGTAGACACCGATAAGGTCTCCCCTCAGCCTCCTTTTCTCCAGGCTGAACAGCCCCAGTTCCCTCAGCCGCTCCTCACCAGACTTGTGCTCCAGGCCCCCCACCAGCTTTGTTGCCTCCTCTGCACTCTCTCCAGCACCTCAATGTCCTTCTTATGCTGAGGGGCCCAAAACTGAACACAGGATTCAAGGTGGGGCCTCACCAGTGCTGAGTACAGTGGCACAATCACCTCTCTAGTCCTGCTGGCCACACTATTCCTGATACAAGCCAGGATGCTGTCAGCCTTTTTGGCCACCTGGGCACACCTGGCAGATTTAGATCCAGTCAATGCAGAGGAACAGGAGCTCATAGGCTTGGCCCACCCTTTCCCTAAATTAGGCAGCTAGAATAGGTGAAAATAATTACTGCCTGGACATACCAACTGCTATGCAGCCCGTATGCAGGGAGGTGAGACAACTCGCTCGGATGCAGATGCCTACACTGCAGATGTCTAACCAGGCAGAACACACCCTGAGCCCCACAGACAGCACGCAGGGAAAGTCAAGAGCCTCACCAAGGGAATCCCCCACAGACCCGCACGTTGCGTGAGGGGCTGCACAGGACCAACCCAAAGCTAAAACCTACCACAGGGTATTTGAAATCCCTTTCTGCTCCTGGAGAATAGGCAGCAATAGGCAAATATATACATACATATATGTATTTATAATCCTTGTGTAGGATAATTTAAAATGTGTCTGAAAAGTAACCAGAAAAAGGTCGACTGTTGTCTCCCACCTCACACCAGCATCCACAAACTAGGCTCAGTATTTTGTTCAACAAAGACAAGATTGCACAACAGCAGTCCGGCACTGAAGGAAAGGATGCTGCCATCCCTTTGGAGGTCCCAGGCAGTATTCCACAACAAGAGAAAAATCTCTCTCAGCAAGAAGTTACTTTTTGTTATCAACTCTTTAACTATTCACAAGAAAGAGCTTACAAGCTCACTTAAGAAAGAACACACTCTGTGGCACAGCCTTCTAGACTCTGAGGCCCAGCCTACCTCACTTAGGCATTTAGCTTAGACCTAGGCTTTACTGCCTACTGAAGCAGCCTTTCTCTGCATGCCCCTGCGCTGCCCGGTTATTCATCAGAACAGTAGGTGCCTTTCCATATCCTCAGAGGAAATTCCTGTCTGCTAAGTTTAGACACTGAAATTGAGCACACAGGATCTCCCTTTGGAAGGCTTCAAAGACACTTTCCTCTCTGCAACAAGGGTACGTAGAATGCGGGCTTTTATCATCAGTGCACTGCTCTGCTAAATGTTAAATACTAAGGTACATGGTTACGTATCTAAATTAAGAATAGAGCCCACCTGTAAGGCACTATATTATAGGCCAAGAAAGAAATGGATTGAGTGGAGTTGGTATAATG
This sequence comes from Pampusana beccarii, assembly GCA_013399365.1. Lineage (NCBI taxonomy): Eukaryota > Metazoa > Chordata > Aves > Columbiformes > Columbidae > Pampusana > Pampusana beccarii. The sequence goes on along the minus strand of VWYH01010259.1, from coordinate 864,061 downwards.
TGCTAACGTCTCTTTTCAGCTCAGCAGCTGTATGTGTGGTGTCTGTGACTGAGAATGAATAAAGAAGACACATTGCAGATCACAGTCAAATTAGATTTGCCTAATGGGGCTTTTGAAATAAACTAACAGATTACTGTTCAAACAAAACCTGTAACAAGGATGAGTTTATGCTATATTATTAAATTTCTTAATTTAATTCTTAAGCTCTAGAGCCAGGCAAGTAATATTCAGCACACTTACCTTCACAAACTGTGGAATGCATTGTGGAAAAGCTAAAAAAGCTTTTCATGGTTTGACCAATTCTCCGAGTGTTCAAGCAATATCAATCACAGAGAACAGTATCCACTTGTCAGTCATATATTAGCAGTATTTGCTAGCACTCTGTGCTTCCTCTTTCCATTAATTAGATAGAACTACTTAGTGCAAAATCATGATGGGTTGTTTTATTTTGCTGGCTTATTATGTGTGCTATAAACTGAGAAAAAAAATATCTAGCACTTCAGGGCCTGTTGTTTTAACTAGCGAATTCAAAATACGTGTGAGGTTTGGCTATCAAGTAATAGTGTCACTGGTGAAGAAAACCTGCCTTCCTTTATCACTGTCAGAAGGGCAACATGCTGATTACAGGGAGAGTCAATGCCTTGCCTTGCTCATAGAGACCTCCCTCTCTCCTTAAGGGGAATACAGGTTTGAGGATCACAGTTACTGTGCTTGACTAGAAGATGAATTAGCAGACATCTGGTGAAAATGCAAAAAAGTTAACTCCTCCCCAAACATGGCTTAGAAACATCAGCACCTATGGCTAATGGTAGTCAGGATAACAAAGCAAAAGGTAAGTACTGTTAGATAGCACATTAAGACATTTAAAATGCATCTATAAAAAATCACATAATAACAACGTCTAATGGCCTTCATTATATCCCTTCCTATTTAATAATGTCCAGAATGTCCATATTTTGAACCTCTCAGATAAAGTAATGTGTTTTGTGGGTGTAGCACAGGCTTCAGTGCCTGGAGGCTCTAGTTCTATTTCTAGCTCTGCTTCAGATGTACAGGGTGACCTTTATGCATAACCTCATTTTCCTCACCTATAAAAAGGGGATATTAATACTTATTTACCTCACAGTTGGTTCCTTTCCAGCTGCTATAGTGACTGAGCAAGCTCATACATCTACAGAATTGCTAATGCTCATGATAAATTGTTGGGTTTTGTTTGTTTTTTTTTCTTAACAAGCAATACAGTTATTAAATTAAGAACTTACTCGTCCGTTCAGAAGAACTTATTTGCGCATCCAGTGAGAAAAAGTACACAGAAAAATAATAGCAATGGAAAAACTGCTGAAAGCCCCTTGCTAATTTCCTTTCAATGACACTGTCCTTCAGGAGGAATGTATGCAGTTCCTGTTTGCCAGAAACTAGAATGAACTTCTTGATGCTGCTATTTTTTTTTTCAAGAATTTTCACAGTTTTTGAGTGATAGTCTGACCTGATCTCCCTTTGGAGAGGATACAAAAATGCTGCAATCTCCACCAAGTAAACACAGGGGAAGAAACAATTTCCGTTTGACACTTTACCTAATAATACGGGCGGAAAGAAAGAAAGGGAAAGAGAGCCAGAGAGAGATACACAGCCATCTCTTCCTACAGAGAACAAAGCTACGCACAAGAGATGCTGGCAGGTACACCAGCTCGCAGATGGGGGGACAGCCCAGTGGGACGGCCGAGGGCCGGTGCCCCATCAGCCCCAAGCACCTCGGCGACACTCGTCCCGCTCTGAGAACGTGATACTTACTCTTGTACTGCTCTGGCTATGGAGAGCGCTGTAGATCCAGTTTCATTAACGCTATCTAAGGTCACATTTGGCAGGTCGTCATCATCACTGTCACTTTTAATTTGTCTGGGAGATAGGCCTCGTGGGTCCATTTGTGCTGGAAAGAGACATAGAATGGATTAATATGAGCGTGCTGAAATTAATCTCATCCCAGAACAACATCAGGGTGCGCAACACATCGTCTCGCTCGGGATGGATGGCACTGCTTGTGCTGAGCTCCCCAAACCAGGTGACAGATTGACAGAGGCACCGAGCGGTGCCACAGCACGGCACAGGCACTCCCAGCCACACACACAGGCCATGGCAGCGCCCTCGGCACACCTGAAATAAAACTGCATATGTAATAGTCAGCAAAAAATCAGTTTACTCTCAAGTTACTTATTCTGGCTGTCTTCAGAAAGCAAAGAGGAAGGGCTATGTCCGCTTTGCAGCACACTCGAGAGTAAATTTTACAGTAATTTCACAGAATCACAGAGTGGTTGTGGTTGGAAGGGACCTCTGGAGATCCTCTAGTCCAACCCACCTGCCAAAGCAGGGTCACCCAGAGCAGATCACACAGGAATGTGTCCAGGAGAAAGTTTTGAATGTCTCCAGAGATTCCACAACCTCTCTGGGCAGCCTGTTCCAGTGCTCTGGAACCCTCAAAGTAAATAATTTTCTCCTCATGTTCAGATGGAACCTCCTGTGCTTCAGTCTGTGTCCATTGCCCCTCATCCCATTGTTGGGCACCACTGAAAAGAGTCTGGTCCCATCCTCTTGACATCCACCCTTGAGATATTTATAAGCATTGAAAAGATCCCCTCCAGGCTGAACAGACCCAGCTCTCTCAGTCTCTCCTCATAAGAAAGATGCTCTAGGCCCCTGATCATCTTTGTAGCCTGTCGCTGGACTCCCTCCAGTAATTCCTTGTCCTTCTTAAACTGGGGAGCCCAGAACTGGACACAGTACTCCACAATTTCAGGAGCAATCTTTTATTTCGACTCTCCATCATGAGGTATCAGGCTGGGACCCATGTCACTCCAGTTAACTAAAAGTTAGGTGTCAGAAACTCCTCAGTCGTACTGATTTGTGACTCAGTTCAACACCAGTGTCAACCTGTGAAGGAGCCTTCCCTCCACATCACACACAGCAAAGCTGCTGCATCTAACTTCACACAGGCAACTAATCTTCTGGTGGCTGATGTCGGGCAGGCTTAGGCAGATTTTTTTTGAAAAGTCACAGGGTCTCAGGTCTTAGAAACAGCTGCAGATCAGGAACTGCAGGACTGGTTTGTCCATTCACAGCTTACAGTGTCCATACTCTATGGCAACCCGCTGGCTGCCCCGTGCTGGACACAGCCAGCTCCAATCCAGCCACCACAGGGCATGGCTGAAGCTCTTGGGGAAAATGTATTCAAAAAATAGTAAAAAAAAACCAAACAAACCCACATGGACAGAGCGAGGAAGAAAGCATGAGAAACAGAATTGCAGACACAAAAGTGAGAGGAGAAGGAGGGAAAGAGGTGCTGCTCCATGGTGGAGCAGATTCCCCTTTACCTGGAGAGACCATGGTGGAGCAGAGGAACAACGTGAGGAGGAAGGAGCAGCAGAGAGGAGTTGTTATGAACTGACCCCAGTCCCCATCCCCCTGAAGGAAGGAGTGAAGTTGAGCTTAGGAAAAAGGGGGCAGGAGGCTGGTACTTACCATCCTAATCTATTTTTATCTGGCAATAAATTAAGTTTCGCCAAGTCAAGTCTGTTTTGCCCATGACAGTGATTGGTGACACATGAGCTCTTCCACCTCATTTTCTCCCTACTGTCCCATTGAGGAGAAACAGTGCGAGAGCGGGTGGGTGGGCCTCTGGCCAAGTTACGTTTGGTGCCAAAAAGAGAGGGAAAGGGGAAAAAGGGAAAATGGAAAAGGAAAAAGGAAAAAAGGAAAAAAAGCTATCTGCCTTCCCTCTTACCCTGGCTGCTGTCCTCTGAAGGGAAGCAAGTACAACCTGAGTATGGGCAGGGGAAGGAAACCAAGATGGGTGTTGGGGGGACCATGAGGCACAAGTGTGAGCTGGGATAGTCCTGAGGGGAACTGGGGGTTGCTTGTGTCAGGGGACAGACACAAACTTGGGAGATGAGGTAAAGAAAGAGACATTCATGAAATACCATGTAGGATTAGTAAGTGCTGAGAGACACCGAAAGCAGCTGGAGTAGCGAGTAAAACTGGAGAGATGCCCAGCCCTGCAAGGGAGGAGCGGGAAGGGAGAAGGCAGGCAAAACGATTTGCTTAAAGAATGTGTTTATTTTGGTTGGCCAGGTGAAATAGGGGAATACAAGATTATTTATTCAGAGAGCCAAATGTTGCAGTTTGTCAGCTCACGCTCTGCTGTAACACCGCGCCAGCGACAGGACACTTTCTGGGTCTCGCAATGTGCTCTTCAAGAAAGGTACCTGTCATTCCTGTTCAGGCCTGGCTGCCCACAGGACAGCAGGACAACAGGCATCACAGGCGCCCTTCAGAGATCACAAACAGTTCAGCAGGCCTGCGGCTAGACAGCAGCTCCCAAACCCACAGTTACATTTCCCATTTTTCCACGTTTCTTACGTTACTGTGCTCACTAACTCTAGAAAAGGGACTAAGTTACACTGGCGAATGGAAGGGCTGTAGACACTATAGGAGCTGTGCAGACATAAACGCAGCACAGATGGACAGCTGGGCTCTTGAAAAGAGAGCACTCCCCAAATGAGTGATGGCTTGAGGGAAAGTTGGTCTTAAATTTTAACTTATGTCTTAGCTGTGAGCCACCTCCGAGTAAAAGAACAGTGAGTGATTATAACTACCCTTCATCTGCATTTTCTTAATGTTAAAGAACTTCATAAAGAAAATACTACTAAAGTTCACTAGGCTGATGCAACAACCCCTTCTGGAAGGACAGTGCATCTACAGATGCACGGTGTGACTTGTATTAACTTTCTGCTAGCACAGTTTAGGAGCCTCAATAATGCTGGCTACATTTGGACTGCTTATTATTTCTTCATGTATGGTAAAGAAAACATCTTTTGCTTATCAAAGCAAAGACTGTTGAACAATGTCCTGCGTGAGACATATGTACAGCAACTCAGAAATCATCTAAAACTTGTAATTGTTTTAGGCAGAATGAGCACCATTCTGACTGTGCTGCTTAAAATCACAACTTACACATGATGGTATTCAATGCATACCTGAGGACTAGGGATAATCTAGTATTTGATTTAAGAGCAACTGAACCATCTAGTCAGTTGATTTAGCCCCAGAAAACAATTTCGAAAGAAGTCCTATTTTTGAGGATGTCTTGTTCCCTAATGTTCCTTCTTAAAAGCAACTTTAAGTGCGAGGTTATTATTCTTTTTTTTTATTACTCCTTCAGTTTATCTTAAAGTGAATGCCATTACAAGAAGTTATATGTATCTGCCCAGTATTTAAATGCTGCTATACATGATGCTTTTGTGGAAGTTGATGTTTGTAAATAAAATGAAAATTGTAACAAAATATATATATATATGCAATATTTTGTATTAACGGTATCTTAATCTGACTTACACTACAGCAAAAGTTTGAAGTAGCTAGCTCAGAAACTTTCTTGATGTTTAAACTCAAGCCTAACTTCAAATCATGAAAGTTTTTACACTATTTAATCTGTAATACAGTTATTACACACAGATTTTAATTACTTCAGTGTGAATACACAGACAGATTGTGTAAATGTATATGAAAAATCTTATGTACTTTCGTTCCTTGTAAGACATGCTGTTTCATTAGTATTGCAGATTGCCAGCTCTTAAGATATTATTGAGACTCCTATGATACTTGGTGGTGTTTTTAGATTACTAGAGGAATGTGCTAGGATGAAAACTTTCAATTAACTCTTGTCTCTGCTCCATGAGGCAAATCCTGATCTGTGTACTTCTAATACACCCATGAAGTTGCCAACGGGGTTGTATTTTTGCACCTAGGAATAATATGGCCCACTGGGCACATTTTGCCCCATCAGATGCTGTTTGAGCACATCACGCGGTGCTGTGACAGTTGAGCATGGTGACAATAAAAGGTGAGGAATGGAAATGCATCGTCAGGCAAATTCAGAGTCTGGCAATTAAAAGACATTTTTTGTCATATTTTTGCAGTGAACCTAGTTAAAGATGATAACAGAACATGAGGGAATGTCAGGAAGATGTGCCAGGGGAGGTTTAGGTTGGACATTAGAAAAGGCTCTTCCCCCAGAGGGTGGTGGACACTGGCACAGGCTCCCCAGGGAGGTGTCACAGCCCCAAGCCTGACAGTGTTCAAGAAGAGACCGGACAAGGCCCTCAGACACATGGTGTGAACTGTGGGGTTGTCACATGCAGGGGACAGGAGTTGGACTCGACGATCCCTCGGGAAGCCTCCCAACTCAGGACATTCTATGAATTAAATAAGATAATGATCTAGGGTTTATTCCCTCGTTTTTTAATGCTGACCCACAAATGCACCCTCTTTTGTCCCCCTCTCCATTTGTGACCTCTTCTCAGCCTGCAGACTTGGGTGGCCAAGGTGTCGGGGAGCCAAGGTGATTAACCCAGAGGCTGAACTTGGCCGCTGCCAGCTGGTGAACACTGCCCTGTTTCCTCACCAGCACGGCTGCAGCTGCTGCAGGGAAAAACAGCCTTTAAAGCTATTCTCTTCCCCCAAAATGAGCCATGTCAATAACCGACTGGCCAAAAGCCCAACAGATACCTCCTTCTCACCACTCACTACAGTGTGCAAACGGCAGTACGGGATTTTTAGACGTGTGGAGTTCACGACTCCTACTTATGTCAACAGCTTTGACTTTCTCTTGGACAACTAATAACAACTGTTGAACTGCTGGCACTAAGGTTTATAAAATACCAGCGGCAGTTCATAAACACTGAATTAAGAGTAATTATTGGCCTAATGAGCATCAAACTGGAAAGAATGAAGAGATGAAGTCAAGAGATAATTTAGCAAATTAGATAAAAAAGGCAGAGGACAAGTGAGTAATGGAACACAGTTGGCAAGCAAGGTGGAGGAGAGCCCAAAGAACATGCCAGTGCATTTTAACCTCCCTTCGTGCCGTACCTTGCTCTGATGAACAAGCTTTGCCTTGAATTTAGGACCGTAGTCCAGAAGAGACCCGTCCGGGTCACTGAATACAAGCCTTCCTTTACATTAATAAAGCTCAAGCCTTAAAAATGAGCTGGTTTTCTTGCCCTTGCTACTCCTCTTGGAAGGCAAGATTCGTCCAACAGAGCGATCCGGTGGTTTTGTGAAGTGTGAATGAGGCTCAGGCGAAGCAAGCAAAAAGAAACGAGTTAGAGACTGCTTTTGTGGGACAAAGGTGTCAGTGAAAGAGTGCGCAGGAGCTACAGAAGCAAGCTGTGAGCACTCCATGCTGAAAACACTGGTGAGCCAGGGGAGTTATTTAAGAACGTCTGCATGCTGAAGGCTGCAAGCAGCCACGTCACTTTCCGTCTTTGTTAGCCTCAAGAAACAGCGATCCTTTTTGCTAAAGACAGTCCAGAGAATTGCTCTTGATGCATGTACATATATGCAATCATTTCTCAATGGCCCCTTTGCCAAACTGCACCAAAAAGCAGTTTCCCTTTGGGCGGTACAAGTGAATTCACTCTCTGCACTTGTTCTAAGGTAAGATGTGCAAATGAGTCTCACATACCAGACTGTAAATACTCCAGAATGTGGTCTACCATGATTAATACTGTATCTGCCAGCTGCCAGGTGCCAGTAGGAAAAAATCTGATCTGGATCAGATATAAGCTTGCTGCTATTTCTATCAAACTGAACAGTTTCTTGGCTTTAAAACTGATGCTGGTTGTGAGGGCCAGACAATAGCTGATCCTGTTTCTCAGGGTACGACTGCCCCTTCTATAATGCCGGAACAGATTTAAACTTGCATAGCAACTTTCTAATGAGCACTGATTGAATTTGTGCTTTTTGGCACACAGCTGCATCATTTTTGACATGATACAGGATTAGCCATGCCATGGAAGCAAAATCTCCAGGAATGATCCAGCCCTCCGGCTGCTAAGGGCAGATGAACCCCTCCGGACAGGACACAACCTCCATCTGCCCAGGGGAATAACCTGAGCACAGGGCCACGCCGTCAGAATATTTCTGTCCTTCTCCAGTCTCTAAACTTGTGCTCCTGTCTGTACTGAGGCACCTCTTCAGAAGTGGGGATCATAGATTTAAGCCTCTCTTTAAATCACTGGTCGTTACACTATAAAAAAAGATATAAAGTTACTGGAGAGTGTCCAGAAGAGGGCTATGAAGTTGGTGAAGGGTTTGGAGGGGAAGCGTACGAGGAGTGGCTAAAGTCACTTGGTTTGTTCAGCCTGGAGGAGACTGAGGGGAGATCTCATGGCGGCTACCGGACAAGGCCCTCAGACACATGGTGTGAACTGTGGGGTTGTCACATGCAGGGACAGGAGTTGGACTCCATGACCCTTGTGGGTCCCTTCCAACTCAGGGCATTCTATGATTCTCTCCAGGTTGACGAGAGCCCAGCGTTTCTCCTCTCACTTCTCACACACGTGCTGGTGCTACCGGGCTGTTGGGTAAATGCTACTCCACATCTCTCATATTCAGGCTCCACACAAATACGTCCTGATCACTTTGCTTCTTTCCAGCTATTTTTTAAGGATACACCAGCTCTGACCTGGTTGTGCAAGGCCAAGCACTGCCAAAAACCCTACAACTGGATGCTTATAGGACATAGCCTGAACCTGGGCCCTCTCAGGTGAAACAGGCCATACACTAACATACTGCTGCCATCACTTACCACAACCTGATTTTATTTATCCAGTCAAATTTCCTGTGGGCGAAAGGGATGCAAACTCATTCCACCAGTAAGCTCATGAAGACCCACTAGAAGTAATTTCACATCTACTTGCTATCTTTAATTTAAAGGCAAATCTGAGCCCCTTGGGTTAAAGATGAATGAAATATTTAAAAGCAGGAGAAAACTAAGTAATCATCAGGAGTTTTGCCTCTCTTTATAGCTAAGCCACGTAGCATGAAGTAATGCTGAAATGACTCATTATGAGATGATGCTTGTTGGTGTGAAAATAGAGAAGATTTCAGCATTCTGCAAAATTGAAGCTTCTGGCTCATTTTATCTTAAAACCTCCTTTTCTGCATTAAGTTAACTTCGCCGCTAATAACTTCATGAGCATATATACATGTATGCCTGTTGATACACCACAACATCATACATACTGAAGTACGCTTAGTTGTTCTCTTAAAATAATTAAAAATCTATTTCTGCTTTTCGAAAGGATTTCCACATTCAGAGTCCGTTTTCTGTCGCTTCACAAACCAAACTCCCCACTCTGCTTTCTCTGAAGGATGACTAAGTATTCAACCTGCTAATCAAAATGGTCACTCATTATGGGATCTCCAGGCGGCCCCGACACCCACCCGTGAGCAGGGTAACACCGTCCCGCAATGCAAGGGTCACTTTGCACTAACTTCCATTAGGAATGGAAAACCAAATACTCACCCCCACACCCCAAAAACTCCCCTTACAAGAATCTCATCAACACTGCTGTACACACATGCATGTCCGTGTGTCTGCAGAGCTGGAAAGACTGAAGTGATAAAGCAACATTTGCTGCCAGAGTCCCAGAAGGATGATGGTATTGGAAAATACAGTTAAAGAAATTATATGGCACTCATGTTGTAGCACTATTGGTGTGCCAGAGTCAGAAACACTGCAAAAGAAGTAGTTTGAACATCATAAAAATAAAAAATTAAATAATAATAATAATAATAATGTGCCACTCACAATGACCCCATGACCCACCATCACCTGACTACGTTTCCATCAGCCCCCTTCTCCTCTTAGAGCCCTGGACATCAGGAACTGGGTGACACTGGGAGGAGAGGGAAGAGCCTCTCACCTCCTGTCTTCACCTGCATTGCAAATACAACCACCCCATCCCTCCCGTTCTCTTCCCACCCTCCACGGTTCCCTTAAAGCCAAAGAAGCATCTCGGTCCCCAGCAGCAACGCTGAAGAAAATTATCTTTGGCTTCATGGCCCCCGTGGTCAAATCTGGAAGAGAAGTAATTCACAGGGGGAGACAGTAACCAGCACTAAAACCAATAACCTGCCAACAGTTACGCAGGAGAACGTCAAAGGAGAACGCCACAAACACTGCTGCGTGCTTTTAACCGTGGAAGCAACACTTCCAGGTGCAGATGTACAGGAGCCGACTGAAATGATGCCCTCAGAGATTAAGTGTTAATCAGGTTTACTTAATGAGTTTTAGGAAACCAATACTGGCTTTATGGACCCAACAAATATATGGCAATGATCATATTCATGATTTTCTCCTTCTAAGCTGGTCCATACTATACGAAGCGCATATGCAGCATTTTTCTTCCTATTTACAGTTCATTATAAGCGTTTTACATTATGGAAAACGCTCTGAGAACACCTATCAGATTTTCAATCAAAACAGCTTGGTGTCTGGCAGGGGCAGCAGAATTGGTCGATTTATTTCATAAAACTTTATGTACAAAGCAGCAGAATCCATGAACCTAATGGTCAGAATATAGAGTCTACAGGGGTAATTTTTATTACAATTTATAGCAAGATTACCCGTACTCCACAGTTTTCAGATTTTATTGAGATTTTATGGGACTATATGGCTAGAACAGTTAACTGCACCCAGCATATCTATGGTTCACAGAGAACAGGATATGCACACTGTAACCAATCTACCAGAGAATATTAATTGCTATGATACAATCAAAGGCAATATTTAAAAATCATTTCACCAGCCAAATAATCTGCCATAAACCTGTAAAATAGCTGTATGGAGAAATACAGAGGTGAGAATGATTGCATGGATGTAATATATGCACATATTTAAGCATCTCTGTCATTGGCTTGTATACTTAAACATACAACACCTTTTTTGTAAGCAAAGGACTTTTCTGTTTCTAAGCTATTTGAATGCCATGAGACCTCATCTACACACACACAAAAAAAAAAAAACCAAAACACCAAACTACTGAGACTACTGAGATTTAGATCTCCCTAAGCATGCAATACACAAATACTCTATCACCAAAAGTAGATAGGGAAAACAATAAGGACAGAATATATTTAATATTAACTAAAATATTGCAAAGCCACTACAAAACAGTAGCAGACTGTAACTTACACACTGCAACAATCTAGAGAGATTTTAGACACCAGAAAGTTTCCAGCAGGTTGGTCCAAGGCACAATAAAACCCGAGGTGGGGATAAAAATAAGAAGTTTTATGCGTGTGTTTCTGCTGGATCCAAATTTGCGGGATAAAAGCAACCAGATGAAAGCTCAGCCGTGGTGAGAGTACAGAGCTGAAGGACCAGAGGCATTCTTGGCATGAAAGACAAGGAATTAACAGCTTCCCAAAGGTGCAGGGACTCAGAATATGTGGATACGGACTTCCTCATCCCCGTCAGGCCGGGTGTCACAAATAAAGTTGCAATACACATCTACCTCATTCCCTTTCCCCAAACCTGCTCCCTAGTTAAAAACGTACATGCTGTTAAATCCACTGTTGATACATCTTAGAAGACCATGGGCTCCCATAGCGCAAAAACCTAAGCGTGTCCCTAGCGAATGACCAGAAACACAATTTTTCTGGAGATTTCAGTTTATGAGGACTCCCCATAGTCAACCTAAGCTGCTTTGCCTTCAAGCAACTTCCTTCTCAATTCCAAGTACCACGGCATATCTTGTCACTTGTGTTTCAACTCTCTATTCTGGTGAGAATTACTATTTACTCTAGGCCTTAAATACATGCGCCATCATCTCCTGTAAGACAGGGCCCACCCTGAACACAGGCCTCTCCTTTACCTATGTCCAGCTACCCATTGCCAACCGCTTCTCCTTTCCAAGCACCGCCAATACTTCTTCCAGATTGACCAAGCAAACAGGAGGAGAGAGATTCAGCATTTTGGGGGGCAGGAGGGTGGAGGTGGACAGGTTGAAATATGTACAACAAAAAAAATTACGGCTAAAGTAAGAACTCTCCACCTCAATGCAATTCGAATCCAAAATAACCATCTACTAAAATGCAGAAAGGATAATCGCTTCACATGAAATAAAAAAGGCAACACTACTGGTTTTAATTAAGAGTCTCTTCCATAGCATGATTTATACATACAGACCATATAATCTGACCTTTAAACATATGGAACGGTTCTCTAAATTCCTAACTTTGTACTACAAATTGAGTTTACTTTTGTGGAATAAACTTTACAGGAGGCAGAAATAACAGGCTGTACTTTAAAAAAAAAACACCAAAACCCAAAGGGAATAGATAATATAATGTACTGGTATTACCTATTTTACGTCACAGAAAAATTTGTAGCAGAAGGTATTGCATTTGCTACTTGATAATATATCCACGGTGAGGAATATGGCAAGTGTAAACTGTGAAAAGGACACAATCTGTGTATTTCTGCTAGGTCTATGCACAGATGTGGTAACATAAAAATAGTGCACCTCAGTGTCATTATGGATGTTTACGTACAGGGGAAGCGGATGAAGTTCAGTTGGCAAATCTATAGTGTTCTGAACACTGGATTTTGCAACTGGTTCTATCTTCTGAAAACTTTTAAATCCCCAAGAGTGAGAACCCCCCAAAAATGTAAATATCGAAGTTGCACAGGTGCTTGGTGCACTCTCATCAGGAGGGAGCTTCTAAACGGACCTTCAATGAATGGAGTAACTCTCTTGAAGTACAGAAGACAATTTTTAAGGATATTTTGGCAAAACCTGCTGCTAGAGAGACATGCTTTGCCAGTAGTATTCATGGATATTTTCTAAAAGCAAATCACTGGAAAGACTCAGGCTAATAGGACCAGAGTTTGTGGGGGAACGTGTTGGTGCCTTGGTGGGCCCTTTCACTCCCGTCTGTCTGAGCCTCTCCTTGTTCCCCTTCACCCTGCCCAAATCTCTTTCCTACCCTTCTTTTGCTTCTTCCTCCCTCCTGTGTCTCCACCCCATTCCCATTTTTCCTCCAAACATGTTCACACATCCATAGCCATCTCACCACTTCTCCCCTCCCTCCCTTCCATCCTGCCCCTCTCCCCACTGCCCAGACCCTTCCAAACTCCTCTTTGCCTTTTCCCAATCACAATTTTTACAATTATTTTTTTTTTTTGCTTTACCCTTTCAGGGGACTCGTACTTCTTCTCAGATCTGCAAACTTGGCTTGGTTTCCCCAAATACTTAAAAAGGCAAAAAAAAAGGACAATGGTCCAAACCAAACCTGAGGTTCGCGGCACAAAGCCACAGCGGTTTTCACCAAAAAAAAGCTGGAATAAATTTTTCAACATGAAAAATGCCACGTTTTTTCTCCACACTCAGGAAGAGTGGAATAGATTTTTTTCTGGAAACTTTACTCAAAAAGAAATTAAAAAGAAAGAAAAAAGAAGTAGCCTGAAGCAGACTTGGGGCATGGAAAATGTTAGACTAAATGGTTAACATGTAGACAGACTTCAAGCAACTGAAGGCAGGGTTTTAAGAAAATCATCAGGCAACCTTATCTATAGGTGCTGCTACCTGCTGTGCCTCTAATTACACCTTTTAGCAATCCTCACCATTGCTGAACAGGGAGGAGAAAAAGGCAAGGAAAGCGTTTTTCATGGGATTATAATGCTCTATTATACCTCAATGTATAATAATGCCTAGTGGTCAGAACATAGTCCACGCAGCAGAAAACCTCCAAGCACTTTTTAAGGCTTTGGACTACAAGCCAGCAGTGGTGACCACTGAAGGACGTGACCTTTGCCTCTTTGCCACGTTGTAGATGGCGGCAGAGGGGCCAGCCCAGACCCACGGTGCCCACAGGGACTTCGGTCTGGCTCCCGTCCCCTCCGTGCCCCGACGCATTACTATGCTTTGTGAATACGAAATAACGTGAGGATTAGGTTGTGAGAGGCAACTTCCACAGCTGGGCTGGTGGCGTGGGTGCAGCACACAGAGACCCCCCGGCTTGGAGGTCACCCTGGGGTGCCTCCTCCCCAATGGGTGCATCAGGGGGATGTGTGTAACAGGGGGTGTGTGTGTGTGCACATATGGGAGTGCTGTGCGATTGCAGAACAGTGTTAGAAATCTGCAGGAATTTGGTAACATTTTGTGAATGTTGGATGTCCAGCGCTGGGCTACAGAGACGATTAGGGGCCTAGAGCATCTTTCTTATGAAGAGAGACTGAGGGAGCTGGGTCTGTTCAGCCTGGAGAAGAGAAGGCTGAGAGGGGATCTTATCAATGCTGTTAAATATTTCAAGGGTGGGTGTCAAGAGGATGGGATCAGACTCTTTTTAGTGGTGCACAACGACAGGATAAGGGGCAACGGGCACAGACTGAAACACAGGAGGTTCCATCTGAACACGAGGAGAAACTTCTTTACCTTGGGGTGCCAGAGCACTGGAACAGGCTGCCCAGAGAGGTTGTGGAGTCTCTGGAGACAATTCAAAACCCACCTGGACACATTCCTGTGTGATCTGCTCTGGGTGACCCTGCTTTAGCAGGTGGGTTGGACTAGATGATCTCCAGAGGTCCCTTCGAGCCCCAACCACTCTGTGATTCTGTGAAATGGCTAGTCTTGTATCACCAGTACTGAACACACCTCCCCACTGATTACTTTCTAGTTATGTGTTGTTAATAAATCCCTTAAAATGCTTCGATTGTGATTTTGATTTATACTAGGTGAACCGAGAGACTTTTATCCTGCAAAAAGCATCAATCTGACAGAACGGTGCTTCTGTACCGTGATACCCCTGGCTCCCATTGCCCACCTTGCGGTGCAGCACGTGGTACAGGACCTGATGAGATGCTGCCAGCAGCTCAAATATACAAAGCCAAATTCTCTGCAAACCCATCTAGTTTTCAATGCTGCACAAAGGGTTTGATGTAACAGGGACACCTAGCAAGTAAAAAATAGGAGAGAGGAGGCAGGACAGAGAGTAGAAACGAGCATATTGGGAGGCAGAAAAGGAGATCTGCAACTCCTCTGAAGGAAGATGCGATGGGGAACACCAGGACGAATGATGCCACAGAGAACAAAATGACAGTACGGGTTAGAAATATTAACAGATAAGGAGGAAGAGATGAAGCAGAGGCACTGGAACTGGTACTCAAGGAACAGCCAGCAAGATGGGAAGGACTCGAAAAAATGGAAAAACAGAAAAAATAGGGGGAAACAGAAGAGGAGGTAGTGATTTCTTGTGCTGGAGGGGAGACAGAATTCAAACAGAACACGAAGAAACAAGCATTGGCTTGCACTGCCAAGAAAAGCAGCTGCCAGGAGGAGAGTTTTATCTGAGAGAAAGGAAAGTGGACTCTATGGATCCTGGGAAGTACCAGGGGAAGCAGAAAGCCACCTGAGCAAAACGCCTAGAGGGAGTATTGGAGAGATGGTGGTGGCCTTTGAAGGTTTTGCAAAAAAATTAACAATGGAATGGTTCTAGTCAAACCTGGAAAGAAGAGAAAAATTCAGCATGAGGAAAACAAAATTGCAAATAAAAAGTAAAAACGTTTCTCTATATCCTCTTTCTCGGACTCCTCCCCTAAGTGCCCGTACCTAGAAAAACAGGAGAGGTCTGAACTTAAGTCTGATGTAATTTTCATTCATTTTAGCATTGAAAGTATCTCTGTTCAGGACAGTGTCTAAGTCTCATTTGAGTGAAAAGGACTTAGATATAAGCTAATGTAAAATATCACTTTAAGTGCTTCCCAACCACATCTCTGGATCATCAACACAGTCTCTGATTTAGCCCAAAATCAGAAAGGAATACAGAGATTATGGTACAAATACTGCTGATGTTATCTGTGAAGCGACTTTGTTTCAGCCTGCGTATTTTTTTTGTTTCTGAACATGATCAACGTTCACGCAAAAGCTTAAAGTTGTGACTCCAGATGATTCCGAACCTGCATTTCTCCTTCAGCTGGTAGAGGATCTGCAACCAATTCAATCTGACAGCAGCGACCTGTTAGCATCTGTGTACAGTTATTTATTGTGTTCAGCACTACAGTTAATTTATGCAACATCATTGCATTTTATTATTTATATTGTTTTACACTAAAGAAAGAAAACCGCACTCCAGCAAAAGCTGACAAAAGATGACTACCGAGTGTGGATTGTTGCCCATTCTTCTTCCACTGCATTTATTCAAATTAACCCGAACATTTGTAACAAAAGAATTAGTGATAGCAAAATGGGTCCAACTGATGTGAAAAAAAAAACAAAGAATGCTTAATCCCTTCTTTTTCTTTAGCTGTACATTAATAGGTGCTGCAGGGCTGGTTAATGATCTCTGCCAATAATCAAACAAAGGCAATATTGTCAAGGCAGCTCAGGAGGCCCCAGGCTCATGGGCTGAAACCCCAATGGAACATTAAATTCTGGAATTTTATTGACGAAACTGGGGTAGCAAAGTTCCAGTTTTACAAAATCAAGAGGTGCTTCCTATGGAGGAGGCCGCTACCAGAGCCAACTAGCACCTCTGAAAAGAAAACAAATGGGAAAAATTCTGGATGAGCTCAAGGTCAGGTGCAGCTCAAAGCTCCAAAATCAAAATATAGACGAAGACTTTCCTTTCTCTTTTTTTCCTCAGACAACATGGTGAAAAGTTCTGCTTTCATTCATCATTATTTGACATAACGGCACAAAGTCCTAAAATTAAGTGACTGTATGGAGTGCAATAAAACTTCTTAAACAGTCATTTTGAGGCTTCAAACAAAATCCAGATGAGCTGTGAGCTCATTTTGTACGTCAAAGCCTGTTGAGAGGGTACAGTCCACACTCAGGTACTGAAGAACAGGAGGAGAACCAAAGATTTACGGACAACAGGATACTACGAAACACTGGAATGACCCATCACAGTAGTTCTGTAGAATACACTCATCAGTATATCAAAACCAGACGTGAGAGTTGAAGAAAAAAAGGTCTTTTAATTGTAGAGACCTGTTCATTATACAATTAGGTACAGGAGAGATGTTCTAAGATGTGTTACAAAATGTCCCATAGTCTCACAAGTCCTAAAGTAAGGTTATCTGTCAGTACTTTCCTCCCTTTCCACCTAAAGCAATACCTCATTTCAGGGGAGAATTAGCCACATTTTATTCACTCACACGCAATGAACCTCGAAATGAGTCTCTCTCATTCCTCTCCTCACGTTCCCATTCCTGTCACTAATGCCTTCTTTATAAAGCTACGCTTTCCCAAGCATCTGGGCACATCTGTTTTCTCTTTTCTTCCTCCACCCATCATGTCACCATCTCTAACAAGTTTTTTGCTCCCTCAGTAACTGTTACGTTCTCATTTTTCCTTTCCCTCCGGCTCCCCTTTCTGTGTTCTTTGGACACCTCTCCAAGAGTCTGTCTTTCTGGCACGTGCTTTCTTCCTCCCTTCACACCTCCGTGTGCCTCTTGGGTCTTGCGCTTGCAAAACTCATTCCCAACATACACACTCTGTGTGGCTTCCTTCCCTTCTGCTGTTTAATCTGGAAGAAGAAACCTAATTCAAAGTATTGCACTGGCACTCCTTGAGCTTAATAAAACCTTCTCTGCTTTTGCTACCACTCTTTGGTCCAAAAGCCTTTCCTTCCTTCTCACATTCCTACAGCCCAACGATTGCTTTCTCTTCACATGGAAACAATCCCTCTGACATCCCTTCTCTTGCCAAATCTGTATCACCTGCTGAGTTTTCCATGTTCATCTATGATGTTTTATGTATTGTCATTATTCCTTTGTCCTTCCTCTTCAGCTTCTGGGGACGATTTATTCCTCCCGGGATAAAACTGGCCTGAGCATCTAACACCACTGCTGACCTCAGTAATTTTAAAAATACTTCTTTAAAAAAGCACCTGGGATAAAGGACTTTTAAAGGTTCCTCCAAATAGTGTAAATTATGTGTCTTTTCACCAAACTACCCTGTAAGTTTGTAAGCTAAGGGCTTTATAACTTTGTTACATTTTCCCTCATACAAGAGCAGTTTTAGAGATGCCTCAAGATGCACAAAAGTGGTTCCAACCTTACCTTTGACGTGGCTTCTCCCATCTTCCAGGAGTGGTACTACTATAGTGTTGTTCATATTCCCGGGCGACCTCACAGCTGTGTAGACAACAGGTACCGACTGTACCACCACGGGGATACGGTGCACGTGACTCATTTTGTTGGACTGTAAGTTCATGGGGCTTGAAGGTGGTACTGGATGGATAATGTGCAAAAACTGCTGGCCTCCAACACCAGACGCAGAGGCCACAAGAGGACCCGGAGTTAATACTGACGGTACAGATGCTGCTGAGGATACCGATGTTATTACTGTGGGTGATGAAGCTGGTCGACTAGAAGAAGAAGAAGTAGAAGTAGAAGAAGGGGAGGAGGCTGATGCTGTCATGGAAACCGGTGAAGATGAAGCTGCTGTAGGGGATGACCTGGCTTTGTTTATTGACAAGTCCACTGGTTCAGTCTGTGTTTGGAAATGGTCTGCGGATAACGAGTCTTCCACGGGGTCTGCCTTCATGTTGTTTAGTAACAAGGGTACAGCTTCCATATCTGGGTAGTTGTGGACGTTTGGAGACTGTTGAGGAAGGACAAAGGGACATAGTTACATGAGTGGTTAAAGACGACTTGCACACCCAGCTGCCAAAACACACATCACACAGCTTGGTCCTGAAAGCCACAGGATTTGATCCTGTTTCTAAAACGACAAATCACGCTAGAAAGCTCTGACATGTTCAGTTTGAACAGACCATTAAAAGAATAGCTCTACTTCAATTTCTTTGAAGATGGCAGGATTAGCTGTACGAAATCACCCCGTTTCTTTGAATGACTCAAAGTCTTCAGCAGCAACAATTTTAAGATGCCCGCAATTAACCACTATTTATAGTTACAGGACTTTTCTTCCTAACATCTAACCTAAAGCTACAGCACTACTCTCTTGTGTGATCACCAATGGACGTGAAGAAAAACTGGTCCCCACCATTTTTCAAACAGCTTTCTGCAGGCTTGAAGACTGAGAGTTCTCCCTCCTTGTCTACCTTTTTCTAGACCAGGCAGACCTTGCTGCTCCTTTCTGTCGTGCGCCATCTTTAAAAGAAGCCCTAGCACCCTTGTTCGCTCTTTGCAGAGATCTTCATAGTTTTGTCCGCACCGCTTTTCAGAAAGCAACGCCTGAAGCTAAACACAGCCCAGTTCAGTGCATGACTTTCTGTGTTCTTGCGGGGTTACTGATAATGAACTCACAGGTCAGTGCAGAGCCCCACGTTTGTGCAGCTGTCCTGTTACAGGCAGCAATTGCTACAGCAATTCGTTATTCTGAATCAGCGCATTAGATAGCCTTTCCCATTGTTATTTTTCTTCCATATTAATTAAGAATAATTTTCCTGATGTCACAAAATAATTTTATGCTTTAGACCAACTTTTTTCAAAGCCGTTTGGTCTAAATTTTTTTCTAGACTGGTGCCATCTGCTGTTTTAATAGTTTTCTTCCTTATTTCCATCATCAAAGAGGTTAATAGAATTTTTGAATAATGCTAGGCAAAAGACAGATCCCTGGAGAAGCTCGTTTGATACATCTCCCCTTTTCGACAGCGCCTCATTAATAACCACTCTTTAAAAATGTTTTTTCAAGCAATTTTCAATAGGCAGAGCAAGGAAGGAAATGCCCATCAATAACCTGGCAGTAAGACAAAGCAGAGCTCCCAGCTCCTCAGATAAGCACCTCCACGGCTCCGCATCACAGCAGAACTTCTCTACCAGCACACACACCCCCTTATGTGCTATACTGTGCAAAACCCACCTCGATTAAAAAAAACAACTATTGCCAAGCTACTTCAAACCTCACTTGACCCAAAAGCAATTATTCCATACACAGATCTAATAAGCAATCTTTTTATGGCACCTAAGCAGCTTTAAATGCATGCTGTTGATCCCTAGATTACAGTATTGACTAAGTATCTAAAAATATTTAGTCGGAAATATTTAAGCCACAAATACTTTAGTTTGTCTACTCTAAATGAGTTAACAAACAAGCTATGAATTCACTTTGGGATTTTTATAATCAACTACATTAAATATTTTCATGGAGAACCCTCCTGTTTTTGAGTCAGAGCCAAATCTCATCACAGAATGGAGTTCTATTGCAAAAGGAAAATAGAAACACTAATATTAAAAATTGTAATAATAACAGCCTAAGTGGATATTATCCCTGGCTTGGTGTAGACCCCATCTATTCAGCTGATTTAGACTGGTTCTTGGATCTGACATTTCCCTCCATTTGAAAGCAAGACGATCTCTCTGGAACAGTGAGTTTCTTCCTCTATTCACACACAAATCAACTTAAAACAAAGGGACTCCAATTCATCCGGCCCCTGGACCCTGCTGTTCTGCTGTAATACAAATAACAAAAGGCAAAAAATCTATAAAAACAATGCGAAGTTCTCTTGCTAAAAGAGAACACAGAGTGAATAACGGGTCACTTTTCAAAGCATATAACCAGCTACAAGTGACAAGGTTATGAAATTCCTTCTGTAAGAGGGGAAATCACCTGTAATTGCACAGTGCTGATTCCCGGTACCTTCCTTCCTCTGAAACACCTTATCCTGGCTATTGCCAGTAACAAATTCTTCATTAGGCATACCATATGTGCCATGATAAAGACAAAACCATAAACGTATGTGGCACAAGTAGCTCATCTGTCAAACCTTGACAAGTCTTATATATGCAATGGGCAAACAGGCTTGTTCTGCTTAAGCAAGCAGACCGGCAGCAGAGTGAAGGCAAGGTGGAGAGGAACACCCTGCACAGGGTACACCCAAATCTTCATATGGCCAAAGGCATCATCTTCTACCTTAAATGCGTGATTCTCAGACTGGACACAAGGGATCCACAAGGACCTTGGAAGCAGTCCATGACCAAACTGAGTGCAGTCTGCCCCAAATTCCCACCTGCCCTCGCAAGAAGCAGCATCAGGTCCTCCACAGGAAGGGTAAGGAAGGACCCCAAACCCTGACGTTTCTGATGGCCACACAAAGTACTTTTTTTGTGGAGGCAATCGTCTTCGAGACAAAGTGTGTAGGTCATTTATCTCTACAGACTTAGAGATTTTTCTAGGTTGTGCTAAGAACAGGCCTCTGTTTTACTATAGTAATTACACCAAATTTTTGGGGGGGAAAAAATGGAATAACCTATCATGTAACTGTAGTCTATTATACAAACCACCTTCTCTTTTAACAGATCTTCTGCATTTACTTTTGTGATGCACATTCCCTACATTGCACATACCTTCCAGTACGTACCTTCTTGTCCAGAACTGCTGGATGTACTATGGTAATGCAGTTGGTATTACTATTTCAGTCTTTAGTAAGGAAACTGTACTTTAAACCTTTACAATCCCTTCATTAATTTCTCCAAACAGGATGCAAACTGGTGTGTCCTTCGATGACCTCCTTTCCCTGCCAAAATTCTAAGACTAAGAATGCCCTTTCTTTGGTAAATTCAGGCTGTGACCGATATCAGTCGACATTACAAAAGGCAGCAGGATTCTTATCAAAACAGGTTTGTACATCCTGTACTTAAAATAAAAGTTGGAAATAAGCATTACATTTTGTTCTGGTGGTGGTGAACAAATGTATCTACCCCAACAACTCACGCTCCCCTACAGTTATCTACGAGTGGTATCGATGTTTCTCCAAGATCTCAGATTTTATCTAAGCTGCCCAAGCTGTATTTAAACTGTATTTGAATCAAAACTTTGAACATTAAATTATCATTATTTTTTTAAAAAGATAGTATAAGCAAATTTTTCCCAATGACGATAATTCCAGAATTAGGAACCCCATGACAAAGAGTAGGAATGAAGCCAAAGGGGATGGCTGAATTCTCAGCATGCTATTTCTTAGCATCTCCTCAGAACATTATTAACCGAGAATTAACCGTTCATTTCCCTAGACGATGGGCATTGCCGTTAGTTTTATTTAACGGAACCACATCTTTTCTAATTGAGATCATCACAACACTATGCCTGGGATATTCAGAGGTGTACCTTCAGCCATTCTGCCAGCTTATAAAGTCAACTGGATGAAAAACAAATGGCTGTGTGTGGTTTTTTTAATTCTGCCTCTCTATTCCTGCCCATCCACCCTCATCTAGTGAACTGGGCTTCTTGTGGTGCTGGGGGCTCAACTGGTTGCTAGTTTGGGAGTCCGAAACAGGTTTTCCTCAACCGGCTCCCGAAAGTGTCTTGTGCTGGTTTTGCAAACTTCGTTTTGGTTTTAGGGGTCTAAACGCTGTTGTTGGGGGTTTGGCAGCTTCCAGAGCGCTTGGTGGGTTGGAAAGGGTTCAGCCTGAGGTCCCCGTAAGCCAGCGGGCTGCCTTGGACGCCAGCCCGGACCATGGAAGCACAGCACGAGGGGGTACAGCTCCACGCGGCTTCCCGCGTCTCGCTGCTCCTGCCCGCAGCTCCAGCCCCGTCTCCAGCTGGGACTCGGAGCCAAATCTCAGCAACGCCTCTCTCTGCAACACCGCCGCCACATCCTTGTGCCGTTCTCCGTCCACTCAAACCCAGGCTGAGACAGAACTGGAAGGGAGGTGGGGATGGCTGCCTGCTAGAAAAGGCTTTTTAGTAAAGCTGCAGCCTCAACTAGTCAGTGCTCTTGGCTCGTGATTTTTGTGCCTGCCCTTTAAAGCTGTACACCAGGATTCTCTGCGGTGCTCTGTTTCATTAGCTTGTCACTAATAAACGCCTCCAGGAACATAACACGTGATTTCCCTATTCACAAAGCTTTTTTTGGCTGTGTAAAAAAGCATTCCTTACTGCCCGTTTCCCCAGCCATTGTGGAAAAACAACCAGCCAGCCACAAGACCCTGAGCATGGTGAAGTTATGGCTGATGATGTGTTATCTGCTGGATGGCCATTCTCTCCTACACAGTTCTACTTCATCTTCCTTCCAGCCCCCCGAACTCCACCTCCTCTTCACTTACTTTGGGGTAAATTTTGCAATAGCCCCTTTCCATGCTCTTACTCTCCTTATGACAATCTTCTCTGTGAACCAGCATTGTCTCCCATCTCTAACCAAGCTATGAAGAGCTCATAGTTTCCATACAGCCCAGGTAAAAAACAGTAAAAAAGGAAAAGATAATTTTGTTTTCAGCAACTCATCCTGATGCCTTGCGGTTCATCAACTTCACAGGGTACTAAGCTTCAATGAGTCTTTATGCCTTTGTGGAGTTTTGTTGCTCCTGCACAACAGTTTACAAACCTCCAACAATCAGCTGCCAGCTTTTAAAGTATTCTTCCTATCTGGCAGCCTTCTCCCAAGGTCAAACAGTTTGTAAGAAAGCATACCAAAAGAGCTGTCCTTGATGACGGAAACCGAACAGCTTAAATTTAGAACTTATAAAATAAGCTGGCTTTGAGGACAGGAAGTTAAAAAATAAATTGCTAAACTTTTAACTCTCCAGTCAAAACACACAAACCCCCTTCTTGGTTGTCACCGTGCCGCCCCACCTCACTCTGCTCTAGCAGGAGAAATTTCAGGCAGGATGATTTTGTTTTGTCAGAGCTAAAGGAGAGCGAGATGAGAAAAATCATACCCCTTTTGGCGAGCTACCCACAACTTTAAACATGTCATTGCCGCAGCCACACCAAACCACGGAGGGCTCGGTGGTGCAGGCATCGCTCTTCTGGGCAGGCAGGGCAGAACTGGGCCGGCTGCAGCATCCTTCAGCTCTGATCATCACGCTTGGAGGGTGAAATCTAAATAACCGGGAATATTCTGCAGGTTACAGATTTTCTAACACTTCACAGTAAAAGAAACACATGCTTGGTTCGAAATGACAAAAAGGACTTGGTCTAGCAGAAGTAATTTTGCTTCTGCATAGTACACGTACGTGCTCACAACACTAATGCCATTAGACAGGCGTGCAGGTAGATTCGGTTTAGGATATGGTGTGTTTATCTTTGGTATACAATTTGGTTTTTTTAATTAAAACAGCGTGCTTTCCTAATCTGTTCTGTAGATAAGGGTTGAAAGCTCATCCTCTCAAAAGTGCAATTCTGCAGGTGCCCACCATGAAGCACATTTGCCTGTATCGGTTTTGTCCTGTCACTCCCCGAACAGGCACTTGCAGAACACGAAAGATTGGCACGGGTAGTGTGGGCAAGTGGCAGCTTCAGGACTTCAAAGTGCCCTGGAAGTTATGGCCCAAGTACCCAGCCCTTTACTCAGAGTCTCTTTTTTTAGTTTACCTTGCTAATCTAGGAGTGAAATTACTTTAAAATTACAGATAGAGATGTTTTTGAAAACGCCTTCTGGTCATGAGAAATTACATCCGCAACATTCACCTGCTTCCGCCTGAAAATCTCCACTTCAACCAAAGCAACAAAATACTCTATGAAAAGGTAGAAGTAATACAACCCGCAAAAAAGTGAACTAAACAACTTCTACTTCAAGCACGCTGCTATTCTCCTGAAGACACATCCAAGACTCAACTACACTCACTTTGAGATGCAGCTGTCGTTATTAATCCATTCATGACGGGCACATAAAACCAGACGGGTGAACGTGTAGAAAGCCGAACGCTAAAACTGAGCAAAATACTTAAAAATTTGCTTTCAAATGCAAAAGCACCAAGTAAACAGGCATTTGTGCCTTTTTGCTGCAGGTTTTCCCAGCCGGGCAGAACTGCTCAGCTTGGGTTCACTGGACAAATGCAGGAGGGCAGGCTGAAGAAGAGAACACAATATGAGACAGCTGGATCTTTCTGCTTTTTTTCTGGAAGTGTAAATTAAGAAGTGGCTTACTATCAGTTTTCAAAAGTCAGAGTTAAACTTGCGTTCCAAGGAAGAGAGAGAGCTCCTCAAGAGGCGGTGCTCCAAGGTAAGGTTGAGTAAGGCCCTCTTGAAGCTTTTCTAAAAAGCACCAGTTGGCACCAAGCAAGACAGAGGGTAGAGTCCAGGAATTATTAAAACAAAGGAGGTTTATTGAAAATGCATTTAAACAAATTGGAAACCATTCAACAGGAGAGATTGAGAGATACCCACTTTAAAGTACTCGTGATTCACTTAATGTATCATTATCTCTGCATAACACTTGGATGTTTGATTTCAAAGCGGATGTTTCCAACCCTCAAGGCCTAAAAATAAAATTCCTATTCTCTTTGTGAGTTTGAAGAGGCAAAAGAAACTGAGCACATGTTATGAGGCGCAGGTGGCCTTTGTTAGCAGAATATTGCTCAACGTGCAGAACTTACAGAAGATGCCCCAAAATTAAACAGAAGTAACTAAGAGTTGGGGAGGCCAAATTCAAACTAAACTTTCATACGTACAAAAGCAAAATTCAAGCTCCAAGGCTGTAAAAATTATCTTTTACTTTTTCCTGAACAGTCACACTACAGTGTTATTCCGCAAGCACTTCGACAACAACGAAGTACCACATGCTACAACCTTTAGCAACAGCTCAAGCTGGGACCAGGGATATAAGGTTCAAAATGAAAGCAGATCCCTATGCAAACAGCATTACTTTTTAAACACGTTTAACAATGAATGCAAATAAATCTAGTGGAAAATGACTTGTTTTTAAATAATACATTTGCGAAGACAGAGTAAGCGTTAAGGTTATTTTGCATTTAACTCTCCCGTCCCATAAATGACAGGTTTATCAATGAGATTCTCGAGTGGCTCAGAAAGAGAACAAGTGATTACAGACTTCTGCAGCCCAACAAACTAATAAACCCCTGTACTACCTGGTACATTAAATGTAAAAATGATACATTTATTGAACATGAGGCCAAACATTCAGCATCTCAAACTCTATGTAGGCCTGCCATAATTTTTTTGAAAAGTAACAAAACCTATCCCCTTCATCCCTAAACCGTTAACACATTCAGAAAACTAGCCATTCAGAATAGATGTATTCTTTATTTTCGAGCAGTGTTTCTAGAATGCTCTAGCAAAAGGAAAAACCTGTTGAAATAAACTAATTTATGCCCATTGCTATGACACAACTCAAGATAAAGGTGTGGAACAACAGCATCCTGAGACATTGCTTGCAATATTTACTTGCTTAAACATATAGAGCACTGGTAATATATTTGTATTCCTTGTATTAATCCATTTTAGTTTTGAAGATAATTTCTGAACAAATGACAGATCCCTAAATAATTGTTAAAGAGAAGGTAAAATACCATGGAAAAAATACCTTATTGCACCCAATTCAGAATTACTTTGGGAATTTAAAAATATGTTAGTTTATAAAATCCTAGACAACAAGAATTTCACACATCCACTTACTGTCTCTCCTCATAAGTTTTTCCCCCATGTTTTTGGGGTAAATCTTCCCTTTTTTATTTCACTTAGTTCTTTATTTTCTCTAGTCCAATTTTAAATCAGAATCTTTCCATTTAGTTCATCCAAAAACTTGAGTTAACAACTATAAGTCTAATGTTTGCATTAGAAAATAATAAGAAAAATTGTACTAGACACATATTAGGATTTTTTAAATGAATTTGGTTTTGTCAATCAAGACCAGCCACTTAGCCTGAGGTGGAATACATCAGCAACTTTCCGCATCTTCTTACCAAGCAGGTTTGCTGACAGAGGTGCACCAAATTAGCAAGGCCTAGTCAAAGTCATTTTTGAAAAAAAGTTATCAGCAGCATTTACATTCCTAGGTGAAAATATTAAAATTATATTCTAAGATTTATTTTTACCTCACATGGAAGCATTCAGTATTTCCACACAAACCAACGTGCACTGAAAAACAACGAACGCCTGAAGAAGAATACGCAGCCAACAATTTGCTGAAGATCCACAAGTTAAAATTCTGATGCAAAGATTTGGTAAATATTTTCCTATTCTGCACATCATCACAGAACAACCATAAATGTATCAGCGAAAAAAAGGACTATGACAAATAATGCATGAAGGTTTCATTTATATGTTTTAACTCTCTGGAAGCTGTTGCCCAACTCCAGGCAAAGTTCAGCCATGTCCCCAGCAGCCTTGGAGCCCAGCGCTCACAAACTGGTCTTGCACTTCCAAGCCATTCTTCCTTGGGCAACCAGTGCCAGACACTGCAAGAGGGCTCTGTGAACCCCGTTAAGTACAGTCGACACAAAAAAGGCATAAAAGACCACGCAGTTAATAAATTATTCCTTATTACTCAACCTTGCTCACACGTCCTCTGTGGGATGAAGATGATACCCATGAACTACTGTCACATTACACGTTAAGGTGTCGACAGTTCTCCAGCTCCTCAATAAACGTATCAGGAGTGAGGGTGGTGGTGGAGACGCCACGCCTGAAACTACATCTAAGATGTTATCCACACACCCCAACTGAGTTTCTCTCTGTCTCTACGTGTCTTATTTCATCTTAATTTCCACCTGAAGGATTAATTTTACTAAAAGAACCTCCTTCTTCTGTTTACTGTCTTTCAAGCTGAAGCTTAAGTTCATTTTGTTCTTCTGGTCTCTCAGTTGAGATTGCATTGCAGTTTTGACACAATTTACTAAAATAAATACGTTGAGTAGAACTAACTATAGTTATGTCTGACTCAAATTAAGCCTTTCAGTAGTTTTGGAGGGAGGAAAAATAAAGTTCAACTCAGAGAAAAAAGTATAAGTAATTTTTCAGTAAAAAGAGCACCTTCCAGTGTCTGTCCTTTGAACAAACTTCCAGGAACACCTATCCCAGAACTGGCTGTCTTTTCTAGTAAAACAAACATGCCCTGTACCGTTTGCTGGCACTGAGGGCACATGGCTTGAATTTGTACTGCCAAACCTCTCATCCTCCGAGCACGGGTGGGTGGCTCTACCCCAGACTTGTTAAACAGTGCAACAATCTCTCCTCTAACCCCCTTGAGCTCCTCCTGCTCCCGCTGCCACCCTTCCTCTGGGACCAGGCAGCACCAAGGAGGACATCAGCTGGCCTCGAAGGAGGAAAAAGAGCCAAATTAGGGAGGAGAAGGAGGAATAACAGTGGCTGGAAAAAAAGCCCGACAGAGACAAAATGCAGAGATCGGGTCTGGCGCTGTCCAAGAGAGGGAACTGATAGCGAGTCCTTGCTGGGAAGGCTGGGAGACCATCCGCAAAGAGACCAGGGCTCCAAGGGGTCACACAAGGTGAGTCTCCAAATGAAGGAAATCAGGCATTTTCAATGCTAAGCAAGCCATTAGGTCACCTCATGTCACCTCAGATGCGACTGGGAGGACTACGAGATGAAGATGAGGGTGGGGAGGAAATGGTGCCCATCTCCCTGTGTGGTGGGGTTGGCCGGGAAGGCCACGGGGCTTGGCTGGATGCAAGGAGGAGTGTCCCAGCCCAGAGGAGAGGAGACAGGTCAAGCTCGGAGTGACCAGACAACAGGGTTTGTGCCAAATACATCAAAACGCCCTGCCAGTGCCTGGCACGGGACCCGAAGCCGCTGAGGTTCACCATTCCTCTGCTGTCAGCACATACCCCCGAAACCCGCTGGTGAGACATCCCGTCCCTCCGCGACACCCGTCCACAAACAATGGAGACACGAAGTGCGTGTCGCAGTCATCGCCCACTGCAGGCTCCGATCGCAGCTGGCGCAGACAGTCCTCTTCCCAACAGTGCCCAGAGGCGGATTGCTTCATTTCTCAGGCTTACTGATGTTCTTTTCACACAGCTTTTGGGAAGGGAGGATTGGGATGGTTATTTCTGACTTGTTTTTCCCAAAAGTGAATGTGGTCTTACGTAAACTATGAATATGTATATTTGGAAAATTGGTTTTTAATGCCTCTGGAATGGATTTTGATTCAACTCACTGACCTAGTATATCACAGTACTTACTGCTGCAGAAGAAAAGAATAAAAACCTAACCCTCTCGGTGCACCTTTTTTCTGAGTCTTCATATATACTATAAAAAATACAATTAAAGGCCAAATACGATAGGATACGGATTATGAGATGGACAACCTATTGGCACCACACACGGACCAGCAGACAAACACTCAGGTACAGACCATCCAACGCAACACTCAGGAGCTGAGTGTGAAGAAGACATCCTTGTTTCAGTTCTCATCCTAAGGCAATAATAACCACTTACGGATAATTGTAAACTGATTGACCGTCAGAAATCTCCTTTAGATAGGGATAATAGAGACTACTTCCACTTCACAGAAGGGAAAATGTAGGGGGAGAATCTCAAGAGTTTTTCCAGTCTACAATGTTTAGAGTTACAACAGTAGAGCTAAAACACAATAGTTCTCAGCAAAAAAATTAAATGCATTCTAACCACGAAGCCCTATTTATATTATTTTATTCTTTCCAGTTTTTAAGGGTACTGAATATAAATAGCATGGAACAAAATCTATCATTATTCAGAAAAATTTTCATGCTCTAAAGTAAAGCCTGCAGTGTGTATCTGTAATAACTCTCATTATTTGAACTTATCACATCTGAAACCTGAGACAATTGTACACACTCATATTCTTATTTCTTTAAACCTTTAATCTTAAAAAAAAAATTACCTCAGCAACCGAACTAAAACAAACTCAAACTGATTGTTTTTTTTAATAGATAATAACATCACAGTGATTTTTATTATACAGGAGAAGAAACTGGGTATTCACTTGCTTTTCTCAGAACAGAGTAAATCAAGACTTATACGATCACTGTGTTATTAGTTATGGATGACATCACGCTAAGGTTGTTCCAGAGGACTAATTGTTTTTAAACAGAGGAAACATCAGTTTTCAAAGAAGGTGTTCATAACGGCAGCTTAATAACTTTTCATTTCCTAAGCTAATATCAACTTTGGAATACATCAGAGTTCCTAAAATTAAATTCTGTTAGAGACAAAACTGCTGGTTTTTGACAACAAGTAATACATATAAAATAGCAGATTAGACACCTGAAGCTAAACTGTAGGTAAAACAATTCTCTTGAGTCCCCTTAAGAGATATTTATTTTAATTTAATGGAAACTTCTTACATGCTCCCCATGGTTACAGGGCCAACAAGGCATAAACTATATCTCCCACTTGTCCAGAGAAAAAATGCAAGAAGCTGAAAAGGAGAAATTAACCCTTTGATTTTGGTCCATTAATTATTTTCCACTACATTGGAGTTTTATTTATTTTCAATAGTTTCAACTATTTTCAACTCTAGAAGTTTCTGATTAAAAAAAAAGAGAGCGAGAAAAAAAGGAAAAAGTAGTAAATGTTAAAATGAACCACTGTTAAAGATGCACATTGACGCATTTAATATTTAGGCAGCCAAGTGTCAGTTATTTTCTGGTCTTTTTGTTATTTCTTTACTAACAACCTAGTGAATCCAAAATCAATTCCCAAAAGTTTTTGGTTGACCTAAATCCCCTTTTCTCTTCCTCCTCCCCACTCCTTTCCCTTTTTAACAAAACAACATTTTGTACAAAACTTACCCTTGGCTCTTTCACTCAGGCCAAATGACTTGGGCTCAGTTCAGACGCCCGGGCACCTGAGACCTCCAGGAGTACAGAAGGTGACAGGGAGGTGGGGGACAGGCTCCTGCACCCTCGCGGGGTGGCGGTGGCAGGGGCTGGGGCACGCCAGCACACCTCGAAGGGCACAAGGTGATTGGGGGATTGGACTAGATGATCTTTTGAGGTCCCTTCCAATCCCTACCATTCTGTGACCCTGTGAAGGTGACGATGCTGGCAGAGGTGGAATTTGCCACCTATGCAAACCTCAGCAAAAGACGCACTCAAGCATCTCAAGCACGGGAGGCAGAAGGAAAAAAAGTTCTTGTTTTGCTTCCTGTTGGCAAAAAGGTTCTGTAATGCTTTATTTCATTTTTAATACAGAAATAAACACGCTGCGTGATGTTGTCTAACATCACAACAGTTGGGTTAAGCGCTGTCA
Organism: Pampusana beccarii; assembly: GCA_013399365.1. Classification (NCBI taxonomy): domain Eukaryota; kingdom Metazoa; phylum Chordata; class Aves; order Columbiformes; family Columbidae; genus Pampusana; species Pampusana beccarii. The sequence continues at coordinate 833,324 of VWYH01010259.1, read as the reverse complement.
CACATACCCACATCATGCGACAGGACATGACACCTGGTAGTGGTTATGGAGCTGATTTTTTTACCATATCATTATCATAGAATCATAGAATGTCATGAATTAGAAGGGACCCACAAGGATTATCAAGTCCAACTCCTGTCCCTGCATATGAGAACTCCACAATTGAAACCACTCCCCACATTTGAACCAAAATTATTGTTACAGTCAAAGAAAGAGGGTCCTCGAGTCCGTGTCTCCATTGAGAATTTATTGTCGCATTATCCATGCAAACACAGACACACGGATTCACCCTACTCACTTTTAGGCTTTCAGCTACCCAGTCATGAAGGAAAAACACCGAATGCTGTACAGCCCATGTCTGCAGAGGGAGCATAGGAGTAGCTAATTTCCCATAGCTATTTAAAATGTGCAATGGTAAAATGGTTGCACAAAGAAGTTCTTCCTGAAGGTAACCACCTTTTGAAGTTACATGCCCTCACTGGAGAGGTTCCAATACAAAACTGACTTCTAACAACATCTGCCCATTGAGTGCTGAAACAGACATTTATATTTAGCTGTTCTTAGGGACGTGGTTTAGAGGTGGACTCCACAGAGTTAGGTTAATCGTTGGACCTGATGATCTTAAAGGTCTTTTCCAACCAAAACGATTCTATGATTCTACCCAACAACCAAAACTCACTTGGAGGATCCAAAGCTACTGAGCGCTTCCAGAAGACTTTCTGTTCAAGGAGCACCACAGTTTAAGGTGCAAGAGTTGATCCCTGCACATGTGCTGCTTTGCTGCTCTGACTCAAAAGATTTGAGTTACATACAAAACATACATGCTTATTTATTTGGGGAGGAGTGCATGAGGTAACTTTAAAAGAAGTAGAAATGGAATCATTCTGTTTCTCAACCAACCACTGTTACTGTGCACAACCAAATGAAAATAAGCACATCAAATACATCTTTGAGAAGACATATTCAAGCTTCTGCTTCTCCTGAGACACAGACGCTATTAGGCTTGTTGACACGTGGGTCTTATGTTTAAGCTATTTTACAGCACTAATTAGTACTGACAACTCTTAATATATCACAAATTAAATAGGAGAATTCACACTTAAGTTTAGGGAGTTTTTTCCCACTGAATTAAAGAGTATCTCTAGCTTTAATGTATACGTAATTGCATGTTACAGCCATGAAAGTCTAACGTGAGAAAACTAAAAGCTGTAAATTGCAGCTGTTTCATAAAGGGCTTGGCATCTCACAGGTTTGCATCAATAATTCAAGACTTTCGCAGTCAAGCAATACAGAAGACAGTCTCTCACAAGACCATGGATCCTCTGTGGTGCAACCTGGGGCAGAGTCACACTCTAATTGCTCTGATTAGCTCAGGTACCCCCATCTAAATGTCAGTACACTCACCACTTTTGCTCCCTTTCATCTCTACACGTGAATGGATCACCAAACGGTTTGGGTTGGAAGGGATCTTAAAAAAAATCATCTAGTTCCAAGCCCCCTGCCATGGGCAGGGACACCTTCCACTAGACCAGGTTGCTCAAAGCCCCATCCAGCCTGGCCTTGAACACTTTCAGTGATGGGGCATCCACAACTTCTCTGGGCAGCCTGTTTGAGTGCCTCACCACCCTCATTGTAAAGAACTTCTTACTTATACCCAATCAAAACCTAACATCTTTCACTTTAAAACCACTGCCCCTTGTGCTGTCACTATAGGCCTTGATAAAAGGTCTTTCTCTGTCTTTCTTACAGGTCACTTTTAGGTACTGAAAGGCCACAATAAGGTCTCACCAGAGCCTTCTGGTCTCCAGGCTGAAGAACCTCAACTCCCTCAGCAGCTCATCTAGTCCATAATTTGAAATCCATTACACAGGAACAAGTTTGGCAGACACTGCTCATCTTTACAGACGTGTTGGCCCGGGCAAAGAGCTTGTGTGTACTTCCCAAGCAACAAACTTCACAGTAAGCGCTGCACCAGCAAAGAACAACAGGTCTGTGACTTCCACCTCCAACTGAACAGGCCAGTTTTCCAAAGCAAGGTTGAAACAGCTATGAAAATGAGCAGCTATGGAAAATTCTTACGACAAGGAAGGTTTCTTATGCCCTCATGACCAACAAAGATCTAAGCACTTTGGATTAACTTTATAAGAAAAAAAATTCCCCAAACAAATAAACCCCATCGTACTGAACAGAAACACACCTAACTTTACTAGCAGGGAAGTGGTCCCTCAGAGCAGCAGATCATCCCTGTCCTGCTGGTGCTGAATTAAACCCCTCAGCAACCTCGCCACCTCCCACCAGACTCCAGAACTGAAGATCTCTTCCACAGATCTGAAGTCCCTCCTGAAAACCAAGGAGGACGCAGCTGGCAGACCGGACTCCCACACGGTCCTTCGTTTCGCATTTTATGGGAAAAGAACGACTGTTCCTCAATGAGGAGACACTGAGGAGGGCGTTTTGAGTTCTAGCCCCGTGTTACTTCAGACAATCACCGGATGAAATCAATGAAAGGTATTTTGTAGGCAATGTGTGAGATGGTGTGAGTCCATCTTTCCCTAGCACAGCTGTCCGCTGGCCTGTGTGTCTAAGGTGGTGTGTGGGTAGATTGCGAATAGCACACAGCAGGAATTTGATGCTAATAGCATCAGTCTCTCACAGAATCGAGAGGTCATGAATTACCCGTTTGGTAATACACACCCCATTAAGAGAAAAACCCTGTTGAGAACAACACTGTTTAAAATTTGCCTATCAAATAAACCACAATCAAAATATTATCTCTCCTGTCCTGTAAATCTCAAAAAAACTGTAAGGAAGACCAGTTCAAAAAAGATGCATCAGAAGGATCCCATCTCAGAATAGACTCATAACTGTATCTGGTAAACCATGACAAGTCTCATAAAGAGATCTCTCCTTGCAAGTGCGGGAGATGGATTTGAATCTCTTCAGGCACCTGTGCAAACTGAACCCAGGTCTTCCACATCTTTAGTGGTTAAGTGATCCAAGCCTTTAGGTAAAAAAGGGCAGGAACATTACTTACTATTTCTGGATTTTAAAATCCAAGGTTTCAGGGCATTTAAAGCAGAGTCAGAGCAGTAAAAGTTTTAATATCTCAACCGCCAGGCCAGATAACCTCAACAAGAGATTCATAGATCACCTCTCTTCCTAGTGCCGATGAGATGCGCACATCACTGAGCTGCTCTGCCTTTTAAAAGGATGACATACACATAAACAAGACTTTAGGCCCTAAGAAATGTAATATTTAATTTAAAAAAAAATATATATTACATTCCTGCAAATTTTTGTGGTCAAGCTGAAGATTTAAGCACTTCAGTTTTGAATTCTGGTACTGAAATCCTTATTGATGTTCCACTTCAGGAATGCACCAGGTGAAATGCCCATTTATTTTGCTGTGTAGAGAGAATCAGGAGAAAAGGAAAGTGAGATTCACGCTTGCCTATGACGAGGTGTCCAAGCGACGAGCTGACACAGACATCATTTAACATGACAACAGTGCTGTGAAAAGACTGTTTCTAATCCCACTACAAGATTTTAATAGAATGACTCACAGTTAATATAAACCCAGGTGGTCTTCCCAGACAGATGAGGTACTTCATCATATTACACAATAACAAGAACTTTGATATACAAGGGCCTATTCCTCAAGTGCACTAAGCATTTCTGAGGAATCTGTTTAACTTCAAACCAAATGACTCTACAGCTTAGACAGTAATTTATATTCAACTACTAACTAATCTGGTGCCTGCATAGGATATAATTGATAGCTTTATTGCTTTATTATCCTGGAATGTAATGACAAGCTTTACCACCATTTTTTTCCCCTTTACTCCCTTTTAAAAATGGAGGAGCTCTTATATGGAAGATACATTATATCTTACTGCCTGTGACAGATATTGCAATTTTATTAAATTTGAAGTAAGTTAATAATCATACTGAAAGGTCATCATCTGGACTTTACAAAGGCAGCTGTATCAGTCTAAAGACTAACTTCAGCAGCTGTGCCATGTGGAGGAATATAATAAATTCAGTAAAGATATACCTGCAAATCAAAGGCAGCAGATTTTGCTAGCCAAATTCTAATTTTATTTTATTTGTGGAAGTATCAACCTCTAAAACTTGCTTATTTTGCTTTGTGAAGTGTTATGTGTTCAGCATAACCTCAGCCAGTGGATCAGCCCAGACACCAGTCCCTCCAGTGGGACGGAGACATTGCTTGGAGCGACCAGGGCTGTTGGTGAACCTACTAATAACTTGTCTTCTGAGAGAACAGCTTTCCAAATGGCCAGGAGAGCCAGCTTACCAGTTGATCTACTCGGACTATTAAAAATACATCCCAACAGGGCTGATCGTTAAAATAGCAGTGCCAGCTGGCTGTCAAAAAAATGACTGAACGTGAGAATCTGTGGAGGGAAATCTCAGGAAATCTCAGGTTATTTATTCATACTCAGCATTTCAAAAGAGAAAGAACATTTGTTTGGGCCAGAATTTGCAGACTGTGCCCTGCTTCAGGCATCGTTAAGTTCATGTTGAGTTGAATAAGCCTCTCCTGCTTGAAAGGCTGTGAACGATGCCAGACATTTTTATCCAGTATTCACAGAATCACAGAATGGCTGGGGTTGGAAGGG
>VWYH01010259.1:785594-828655 GCA_013399365.1 Pampusana beccarii | reverse complement strand
TCATTGGGCACCACTGAAAAGAGTCTGGTCCCATCCTCTTGACACCCACCCTTGAAATATTTATAAGCACTGATAAGATCCCCTCTCAGTCTTCTCCAGGCTGAACAGACCCAGCTCTCTCAGCCTTTCCTCATGAGAAAGGTGCTCTAGGCCCCGATCATCTTTGTAGCCCCCTTACAGATTAGCTTCATCCAGTAAAAGAACCAGTCCAACTATTCTCAAAAAAAGCAGTAAAATCCTCCTAGGGAACAGATGCTTTTGAGTCTTGCCCTCACTCTTCCAGGTCTGGCAGAAAGGCCAAATCCTTGGTATACACATAGAAAGAATTAGGCCACTCATTTCCCCTTTACATACATTTTTGATCATGACACAGCTGTATTAATTAAGGAAGAAGAAAAAGTTAAAAAAAAAAGTATATGAAACAGAGAGAAACTTGAATAGATTAACTCATTTAATTCATCTAAGTTATTACTAGAGAATCTAAGAAAGAAAATTAGAAAAAGCAAGCCCTCTGCTTTAAATTCCCAGTGTCTTGCGCTTCTCCTGTACACGTGTGTACATATATAAAGAGGGATCACTGGGCAAGTTGATCCCAAAACCACAGGTAGCACCGAACTTTCTTTCCTCAAACAACAGGACATAGGGCAATAAAAATTCTCCCAAACTAGAACACAATGGCTTAAAACCCAGAATATATGATCTGTTTAAAATATCGTAAAATGGTATTTCTGATACGTTATTTCTGTTGATGAATTAATCTAGACAAAACCCCTTCATTAACAGATGAATAGCTTATGAGATTTGAGAGGCGCTTAGTTATCAAATACTATTCTATTTATGGTACTCATGGGTCAATACGCCTCTTGAAACCTTGCTGTGAGTCTTGAGAGTTGGTTTCCAATTCAGTTTAAGTTAACCACCAAATAAACCCAATAAAACATCATAGCTGGAGCCAATGAACCAATATATGCTACACAGAATAAAATCCAGAGCATTTACTGATGCAGAAAGGAGCATAACTGTCAAAAAGTTTTTATTATGACAATATAACAACAAAACATGCGTTAGACTTAAGTAGCCTCTATGAATATTTGAAGAGTGAGTACTTTGAATATTGTAAAAAAAGCACTGAGCCCTGCAATCACAAAAGTGTGTCATAAACAGGCTGCAGGTAGGGATAACATTCCCTGCTCCTGCATTTGGATGTGTACAACGCAAATATTGGCACGTGAGCTATAGGAATCCCATCTTTGGCTGTGGTCAGTAGAGACAAGAGAGGCCACAGAGCTCCTGGGCTGAGCAGAGCTGCTCTCTCCCCAAGGACGAGATCAGCCCCCCGGGGCTTCCAGCAAGAAAACTTCCCCTGATTAACCAGGTCCCATCTCCAGCCTTCACACACGCACTGACTCGAGCTCAACTGAGGTGACCAAACACATCACTGGGACATTCTCCTACTGTTGCCATAATTACAACATACAAGGTTAAGATCTCAGGCTGGGAGTTATATACTCAGGCTTTCCAATTCCTAAATGTAGGCCCCAAGCTGCAAAATGGGTAATGAAAAAGGGAAGCAAACTGCCTCAATACTACGGACAGTCTTGTTCAGAAACTCTGATTTCCTCGATCTTCCTATATCCTCTTTGCTTTGTTCAGATTAACCTTTGGCCAAAGGTACCCATGGTCAGAATATGGCTGAAGTATAAATATAAAGAGCAGAGCAGGAAGCAAAAATAAGATGATGTTACTCATCTAAACTAAAACAGAGTTAGCTATAGGATGGCCCAGAAATATTTTTTTTTCTTCATCTTTAAATGAGGCACCATTCACAGGCTTTTAGGAGGCACTAGAGGATGTCCAGAACACTGCATTTGAACTTCAGCTTGGTTTTCCCAAGAAGGGTATTAACATCTTCAGGACGACCAAGGGAATCACAGGTATTAAGAGTATTTATTACCAGAAACCAGTCAAGTAGTTCAATTTATTTTCAACAGAAAATCCTAAAGTGACAGACACATTGAAAATATCTACACAGTAGTGAATGACTTTGATTACATGGAGTAAGATTCATTGTTTGCGTTCATGACAGAGTCATTTTTGAACAGGAACATCAACGATACATTGGAGATTACAAAGAATGAGTATGGCACATGTGAATTGCTGTCTTTGCTGTTTTATGGTGCATCATAAAAATATTGAAAATTAAGACATTTAATCTGAACTTGTATTACGGAAGTCACACTGTAACTTGATACAATTTGTGGTTTAGATGTTATTACTATACATCTAAAACAAATGGAAAGATAATAAACACAACACCTGTGTGGTTACCAAGGGCCACGAGTGCCTGCGACCAAGTTCGATGTACTAAATTGTTCACCTTACTGAATAACAATTTCTGATAGAGTAGATTTCAAATGTGAAAACCAAATCTTATTTTCCATTAACAGAAACTAAATTCAACTGAGGCCCAAGAATTACGACCTATAGCTTTTCACTTGCTTAAAGTGCCAAGATTATTACCTATATAAGAACGGGCATTAATGTGAAGGCTGCAGACCTGGCCTCATGTGTCCCTAAAGCATGGGGCAGCTACAGGGCCCACCACTGCGCTCCGGCAATGACTAACTTCATTAATGGTTAACCCTGTCCACCCACCATCTGCTCACACCACAGTCAGAGAAGTGGTAAATGCTGAACGGGGAGGAAACGGATGACTGAATATTTGGCAGCTGCAATCAGCACAGCGCTTATTTTTGGGTGATGAATCACCGCTTTTATCCCAGCCACAGGGTGCTGGTACATTGAATGCGCAGAAAAGCTCGTTTCTGGATGGGGCTGGTGGGAGGACAACGAGCAGCACTCTTGGGAGAGCCACGTCAGGAAACGGCTTTGGACAAAGCAGAGAACCTGATGGTCGAAGATGGCTGCATGCAGTAGTGCTCACCATCACTTGCCAGCCACACACCGAGTTCCGGGAATACAGAACTACTGGTCTGGAGATCTCCAAGAGTTTGTTTACAGTCAAGAAAGATCAACCTTTCCTTTCAGAGACAGCGAAAACCAGACTGAAGATTCATGAAGTCAAGGTGTCAATGACAGTGGCCAGGGAGAAAGCTGGAGCCACTCCCTCGCAGCTCACTGCCATTAAACTGATGTTACACCACAACAATCACACTTCGAGCTCCGACAAAATCTTGAACGAACTCGCAAAAACTGGAAAAATCGGAAAAAAGCCAACCAAACGACATTTTGATGCACCCTGTTGAAGCACGTCTGCGAAATCCAGCTCTCCATGAAGCCTTTGGCAGCCACACGGCAGGCGGCCTGGGACCAGGGCCAGGAGACCCACCCGGTGTTGTCACGGGCTACAAGTTTCACTCCAGATACCTCCAAAGCCCACCAAGATGACAGCGAGGTGAAGCAGCTTTATTTGGCACTGCAGTGCAAGTGCTCTTTAACGGCGCCTCTAGGTTGTCAAGATTTATGTGCCTTCTTCCCCTGGCTTCCCATTCAGAATTTGGGGCTAGTTCAAGGCCTGACAGAGTTTTTGGTACTTTTCCCCCCGTCTCTTGAATGCAGATTTCCACTCATGGTCACACTATGGTTACATATAGGTCAGCAACTACTTTCTGTGGGCACATCAGCTCTATCGCAAGTCACATCCCAATAAAATGGTAACAAATCCATTGACATTTTGTCTCAACATGAAGAGATCTGACAAAGTCGACGAATACATCACACACGCTTCAGGACAGTGAAAGGGTCAGACCAGTGCTTTTGCTTTAGTATTAACTTTAGTGGAATTCAGAATCCTCAACAGACGCAGTAGAAAATTTCCTTTTGCCAGCCCAAAACAGGCATCTCATAACGCAAACACCTGCCTTAGCACTGCCTACAGATCCAAGTTATTCCCTTCTTTTCATTTGGCCTTTAAATTGTCATCAAGTGACAAGGCTTTTATATAAGCTCAAGACCGAGAGTGCATCGGTCTATATTAATAGCCACCCCAAATCCATTCATTTTGGGATCCATAAAGAACAGTGAAATAGTAATAATTATTTAAATACAGATACACAAGGAAAAAAAGCATAAAATGTAAATAAAAATATTCAGATATAGAATTCTATATCTATATAGTTATACAGTATATGTTTGTGCATCCATTCATATAAAGAGATATTTTATAAAGGCATACATTTTTTGAGACCAAGGCTATTCTTTGCACTGAGTTTCTACTCACTGACCTGCAGAACAGCTGAAAAATCAGCATAAGACATTCACTTCACTTGAGTATCTCTTTTTCTCTTTCTTTTGTTAAGATTCCTCCCAATATTCTAACGAACATTTTAGTTTGATAATTTCCAGCTCATTTCTGCTTATGACACTTGGTTTTACACCAGCACAACCCTAAAATCGTCCCTTCAAAGATCAAAGGAGAAAAGAGCGAATTCTCATGAAATCAGCTCTAATTCCATTAGATCTCAAGTAGTGCTTATGAATCTGCTCCTTAGGATCAATCACTAAAATGTCTTTTTCCACTCTGGCTTCTTATTTTTTATATCTTCTCTAGAAATTAAATACCCACTCATGACATTCAGCAATTCATATTTTTGTAGCGTATGTACAATGTGTTGCAGTGACTATTGCCCATAAACAGGGGCCTAGTATATTATACACTGCACACACACTTGTTGCTTCCAACCTGCAAACCTTCCATGCGCAGAACAGACCTAAAGCCACAACACAATTTCTGCTCCTCATTTCCACTGTCACCTCTGGAGCACAATTCTAATCGATCATTTGCAATTCATGTATAATTTAAAGGATATCAGAGCAACGTGTCATACATCACTCTGCAAAGCAACAATGTCTACCTAAAAAAACCTGTTTGTCAGTTGTAATGAATCTACATTCATTTAAGCTCTGTTCTTATTTTTCCAATGATCATACACAGCAGTAGCAAATTTTTCAAAAAACTAAGTTCTGTGTAGTGCTATGGGATACATCAATGTTTCTAGAGCGAGTAATAGAAAATCGTTATTTCAAAGCCACAATACAAATACAGGCAGATGTTCCACGATGCAAGCTATATGTTCAGTAACATAACATCACTTTCCAAAATAAGAACTTAAAAAAAATCAATATTCTCTTTGCTATTTGTTAGTTCGAGACAGTGAGAAGTTTATGTAGAGTGATCAATTAGGAGCCTGTAACAAGACTTAGTAGTGTTGTATATAAATTTATCTCTACAGGAGTTTCCAGTAGAATACATAAAGCACCGAAATTTGCAGAAGTTGTTTTGTGAGTTTACACATCAGGATAATCTTTTTTAATAGGACACATAGACCAAGATGGGGGATTTCGGAAAGGATTATCCCTCCACTACGGAATATTCTATTTCAAAATATCCATGAAAACTTTAAAAACCTTTTGAAATGCTATCAAGCTACCATCGCTAGTATTGTTTCAAACACCTGAGCCCACATCTATGAAACTCCTTCAAATCCTTCAGCACCATTTCTGAGTGAGGGTGCCTGACACCTCTCATCCTGAGTTATATAAAGCCTCTGAAAAGAGAGCAGGGCCAAGGCTATGGCTGGATTTTTTTTTTTTCTTTAAATGAATTAACTGCTTCTGTGACTTAAGAGACTGATAGAATTAAAGACCTCTTCTACATATCCTGTCAGGTACCTAAATCCCCTTTAATTGGAAATTGGGAACCTAGGTGCTGTGGTGGGCCTGAAGAACCATCTGCTTGCTACAAACAGATTCATCTTCAAGCTCTGTCCATCTTTTTGCTACTTTCCTCCTTTACCATGTACATGTAAAAACCAAAAGCGATCATTTCTCAACAAACCTGTCGAACAACTGCTGTAGCTGGTGAATCAAGGGCCTCCCTTTTGAAACGCGCACGCTGGTGCTTCATCTGCCACTTCAAATCAGCGGCTCCGAAAATCCAGGTCCATTTGCAAACCGCAGTCTGTCCCAGTCCATTATCACATGACACTCGGTCAGCGAGCAGATTGTAAATTAACATTTCCATCTTCTGCTGTAGCCTTTTAGTCACAGTAATTACAATAAAACCTCTTTAATCAGTGGACTCATGAAATAACCAAGACGGATGTCTTTTATTTGAGGAAGACCTTGTGATACACATTATGTCACCAGCTGCACGGGGAGAACGTCGGGCTTTGCTAAGGTGGCAAAGCAAGAAGTTTTCTCAGATTCAAGCCACGACCAGCTATCTGAGTTCTTCACTGGCCTTCTGCTGCAGTTAAACTGAAATAAATCACAGATACTTCCAGTTTTCTCCTGTACTATCAGTGTATTTCTGATTAATTTAATAAAACGATCCTACAAAATGCCTGCAGATCACCTAAGCAAAGACAGACATGCCCCTGTAATATCAGTCCTACAGCATTCAAGGCAGCCTTTTCAACAGGGTTTATAATTAACAACGCTTTGATGGCGAAATTGGGCCTCTGCTGTTAATCAAAGGACCAAAGACACTCCTCAGCATGCATAATTCTGCACCTCTTTGTTTCAGGGAAACGCTGACAGGAAAATAATGGTTCCTTCCATTTCTTTCTTCTCCGTCAGTTAACCAGGGAAGGTTATTCTGCTCCAGTCTCCCAACTGCTGGAGTATAAATTACTGGGTGGGGAAAGAGTCGGAGCACACACACTTCCCAGGAAACCTTTTGCATGTGTTTTGCACTGGGGGTGAACGGACTTGAGCAAAACAGCCTTTGCCAGAACCTACGGGTGTGACCCAGAGCGAATTCAAGGCTCATCTAAAACCCAGAAAAATTGTACCCGGCTGAAAACAGCCTGTCCCCCAAACCAAACCCGTGTCTCATTCTTCAGATTTCCCCAAATACGATCTCATCTCAGACCCAGCTAACCTCAAAGGCACAGCACTGCCAGGACTCTTCAAAAGCTTGAAAGACCTGAAAATAAAACACGACGTATTTCTGCAAAGCTCCTGTGCTGAAACGAGCTCCACCTTAAGACAAATCTTCCAAGGTTACTAACTGTTTGCATTTCCAGAGAAAAAATTCAGGTGTATACGTCCTATATATCTGAGTTCCCAACTTGCAGAGCTAGGTTTGTACTCAAGGCACAAGAATGCCTGCCAACAAGGAAGAAGATCAGAATTAAAAGGTACACCAAAAATAATGGGAAAAATGTATGCAAACAGAAGAAATCTAAGAAGTTTTGTTCAGTCTCAATCTCCAAGACAGGTCAAACAGTTCCTGATCCCGCTTTCCAGTGTTTTGATCCTGTCATTGATTTAGCCCCCAGAGAAAGTAAAGAAGTTTAATCTTCAGACAGATATTGAAATCACCGCAGCTAAAGAGGTAAAGAGCTCTCAGAAATAAAGCAGCTTGCTTCGCAAAAGCTTTTCATACTTGCAAATTTCATTAATAATTCTTTTTACAATGTGCAAGTTCAAGGCTATAAATCTAAACCATTCCTAAAAATTACCAAACTAACATAGACAGAGGTTCAAGGGCAGTTTATACCATGAATTAACTACTCCTGTGCTGTTTCACAGAATCATAGAATCGCTTGTAAGAGATACACACATCCCCTCACCTTGGCTGTATCCTCTCTGTGCGACATCCATGTGCCTCCCCCGTGCAGGACATCCATAATGCACTGAATTTACAGTCTTATTAGGAAAGGATCCATTTTAAGACAACTCCAGCATGAATTTTACATCAGTTTGCTCCTCTGGGTATTCCAGTATTCTTCAAAGAGACTGTGTCAGTAATTAATGCAGGTTCATACATTTCTTCCTAGGAGCCAGCCCACGTACATGCGTTTGTCCAACAGGATGCATCCCTCAGCAAAGGCCTGAGGAGCACTGGGACCACCACCAGCTCTCTAGTGAACTCTCAGTCACTTCAACGTAACCATCTAGAAGTTCTTCTGAAAGAAGCGTGGTCTTTATTTTCCATTATTCATACAGAAGTCGGTCTGAGATATCTATATAGATATATAGATACATAGATATATAGATATATAGATATATATCTATTTCCTTTCCTGACATGGCCTATTTTTACTAGCTTAATATTTCTTCTATGCTATCCAACTTGGTATTAAAAGCCAAGTGAAGAAGTTCCAGAAGTAACTGAAATACTTGCTTTGAGGAAATATAATGAAGTTTCTGGAGAGAACATCACCGCAGAACCAGGTAAAAGTAGTAGGAATGACAGCCATTTTCTTCTGGTTTGCAGTTATGGAGGGCTGGGAGCTGCACTCACAGGAGATGCCACAGAAAAGCATTTGGGGACACAAAGATCAAAGAACGAGAACCTGAGATAAGTAACAGATATGGCATTACCAGTTGCAAGAGCAGCTAAATCCTTTCCTATCAAACATCATCATGCAGCTCTGACAGTAGACTTGACGGCACAGATATCTTAGAGGGCTGCGTCTAGTCTTATTTTTAGTTTTAAATCAGATAGCATTATAAAGACCATGTCCCTGAAGGCCATTCCCACACACTAAACATTAACTCCTGCCACCCACAGAGACCACGGGGCAAAGCCTTTCCATGCTTTTAATCTGCACTCCATACTTAAGAAAACTATCATAAAAGCATCTTCTTCTCGGCAGCTCGCATCCCTCTTCACCCCCAAAAATACCTTCTCTTCCAGAATTACTGATTTACGTTGTTATACAACTATTTCCAAAACTTACTTTGACTTTCTTCCCAGACATGCTAGTCTGACCACTGGAACAGCAGGAGGGAGATTAAATTTGATACCGGAATGTCTCTGCCAAGGAGAAGCCAATTTTTTAAATTAGGAGCTGTTTTTAATCACTACCAACACTCTGTGGGCAACAGGGTTTTATTCTGATCTCAGCTACAGTCACAGCCAGGAAAAAAAGAACTATTAGTCCGAAACAGAAAACTTTACATAAATTGGAGGACATTCTTGATGGATTTTTTTTTCATGCATAATCAAAAGTTCATCTGTAGTCACGATCAGGGGATAAAGATTATAAATTTCCATATTTAAGTCAGAAAGTATACAATGTAAATGGTGAAGATTCAACAGCAAACATCTCCAGATATGCTCTGAGTCCTGGTGAGAGGATCCAACTGTGTCTATGCACCAAGAATCCAAAAGCTTGTCTGCAAAGGCAATCCAAACCCAAAAAACTTCCATGGACTACGTTGCTTGGTTAGTTTCTCACAACTTTTCTGTGTCAAAGGCACTGTATAGAAAAAGGGGAGGGAAAGTGTTCCCATAACAGTATGCACAAGAATATAGAAAAGTTTGGAAAAAACAACCTTTTTTAAAAAGGGTATACTAAAAACCAAGCAAACTAAAATCCCCATCTCCAAATCAGACATCTTTTCTGTATGCAGTAGCAAGCAGAGTTTCTTTCAAAAAGAAAGCAGTGTCAATGATGTGTTCCTCAGATTCTCTCTTTTAGGGCTGCCTCCCCTCCTTTTTTTCCCCTCCCTGATATAGCATTGCAAGCTTATAGGGGTCTTTGCAAGTGAAAAAAAAAAAATGCTGCCTAATGGAAGTTATTAGGAAAATACTGAAAAGTACAGCTGCAATCCTGCAAATGGATATATCTGAGTTTGACACTTGGACCCCATTCTTTGTAAAGTCGGGACCCTGGCAACAACTAAATTGTCAACTCAGACTCACATAGTACAGCAAAGCCCGCCGATGTGCTATTTCCCTCTGTCTCTTTAAAAGTTGCATTTTTTCCAGAACACCATCACTGCTCAGGCACTTTCAACTCTGATCCTTCGCAGACTAAGCCTGTATTTTCCTTTCAAAGTCCTTTTCACTACTACTTTCCAGCAGCAATAAACACAGCTCTTTCAGGTAACAGCTATCTCGCAGCTCGACACTGTTCAGAAACATATTACCACGACTGCTGGAGGAAAATACCTTAAAATCAGGCTGGTCTCCAATGGACTTTGAAATCATCTGAGCTTTTAAATGCGAGCGTGTGAAGCTCATTTTCTTTGTAACACTCGAAGCCCAGCAGTTACCTTAAGTGACCCAGAGAAGAGGCACATGCCAAGCAGCATCTCTGCTCCCTGCATGCACAGCCAGTGCAGAGAGTGCACAACAGCAAGGCCAGGACTCAGCACTTCAAAGAAAAACCTATTTTTCTTGAGTTGCAAGCGGTGACCACATTGCTTTAAGCATCTAAAACACAACAGCCGAGTTTGGTGAAACAGGATGCCTTTCACAGTATTTTTGTTGCCAAAGACTACTTAAGAAAATATTTAAGTGTCCACAGACATGTCCCAGGCTCCCCAGTTTACACCAGCGCAACTCCAACAGCAACACTGCTACATGTTCATAACTCCTGGAGAGCTGAAAATGCAAACTCCATGTTGATATTACCAAGCACACCAAATACATCACTGCCCCTTTTTCTTACTATAATTATGACTGGGACAGACCTCTTATCTACCAACAGGGCATGAAAAAACAAGTGTATTTCTCTTAACACCTGTGAAGGACAAGCACGTAACCAAGCATTATGTTCAAATGCCTTGCTTTGGTCACAGACAACTTCAAGACATCATAATCCTTCAGAAAGGCTTTCCTGCACCCTCCTCCATTCGATAGTGGCAAGGTACCGAGAGTTTAAATAAACATGGATTCAGCCATTCTTCTGCTGAAGACTACTTGGAAAATAAACAAAACCTGACGTGTTCTAAAATACTAACATGGTTTTGCACTGATTAGTCTACAGGAAAAATGACTCTCTATTATATTTTTTTTCAAGGGCTAGGGTGGGTTTGAAACAGGACCAGCTCCTACAAGAATGGGCTCCTGGCTTGTGACAGAATTTTCTGCATCACATATAATACAAACCTAAACTCCCATTCTGAACACAGCTAAGGGAGGAAGGGCTGTATGGTCGCACGATGTTACTCACTTCACCTAGAGATGCCAGAGATTGCAGCAGCATCTGTCATTTACTCTATAAAGCATAGAGACCAAGGCAGCTGCCTCCTTCCTTCTCCATCTAATTTATCATGAAGAGCTTTACAGATATATTTACAAGCTTTTTTCTTCGTTTAATTCTGTGAAAAACTAGCAGATTACTCAGCCCTTACAGCATTTAAAAAGTGTATTCAGAATGAGATATGCTTAAAAATTAAGTATCTCAGCTTATCACTCAACATGGAGACTGCCTAGCCTCAAACAAGTACCTCAGGCTCTCTCTTTTCTGACTTCTAGACCTGAGCAACCATCACTGTCTAATCCAAATAAAACAGGCTCCCCGTCCACCAGGAATGTTCCTGTAGTTACGGCAAGCTGTGGGTACGCACAAAATAGTTGTAAGGCTCCAACAAAATAAGTGAAAGAAAATGCTCAGGTTCACAAGAGTAAAGGAACATCCCCAACTGTCTGCAAGGCCACTGCTGTCCTCTTCTCCCCACAGACGCTAACCCTGATACAATTAGGGATTAACTTTATAAAGAATAAAAAGGTCTTCTCCGTAAGACGGTGAAATGATGGACAAAAAATAAGAGGGGAGGGGGCAAGCAAAAGTGTTTGTTTGGGTTTTTTTAAATGGGGTTTTTTTGCTCAACTATATGTAGATTCTCTCTTCTATGTCATTTTGAATTACATAAAATCCTGTAGAAGTAGTGAACATTGCTTTTCAATTTTTCACAAGTTTCAGACATTGGTTAGGGATTGGCAAAGTTCTGCAGAGATGGGATAGCAATAAATCAAAGGTTGATTTGCCATCATCTCACGGTACACAGAGACATCCCTCTGATTTTACCAGATTTTCTATTATTGGGCCCATATATTCTTGTTTCTGTTTCATCTGAAATCATGTACCACACAGTAATATGCAAAATCCCTCACTACCAATATTAACAAAAGAGCGCTGTACCGTATTATTCATGCAAGATATTATCAAAAAAATTATTTCACTAATCTATTTGCTACATTTCTCCTCCTCTCTTACTTGCTGTTTACTTAGCTGCCGACATAACTACATTTCAAATGCAGACGTGAACCTTACCATGAATATCAACTAACGTCTTCTGACTGAGCTACAATTTAAAACATCAGTTCCAGCCAAACAAGTGAGCAAAACTCATGAGAGCGCAATTTATTAACACTGTAAAATGGACTGCTGCTAAATTTTTTCCTCTAGTAATGACAGAGTTGGCCCCTAATCAGAGACACACACGCTACAGGATCACCCTAATTCTGCCACCTGATTCAGGTTTGCGTATTTGCTTCTGTTCTTAACTGAACACCAGGCAAAACATTAAAGAAATATATCCTACGGTAATGATGACAGACTATATCCTAAAGCATATTAAAAGGATGCCCCGTCCTCCGCAACAAAGAAAAAATCCCTTTGTAGAAGATCACAGCGGCAGAGAAGCGTAAGGCTGCACGTGATATGAAGGTAGAAACTAATTAATTTTGTTGTCCTAAAAACTGAACCAGACAGATCTAGAAAGGTTTGTTCAATATATTGTTAAAACTTTTAAGAACTAGGGTTTCACAACCTCGGAAAGCGGCCTGTAGAGTTCTTAGCTATCAGTAAAGTTACATATTTTTTCCTTGGAAAACTAAACCTTCTAATCATAGCCTCAGAGAATATGAAGAACAAATATTTATTGTGCTGCTTATAAATAAAAATTTGAATGCTAGCCTTTTTTCTCCTTTCTAGACTGAACAACTGTTTATCCATCAATGCTTCTTCCATAAAGCTATTTCATGCTATGCATTTATTAACTTGATTTTCCATTCTAAAATTATTTCTCACTTTTCTGTATTGATCTTCCTCTTAATCATTCCAGATCTCACCTCCACTTTCCTGATTTTAATCCAGCCTTCTATGGCGCTTGCAGTCCAACTTGAAGTTTACAGCCTTAGCTTAGCCACAAGAAGAGAGGGCTCAAGGGGACCTTATCAATGTGTATAATAAATACTTGATGGGAAGGAGTAGAGAAGATGAGGCCAGACCCAGTGAACAGGCAAGAAGCAATAGCACAGATTGAAATACAGAAAACACGATTTAAACATAAGATCCAAACTTCCGTACTGTGAGGATGGTCAAACACTGGAACAAGTTGCCCAGAGAGGTTACTGAGCCCCCATCCTCAGAGATACACAAACACAGACTGGATAGAGTCGTGAACAACCTGCTCTGGGTGCTCCTGCCTGACCACGGGGTTGGACCAGACGGTCCCCAGAGGCGCCTGCCTGTCTCAGCCACTCGGTGATCCTGTGGTTCTGCCCAACTGCATCCAACCATCTACAAATTGATAACCCCCCCAGGCATATCCTTCTGTCAGAGAGCATACCATCACCAATTACTCTGTGTGTTTGCAGTCATCCATATAGCACGTTTCTGTATGTTTGCAGTCATCCACGTACTAATAATGGTACACACACTGCAAATCTCCAGATTGTTTCTGAAATGTCTTCTGTGGCTCTAACTAAAGCCTTACTAAAGTTGAGATGGAACACTTGGACTGATGTCCCAACCCAGCTAAGCTTCAGGGTCACCAGGTCACTATCTCAAGCAAACATTTCATAAAATCCATTTCACACACTCACTGTATTCCATCATTACACTTGTTTTTGTCCTTAGCACTGTAACTAGGAGACATAAGATAATTTTGCAATAGGACAAACAGATTTTATAACTTCCAACCTTCATTTATCCATGTCCGCTCGCTTTTGACGCGTTATGCGTTTGAGGATCTTTCATGGTACCAAATTTGGTTGACCATTCTGCAATTCCAAAATCTTCCTTCTTTTTCCATTTTAAGAACATATGCTCTATGTGCCTGCCCTCCTGTGGGATCTCACCTGCCCTTTACTGGTTTTAGATGGTAATTGCTCATGGATTTGAAGCTGCTTAAATTAGTTCATTGGGTGGAGCAGAATACATTTCATCCTAAGCCTCGAAACCTGAACACACCTGTTCTTTCCTTTTTCTGCTCTGTGTTCCTACACCTTGCTGTTAGCATCAACCATACTAAGCAGCTGATCCCAATTAACCTTCTTCATAAAGACAGAAGCAAGAAAGGTCGATCCGTATTCCAGCTTCTTCTGTCATCCATTATTTTCTCATTTTCTCCTTTAGTAATAGCCCTACAATTTCCTTTGTCTCCCTCTACTTACAGAAGCTTTATGCTATTTACAAAACCTTATTTTACTGTGCATTACCTCCCTTACTATCTGCAGCTCAGCATTTTTTAATTTGTCCAGCATGCTTTTGATGTTCTTTTATCTTTAATAATCATCATGCTGAAAGAGTTTGAAAACATTTCTCCCTATCCCCCCCCATATTGTTGTTCAGGTACTTCACTCTTAATAGCCAACAGTCTCAAACTAAGTCTCAGCTCACCTGCAGAGAGGAACTGTTAAATGATGTCAGGTTTTTAGCATTCTTTTGTAACGTATTTCAAAGCTGCACTAAACAAATCAGTCAGAGAGCATCAGCCAAGCAGTCCACCCACACTCGCAACCTTTCTTTACCTAATGATAATTACAGATTGTACTACAGACAGCCTTTAATAAACAGCATCAAGTTTAGAAGGAAGACATCTGTAGGGACCCTTCTGTTGCCATGGAAATATCTTCAGGCCAAGCTGTCTTCAACTCCATGCATTACTTCCATATTAACCTATTATTACGCTTTTCTTTGGGTATTAGTACAAACTACGTACTAACTCACCTCGATTGGATTATTACAAATGATATGATGTCTGACTTTGAGGGATTCCAAACAACAAGGAGTCAGAAATGCTATAGTGAGGGGTAAATTCCCAGACTTCCAGACAAACTGAATACTTGCCTGATGTTGCACGGATTTTATTCCACGAGGTGCTGAATATTTTCAGCTTCCACGGGCAGCTGGTGGGACAGGGTTCCCGGCAAGGAACCAAGCCCCACAACCACTACGGCACTTTCCGAAGGCCAGTGAGCACTTCACACCTAATTTTTTTTTTCATATCTTGTAAAAGTTTGGACGAACCTTAGGTTGCGCCAGTTCAGAATATTAAATAGATGATTACTTTTTGAGACTACCTGATTAATGTGGTAATAACCACGAATGCAATAAACAACAACGAATGACTTGGACCTTGGATGCTGTCATGACAGGCACATTAGATGTGTACAACAGACACTCTTACACAGAGGACCTTTTGCTTTGAAGGACCCCAACACATTTTGCAACTATGTACACACAGCACTGCTGAAATGTAGTCACCCTAAAGGGTAGAAGGTATTAAGCACCTTGCAAACAGCATATAGCATAACAGTGAGATCTTTAACACTCACACAGAATAAACAGGATCTCAGTTTTTATGATCTCATCCAAAACACACCCACACAGCCAAGCGCGTGGCATTCAGTTTACTTATTTCATCTAGATGAAGAGCGGAATTAACCTCTGCTAAGATATGAACCATTGGTCCTGAGAAGGGTGAGGGATCCAAGCTTCAAAATTAGATTTTTCATAATTAACTATGACATCTTGACCGCTTCTGTAAAATTAAATAGGACATAATTGAAAATGTTCCTTACTCTGATGATATTTCATACTGTCAATAACTTTTAAACAGAAAATCAACCAGAAGAGTTTTCCCTACTGGCTTGAATTGTGACACTAAATTTTTTCAACAACTAT
Source organism: Pampusana beccarii (assembly GCA_013399365.1). Lineage (NCBI taxonomy): Eukaryota > Metazoa > Chordata > Aves > Columbiformes > Columbidae > Pampusana > Pampusana beccarii. Next base: position 812,978 of record VWYH01010259.1, on the reverse strand, counting down.
TTGACGATAGACTTTCGAAGACGATTATTAAGATTGCTGTCCAAAAAAGTACAGGCCATGTCTTAAAGCAGGAACCAAATGACATAATTTGAAACCCACAAAAAACAGACATGAAGAGAATGCCAAGAAATAGAAAGCTAAGGCTGCTGGTGCTTACCTAGTATGAATTGCATCTGCTAGTGGAAAGGCTGTTAGTTGAGTTGCTCAGATAAAGCAAATCACAACAAAATTATTTTCTATAAAAGCATTTTTCTATATTTTTCTAATACCTTGTAACTGAAAAATGGAAAAAAAAAGAAGTATTTTTACCAGACTGTCCAGAGTGCGATCAGTGATTTAGGATCTATTTTTGCACTGCTGCCTCAAACAAAAGTTCACAGAAATCCTCCCAGGGACCCCAGCATATCTGTGATTATTGCTCAGAAATAACCTTAAATTCAGTCAACAATTTGAAACACCTAAAGCTGAGCTTTCCCTCTTCTTCTTTACGTATTTCTTTCAGTCGTTATTCTGTTTCTATTTGATCTTACTCGCTCCACCACTACCACCAAAACCAACCAACCAAACAAAACCCAACCCACAGAAACAAAATTACTCATTTATTAAGCAAAGGGATATGGCTTTATGCAAACTGTATGATCAGAAATACTTGAGAACACAGCTGCAGGACGAAAATCTTCACAGAATAACAACAAGCGGCCCAGCTACCATCGGTAGGAAGCAGGCAGCACTACAGGTAAGGAACCGATTGATCACCTTGGACTTTCTAGAGCAGCATTTGCACTACAGAAGTATCCCAAGGTCAGTGCAAACTGACAGCAATCATCAATCCTGCCTCCCTCCTGTCCCCAACTTGCCTCCTCCCTCACGCTGCCATAGGGATTCACACAGCAGCACCAAGGAACCAACAGGTTGAAAAATAACCTCTTCCCCTCAAAAAATGATTGATTTTTATGGTGTATCAGCTCCTCAATCCAATGCACTAGAAACGCTTCTGTTGGCGATGGGGAAGGAGCGTGGGGTCAACCAGGAGCAGCCAAGAAGACAAGGTGGGAGGATGCTGTGTGCTGGCAGTGGCACTGCCCTATGCCATGGATGTGACGATGGCATGAAGCGGGGGTCTGAGGGCAACGCAGAGGGGTAAGGACATCGACATCTGCCCAAGCAGTCAGAATCCTGTACAACTAACTCACATTGAGTGGAGACTTCTATCAGTAATCCCACCGGGATCAGCAGGACTATGCATGCATGACTCGTTGTGCCACTGTCCCTATGAAGTGTTCTCCCACAGGTTTAAATTTACACAGTCACACGCTATCACTTGTGCAAAGTTCTCCATTCATGAAGCACTTGTGATAAATGGCTATCAGTGAGTGAGACAAAGTTGTACTTATTATTCCACCATCACCAATAACTGCTCGATGCTGTTTCATCTGGAAGATGCCACTCAGCCACTTTAAGTCATATTAGAGCTTCCTCATTTATATTGCAGAAGACACAATCCGAGCTCAAGGTTTACTGAATCCCCCACTGTCGTACAGACCCAGCAGCCAGGCCTCAACGCTGGGTGAAGCTGAGAGGACCCTGTGCTTCCACGAACTCCATTTCTGCTCCAGGCAAGGTGCAGGAGATCCGTGCTGTTTGTCCTGTCAACCTTCCTCTCCAGAAATCCTCCCCCACATCAAAGTACCACAGGGATGAGGCTCCATGGATGTGAAAAACACATCCACCAAACTAAAGGGACCCAAACCAGATGGGGCAGTAACACCAGTGACAGACTATGAGTGGAAGAAAAGGAGGATGATGGAGATGGTCACTGAGCATCCTCCCCTCTACACTTCAGAAGCTGAAGAAGTTAAAGACAAGCAGCTGAATAACAGCAGAAAGTTAATCACAGGGCTTAATTTAAGCTGTATGACATACAAATGATCCCTGATGAACAGCAGGCACAATATGCTGGGCAGAAAAAGCAGTATTATTTTTTAATTAAAAGAGAAAAATGAAGATCTCTACAGATCCTAAGTTCAACAGGGTTCCAATAAAGAACAATGAGATACCAACAAACAATCCAGCAGCATTTAGCAGGACAGAAAATGATCTCTGGTAGCGTAACCGGCTTTGCAAACCATGTATTTGCCAAGAACCACACGCCTACTTAAAGAAATAATCAATAATCCCACTAGCACTTCCAATATATAAAACACATAATCCTGCGATTTCCGAGATCTTTTTACGTTTCAAAGTAGACATAGAAAATATATATATATTTTAAAATATACTTTCAATTTAAACAAACCCCAAATCAATGAAAAAGTGGAAATAAGTAGCAGCCGAAGCACGATGTGCACAGAGAGCCACTTCCTAGGCAAGAGGGCTTCGCTCTCAGCAGCCCAGTGCCGAGAAACAATTTGCCACTTGACATACAGCAGTTGCGTAAGTGAGAAGACCGATGCTAATTAAATCAAGAGATTGCCACAAAAGGTCACATTATTTACTATGCGCTATTCTTGGGCCTTTAAAGAACACTTAACGTATAGCACTTCCGTTTTTTAAGTCACATTTCAAGACTATTCTTCGTTATATCAGATCTCTGTCTACAACGACTCGCGGAACGAACTTGCAATGCTGAGTGACAAGGCAGTAACCTGTAATGCACATGGGAAAACTAACCCTTACTGTGCATACACAGTGATGTCCTGTAAACCGGTCACACACGTAAATGCGGCTGTTCTGGTGGTAATGGGTTATATTACAGTAGTTCTCCTGGGAAACAAGACATTTCCTTAAAGAAAATGCCAAGTTGTGGAAGATGTGTAACACATTCCTTTAAATGCTGCATGGAAGACAGACATGGGCAACGTGGTAAAGACCTCCTACCTTTCAAGAATTAACTTCTCTTACACAGAGGACTTCAATTAAATCGTTTGTTTTGGGCAGAGGTTAGGTAACATTTCTGCTTTAAGCTAACCACAACCTAACGCATGAAAACTCACTATAAATATGTACCTTATATCTATAATGGATGACAACACAAACGTCTCAGGAGACGTCGAAGCTACGGTGAACGCTCGTCTGAGAACATCAGCTCAGCTGTGTTTGGGCATGTTTTCACACACGAGGAATACACAGGGAGGGAGCAAAATGGAAAACACCACCGCACAACTGAACAAATCCAACGTGCACCACATAGACCTGGTTCCCCCCATGGGACTCGCCTCCTCTGGCTTCAGAGGCATATCTGACACCTTAATCTGTGCTGGTCATCCATGTACCCATTCTTTTGAGTGGGGAAAAAAGCAGGGGGCCAGAGGGTAATTTGTCTTGCCTGTCCTAGAGACAACGGATGATTAGCTCAGACACTGTTATTTAACATTTAAATACCTGACTGAAGAAGAATCCTGAATCTGTTATTTAAAAAGGTATCTTAGAACTGAAAAAAAAAAAATACAAAAAAGCCTACAAAGATGATCTGAAAAAAATGAACATTCAAGGATATATAAAGCAGATAATAGACTTTGGGTTGGGAAAATTTTGAGTGAAGTCCTGTGATAAACATTAAAATCCTGATTGACATGGACACTGTTCCTTACAACATAAGAACAAGTGCAATTGGCAGCCAACAGTTATAAAATAACTAAAAGTAAGTAGTCTTTCCTGTAACAACTATAGCTACCACCACATTGCCACAGGTATTCTGGAGAGCAAAAGCATAAGCAAGTTAAAACACAGATCAAACAGTTTCACTGGGAAGAGCTAATTAGTGGCTATGAAACACAATGGTCCATGTATAGCAACAGGCTTAAAATCACCTAAAAACCGCTGACTGATCGAAGTTACGTCCCAGGAAGGATCACACAACACGGACCTTTTCCATCTTCCCTGTTTTCCTCACCTGTGGGAGGCGCTGCTGGAGTGTGTGGCCAACTGGGCTTTTGGCTTGGTTCACCATGGTGGGTATGGTGGTTCTGAAACAAAACAGCCTGCTACTGCCACCACCTCACTCCAGGCAACCAGACTGAAACCATAAACTGCCTTAAGGCACAGTATGTCTCACCACATGCCCACATAACGAAGCTGTTGGTTTGTTGTGTTTTTTTTTCGTTAACTGTCGGACTTCGCTCCCTTGTAGTTGTCGCCGCTCAAAATGCCATGCCACGTACACAGTCGGATGCCATTTGGATAAAAATCCAATAAATAGGTTGTGAAGCATCTATGTTGTCATGTTCCCAATAACAAAACCATGAAAGAGACAGTTTGATAAATGAAGTATGATATGAAGAAACAGTTTCTTTCTTCAGTAGAAGTCTGTATTTTCACAGAATCACAGAATCGTTGGGGCTGGAAGGGCTCTCTGGAGATCCCCTAGTCCAACCCACCTGCTAAAGCAGATTCACCAGAGCAGATCACACAGGAAGGTGTCTGGGCGGGTTCTGAATGTGTCCAGAGAAGGAGACTCCATAACCTCTCTGGGCAGCCTGTTCCAGGGCTCTGGCACCCTCAGAATAAAGAGGTTTCTCTTCACGTTTGGACAGAACCTCCTGTGCTTCAGCCTATGCCCATTGCCCCTCATCCTATCGTTGGGCACCATGGAAAAGAGTCTCGTCCCACCCTTGAGATATTTATAAGCGTAAATAAGATCCCCTCCCAGCCTGAGCTGAGCTCCCCAGTTACCCTGAGCTTCTCGCAATGCCAGGGCAGGGCTCACACTGCTCAGCTTCCACAAGCCAAAGGTCAGGCTTTTCCAGTGGCTGAAGATTCAGCAGGTACCACACAGCAAGAATCATTTTGGAGACCAAGGTACTCCCTCAGTCTCACCATTTGTCCCAGCACCTCCCAATGAGGCTATCCCATACCCTGCCATTGAAGTTACCCAAGGTATCAATCAAGGGTGACAGATGTACACCATATTTATGCTGGCGCTGAAGTATTAAGAGACAAGTACTGTAGTTGGATTTAAGAACCACAGTGAAATACGCAGGGTTGATGGTTAGATTTTGAGCATGTTTTTATTTCTAGACTGAGGAAACATGACATGGAGGTCAGTATAATGTGGTAAAGACACGACTTTACATATTAGACACAAAGGTAATTTTTCCTATTAGAGACACAGAGTTCATTTGAATATCATCTAGTGCAGCATCCACGCTCACCCAAAAGAGCAGCAAACCAAATACCTGTATTTTGCAAAAGGTTCTTGTTCTTATCAGGGAACAACTGAAGCAGTTGTTTTCCATCTATGAATTCTTTACTGACTTCCAGGCTGGTTAGCCCAGATAAACTCTCCTCCATACATTCTTCCCTGACAGCTGAACTGAGATAAGGTTCTCCAGCTAAAAACTGACCAGATTAAGATGTTTGGGGCATTCGTGACTAGAGTGCTTTCCTTGGCCCAGCAAAGCCCAACTTTATTTTTTCTTTCCCCTCTGAGCTTATGAGAATGATGAGAAGTTCTCTCACTTCCCCAAGGTCAGGTTTGAAGTGGTGGGTAGCAGTGAACTAAACGATTTACCTGTGAGACGACACACTCTGAATTCAAAATCAGACTGAGCCTTTAACTGAGGCTGGACCACAATGAATATATTTATCTGTATCTCATATGAAGAGGGGGGGGGTTTGAAAGTTTCAGTTTAAGCACTTTTTGCCTAGAGCAGGGATGTCAAACCCATTTTCACCAGGGCCACAGCAGCCTCATGGTTGCCTTCAAAGGGCCGAATGCAATTTTAGGACTGTATAAGTGTAACTATTCCTACATTTATACAGTCCTACCTAAGATTACATTCGGCCCTTTAAAGGCAATTGCGAGGCTGATGTGCCCCCTGGTTAAAATGTGTTTGACACCCTTGGCTTAGAGCAAATCGGTAAGTGAATTTTAAGAAATGTCTACAGAAACGCACAAACATGCTACAGATAAAATACTGAGAACAATAAACATATAACGGGAACAGTCTCAGTCTTAGCACACTGAAAACTCTGGATGCTGCAAATGCTTTACAACCTTTATGCTGTATGAAACAGTAGCAATGCCCAATCAACAACTGTATTATCTGTATTGATCACTGATTTTTAAAAGCTGATCTGATGAACCACCTCTTGATATTAGCCAACGACCTTCACTTTTAAGCCACTCCACTGGCACCAGGCTCTTTCCAAGTTAAAACATCGTAATTTCATGTTTGGTGTATCACTTCCAGATTACAAAGCTCCTCATATAAAAATGGGGAGCTTTTTCATTTCAATTTCCTTTCTTGGGACACATATTAAGAACACACTAATACTGTATTATTATTATTATTATAATATTGTATATTATTATATTATATAGTTATTATACAATATAATAATATGTAATATGTAACAATAACAATAATAATTCCTATGCCTGTAGACCAAACAGAATTATGTCATAGGATGTCGCTTGAGCTGTACTGTTCCTGCAGTCTGCACTAACTCGGAAGAGAAGGAATATATTGTGTGCAGTTTGTTTTTCCTCCAGGCCTGTAAGGAAAGGGACAGGTCTTCATGTTTCTTCAGTGTAAACTTGCAAGTCTTCTGCTCAGAGGCTTTTCTGTCAGGTTTTACAGGAGTAAATAGAAGCCAGGAGGAGAAACCATTCCCACTTACAGTCTCACTAACTCACGGACAAACACATCTCCTCTATAGAATACACTGAAGAAGGAAACATCAAGTAGGTCAAGCTTTCCTCATTGAAATGACTGTCTTTGAAACTATGTGAAACAACGGACCTCACTGCTGAAGATGCCTTGGCTCCCAGATATGTCTGGGGGTAATCAGTAGGGCGTCAAAATAAATAATGATACCCTCACATCATTGCTTTTGCTCAGTCATGCCAGGACAATCTTACTGTTCCATGCGAGGTAATGATGCAATAAATCTTAACAGATCTGTGGCATTGTTTGTTTTTTTTTTTCCCCTGCATGACATGCTCCCAAGATTTCCAGCATGTAGATACATCACCCTCATGAAGAAAGGCCTTGATCCTGCCAAGTCCTTGTGTGGCTTGATGTACCCCATTCCCAGAAACAGCGCAGGCAACACAGAGGGTCTATAAAAGGTGACCCCCAGACACAGCTCTCCAGGTTCTTTTGCATGTGCAATCCCCCATGCTCAGAAAAACAGCATGAAAAACAGAAATAAAGAACCCAGCAGCAGAGTCTGTGAGAAAAACAGGGTTGCAAGGAAGTCTCTGTATCACCCTAACAAGGGCAGGCTGTGCTGCCGTGTGGCTCTGCCATTTCATGTAACGTCACTTAGCTGTCCCTTGCTGGAGTCAAGACACCTGCCCTGTTCACTCGTTTAGCACCTGCAAACTGCATGGTGAAGCCCAAATCACGTTTCATCCACGTGGCATGACTATAAGCACGACTCAAAAGTTAGGCTAGCGTGTATCAAGCATTTACTGCCAGTCTTCTGCTTCCATGCACATCTCTTTCGCTTCGAATCTGCTTTGGCATTTGCTTGTCTCCTCAGAAAGCCAAAATTATTGCCTTTTTTTTCCTCCAGGTTATTTTTATGTTAGAGTGGCAAGCTGAACCAGCTCACCAAGTGGTCCCATGGGTACCAACACCATCTCAGGGCTGGCAGTTGAGGAGTTGGGGAAGGGAAGGGATGAGAAGAGCAAAGGAACAGGACAACCTGTTCCAAAGCCTGACCTAGCCTCCACTACAACTAATGGTAAAATTATTACTACAAGGAGCATTAGATCTTGTTAAGACTGGTGAGCACTCATCTTGCCCTTCTGGTAGCGCAAGTCCAGAGAAGCCACCGCACTCTTGTGTTTGGTCAGTTTGCTAAAGCGATGCCTCACCCTGCCAGAAAAAGCAGAGGTTTTAGTTTAAAACATCAGCACAGGCAGGTGGGAGCCTCTTGTTAGCTACTGCCCTGAGGTTTGTGTGTCTGCTAGAGAAGCAATGGGGAACTCAAGTTGGGAGAAGGCAGAGGAGCAGCACAAGCCATCTACACAAGGATAAGGGCATGGTGGGGGCAGGAGTTGGGCATGGTGGGGCCCAGCAGCAGCCTGGATGCAACAGCACAGAACTCGGCACAGGCTGATTTATCCAGGGATCCTCCATGCTGACACCATTCAGCTGCTACACATCCCAGAGGCGGCTCACACCCTAAGCGCACAAACCCTATGGGTAGGAGTACTGCTCTGAACACATCCAATGGTCCAAGTCAAACACTGGAGGTAAAGCAATGCCTTGCACTGCTAATTCCTCCCCAATGCACGAGCAAGGCAAAAATTCAGTATTTCAGATAAAGCTTCACTGACTTTATTTTTTCCCCTCTCTTTTTAAAGTCAAGTTCCACAGAGCTACAGACCAACAGCAAACAGCACATGTCCACCTTCCAGACACCTGGCTAATGAGGGCTTAGAGATAAATATTTGCAAGAAATGCCAGTGTTAAAAGTTCTCATTCTATTAGAACAGGCAGGGAAGACAAAAAACAAATGTGCTTGTCAGTGGTTTAAAGGGAAGACTCAAAACAGTTACGAGGGAAGACAGACTTGTGAAACCCTCACCTGGCTTTCGTAGCTGCTCGAGGAACGACCTGCATGGGGCTGGGGTCAGCCTGGGGCTGGGGGATCAGCACTGGCCCCCATCAGCGCAGGGTGGGCCGGCACTGCCCAGATCGGGGGTGGGCAGTGCAGGGTTTGGTACAGGGCGGGCAGGAAGCTGCGACAGAGATGGCCAGCACAGGACTTCATATGGGGATGGCGAAGGTTGATTTATCAAAAATGTAACCTTCTGATTTTTCACAGGGCGTATTTTTCCTCCTAAACCCCACACTCAGCAGTTATTCGCTACCAGTTTCCTCCTGATAGAGAAATTACTTGGTTGGCGCGGCAATCCATTCCCACCATGAGTTTCCATCCCTGCGCTTCCTTCCAGCTCCTGAGGACCATGAACATCACCACGCCATCACCGCCCAGACCCCGCTCCTTCACATGCGCTTTTCATTAAACTGCATCTGGCATCCACAGGCCTGTGCAGTCACCCTGTTCTCCGGCAAACACCTTCTGCAGGGCAGAGCTGCTGGTCAGGAACACACGCCTGATGGAAAGAGCAACTCCTGGGCACACAAGGCTCAGTTACTGACCTATGTCAGGCGTCTTTTACACGAAAAGAATGACTGTTCTGGAAAAAATATCTCTTTTCCCTTTTAAAATGAGTCAGGCAAATCCATCTACTGATACTACATGCAAAACTTTTCAACATTACTTTTAAAGTAATGTTTACTTTAAACTGTTTAATTTAAAGTTACTTTAGCATAGCCACTGGACAACAACAACAACAAAACCTATCTTTTTAGAGATTATACGTTCTATGAATTATTCAAAAGGAATCAAGGTACATACTAAAAAATCAGGGTACACAACCAACAATGCACACTGTCTCGTACACATTCCGCAACATCCCTATATTTGATGTGAATAAAATTAGACCATGAAGACTACCTAAAATTCACTTTTTCGCAAATAATCTCTTGTTATAGGATGGATTAGAAACATATTAGTTTGCTAGTAGAGTTAAAACAAAATTAAGAACAAGCATAATACCATACAACCACAGAATCATTTCAGTTGGAAGAGACACGTAATATGTTATACTGCTTTAAAAAGCCAGGAAATTTAATCTAGTTGAATTCTTCCACTTATTTTAAGGACTTTTATACACCTCAATGATCCTAAGGATCATTGCAGTAGTTTTCATAGATTTAAGAAACCTGCATGCTACCCTGGTCCCAAGTTGGTGCCATGAGTAAGTAACAGAATTCCTTCAGTTCTTAAAAATTAAGCAGATATTCACATTTTCTGCTGGATGCTGAATATTCAGTACCTTTCAAGAAAAATCCTACAACATGCTTCCCACTGTGGACCAGATACTCTGAGTATGTGACTTGGATTTACTTTATTTTGAGCACCGTTTGTTTCTTTTTAACTCGGGGTTTGCAGATAGGAACTTGCAAATATCAGTTTAAGTGTTTCTCCATAATCCACGTCAAGCTACTCTATTTCTAGATAAGCCAGCTATTTTATTGTTCAGCCTTTGATAAATATTTGATCCTTTTCTGTCAACAGTAAGGTCCCAATCTAGCCAGTGAAAGCGGGATGAAACTCAAGTCCTCTTGGGTAGGCTAGAAGCATTTATGGAATTTTAAACCAGGAATAAATTAATGCTTGTATATTCAATACTAACAACATGCGTATTTATTTTATGCTAACAGCTGTCTTAAATTGCCACTTTATCCCATCAATACTCTGAATGGTTATTCAGGAAAAAAAATAAGTGCATTTCATGTTCCAGACAAGTCATTCAGTCTAAATCCATGCATGAAAACTAACAAATATAGCAACAAAGGAAACAAATTCAAGCTTCAGTAAGCCACGCTATGAACTGTTTTCCAAGAGCAGAGGTAAGTAATACTTACCTTTCCACTGTATTTTTTTAGGTTTTTTTTTCTCTTGTAAAATGAATAAAAGTCAGAAGCCAACCACAATAGTCTTGGCTTCTATTCTGTTTCTATCTGCTATTTTCAAAGCTTTCTATCATGGAAGGAAATCATATTTTCTGTGCCACATTTGCACAGCATGTTTTAACTTGCAGACCATACAGAACCATGGATGTTGCAGATCTAACACTTAAATCAGTTTACATTGATACTCTAAACTGGATCTGTGAAACAACCTGAATTTAGAGATAAAAACTCTTTAAGGTGTTTTCCATTTTTTTTCCCCGCTCTTCTTCTGGTTTAGAGCACATCCCTGCACATGTCTGAACTGGCACAACCACAGAAGAGTTAACAGTGGACAGGAGCTTCCCAAACCAGTGTTCTGCCATGAAAACCACAGACTAGACCACTACTGCTTCCACATGGGGCTTTTTTTTGTTGAAAGACATTAATGACATTAGTACTTTATCTGCTTTTTATTCAACAATACAATGACATATTAGCACACAAGTCCTAAGTAACCTAATAAACACAAGGTTTATAGTCCCATGAAGTTATTAGACAGCACTGTTCCACAATACCCAGTAGTCAAACATAAAATCTTTTTAATGTCACGATCATAGAACCACACAATGTCCTGAGCTGGAAGGGACCCACAAGGATCATTGAGTCCAACTCCTGTCCCTGCATGTGACAACCCCACAGTTCACACCATGTGTCTGAGGGCCTTGTCCAGTCTCTTCTTGAACACTGTCAGGCTTGGGGCCGTGACACCTCCCTGGGGAGCCTGTGCCAGTGTCCACCACCCTCTGGGGGAAGAACCTCTTCCTAATGTCCAACCTAAACCTCCCCTGGCACATCTTCCTGACATTTCCTCAGGCTCAATGCCATAACTCTGCCCTCCCCAGAAACCTCCTTGTACAGACTTCCTAAAAATCCACCACTCTGTTCTCCTACGACTAATGGGAAAATAAATCAAGAGCGTATCACAGGAAACGCTTTCTTTGCCACTGCCATCTATATCATTAAATCTTAAGCTCTTATAATAGTCTCAGGATGGCAGTAGGCAGGTGCAATGTTTTACAGGTCAAAACCAGCATCACAACCTCTGATGAGGAGCAAAATCTCCATAGAGCTCCAAGAGCCTGAAACACTAAAGATCAGTCTTGCTCACCTGGTCCCCTGTCTGTACACTGGCAGACACTGGAGAGCCTACAAGAAGTAGTACGTTTGCTTTTTGTTTGCACTTCCCATGGGCATGTGCTACAAGTTGCTGTTGTATGGATAAGAAGAACCTCTTATCTGGTCCACGGTGGTCGCTCTGGCGTTCTCACACAGTCTCATATGGGTAAAACCAAAATGACCACTACGGTGCGTCAAAAGAAGAACAGGCTGGAGCTGTGGTTGTCTGTGCTAGCTTTGGTGTAATGACCTTGAAGTAACAGAGTTTGAGACCCTGAGGAAAGTGAGGAAAGAAAAATGGTAATAGAAACCTAGTCCAGACTGATCTAGGCCAGCGGTGTCAAATTCCTACATTTATGCAGTCCTAAAATTAGATTCAGCCTTTAAAGGCAACCGTGAGCCTGATGTGGCCCCCAGTGAAAATGAGTTTGAAACCCCTGATCTAGACCCTTGACTATAGGAAAGCAGAAGTTTTCAGGGAACCAAGTGGGATCCCATGGGAGGTAGCTCTAAAAGGGCCAAAGAGCACAGCAAAACTGGAAGATCTTTAAGGACAACAAAGTGCAAGACTAGTGCATCCCACTACTCAGAAGAGCAAGAAGTATCAGGAGAACAGTTTGACGGATGAAGAACACATGATGGAGCTCGAGTGCAAAAAGGCAGTATAGCACGAGGAGCAAGCAGGGATGGGCTACAAAGTGTGAATGCAGACATATCATACAGGCACACAGGGGTGGTGTCAGGAAAACCAAAGCTTAGCTGTAGTTCAAACTTGCAGGGAATATCAAAGGCAACAAGAAGAGCTTCCATCACTATATCAGCAGCAAAAAAATGGACAAGGAAAACGTGGGTTGGTGTCCAAATGAGGTGGGTGAGTTACTGACAACGAACACCGGTAAGACCAAGGTACTCCACTGCCTTCTCTGCATCAGCTTTCACCAGCACAGCCTTCATGCTTAGAGACAGGGCTAAAGGTGAAGAACCACCAGTCATGAATGAGGACCAAATCCCAAGGATTACCTGAGAAGACTTGACCCAAACAAGCCCATGGGACCCACCTGTGTGCATGCACAGATGTTGGGACAGTGGGCTACCCTTGCAGAACCCTTCTCTACCATGCTTAAAAGGTGCTGGAGACCATGGGAGATCCCTGATGACTAGAAGCAAGCAAATGGTGCATTCCTCTTCAGAAAATTCCAGAAGGGTGATCTGGGGCAATGCAGACCACCCAGTGAGCCTAAGGAGGTGACAGGTGACACCCATGCACCTGGTGTCCCCCCAAGGAACAAGAGGAAGGGAGGCATTTGGAGGAGACAGGGCTGGGGAGGCTGATCTGACACTGGCATTTCCATGAACAAGCCTCGCTTGGGAAGACCTGCTGTGTTCCCTCCATTGCATCCCCAGCACCTTTCCCGCATAGGAGGTTCCATGCATCCCCAGCACCTTTCCCGCATAGGAGGTTCCATCTAAACATGAGGAGAAACTTCTCTGAAGGTTCCAGAACCAGCTCCTCCGCCAGCCCCTCGCTCCCAATGGGCTGGGGCTCCATCCCAGGGGTGGCCCAGGTGGAGGTGCCATGGGCCTCACTGTCCTCATCTGTCAGGGCTCCATCCTCGGGCAACAGCAAGTACGGGCAGCGACCTGTGCAGGCAGGGGAGGGTGAACCGCACCTTCCACGGCTGTCGGCTTTTTTGCCTGCGGTTCTTATGATTTTCTGGTGTGTTTAAGCGATGCAACCAAGCAATAACAACATATGTAAAAGGACATCTGTGAAAGCAGATAGCCCTAATTAACAGTTTATTAAATACTCATTCTCCTAGTGTGAAACAAAATGTGGGGGGAGAAGGGTGAAGAAGTAGAATTAAAAAAAAAAAAAATCAAGAAAAAGGGATCTTTAAAGTAATTTATGTAAGGATTCATCTCCGCAGGGAGAAATAAGGAAAAAAAGCCAATAATGCTTAAAAATATACAGCTCTTCCAGTACTTGCCAGCAGGATACAGAACAAGAGTAAAATATACGTTAAAAAGACTATTTATAAGGCAACCTCAAATAGAAAATAAGAGTTAAAAGAGCATCAACAAACTAGTGAAAACTACAAGTAATCCCTTCTCATAACAAACAACAAAGATTAAAATAATTTTGGTACTATCCTAACATAGTGGCATTTGTCTCACGCTGCTGAAGTGTTCTGTGATACTGTAAATTATTGAATTATATTGGGTTATGCTTATTTTTCTTAAGGTAGCCAGTATATAATAAAAATAACAATGTACGCTTACACAGTACTCACCTCAAGTATCTCAGTGTCCTTAAAGAAAGAAAGCATAGCAATTATCCAAGTGAGAACCGGGAATATTGAAAGATTTCACTTCATCCTGAGCCAAAACTGAGCATCTTTCTTATGAGGAGAGACTGAGAGAGCTGGGTCTGTTCAGCCTGGAGATGAGAAGGCTGAGAGGGGATCTTAGCAATGCTTGTAAATATCTCAAGGGTGGGTATCAGAAGGATGGGACCAGACTCTTTTCAGTGGTGCCCTACAACAGGATGAGGGACAATGGGCACCAGTTGAAGCGCAGGAGGTTCCATCTGAACGTGAAGAGAAACTTCTTTACTTTGGGGGTGCCAGAGCCCTGGAACAGGCTGCCCAGAGAGGTTGTGCAGTCTCCTTCTCTGGACACATTCAAAACCCACCTGGACACATTCCTGTGTGATCTGCTCTGGTGACCCTGCTTTAGCAGGTGGGTTGGACTAGAGGATCTCCAGAGGTCCCTTCCAACCCCAACCACTCTGTGATTCTGTAAAACAAACAGAAAGGATGGGAGCCCCGACATTTCCATTTCTGTCACACTAACATTCCCTGTTGATCAAGATACCCATCATCCTAAAAAAGTGATTAGTGTCTAATTAGCATTAAAAAAAATAATTAAATTCACCGGTGAATAGAACAAGATGAAACGTAAGGATTAACTTTTGTCCCCACAAAATTATTTAAAGATTTTGTGGTTCACAATTATTTCACTGAGACATTTCAATGGAAATCATTATAAATAAGGAACTCTGAACCACGCAGAAGCAGGTCTGCACCATCCAGCTACATGCACAATTACACACAGAGGTAAACGTGAGGTAATTCAAGGTAGCTTTCTTGTTAATAAAAGCAGGATTACCCAGCTCACCTTCAATGGTTTCTCCATAGAATCAGAGGGGCTATGTTCACTTGGAGCATACTGAATTCCACTGCAGTTGGAACTTGCATTAGCTTCAGATGCCCCACCAGTCAAGTCACCAGATCAGATGAGTAACTGCTTTTTAGATGCCAATAAACATTTTGCATGAAGTCTAAAACTCACCTTTATCTTAGAAACGCATTGCAGTGCTACATGGAACAACGGAGACCTGTTTTTACTTTCAATGTAGAAGTGCAACAGGACTCTAGACTACAGTGCTCGACACCAGCTGAGCTACGAGCTCTGCACTCCCGTGACTATCATGTTAATACCTTCCTGGCCAGATGCAAAGAGCGAAAATCTGTAACTGAATGGTTCCCCAATTAGCATTGCAAACTAGATCAAAATTGCAGTTAAGCTGTGGATATTGGATTCCCAAAACAAATATAACACGGAACACACAGAGTCTCTGGAACTGGAATTATCAAGGGGAATGATGTAAGCGTAGATATCTGGATGGCTAGAAATTTTTCTTACAATTTTTTTTTTTTACATTTTCAACTACTTTTTATTGCAGTAAAGGAAATGTTGACCTTTCACATGTCTTATAAACAAACAGTTTTCAACCCAAAATGTGGATTTAGGTATTCACAGTAACCAACAGATATGCAACTTGTATGTGCCACGCTTGTTTTTCTTTATGACTAGAGTTTCTCAGCTGAATAAATCTTCCATGAGACTCCCATCATAAGCTCTGGTAGCAGAGCAAGCTGAGAGGTCATATATCATCAAAAAAGCAGACTGGCTTCAAGGTGAGCTCACAAAATAATTGACTGGGGACAGAAGGCAACCAAACTACAAACGCGTGACGCACTTCAGTGCTATGCTCAAATCAAAGGGTTGACTTTCCTTCTCCCAAAGCCAACGTTATTTTTTCAGTCTATAAAGGCACACAAAGCTGTTATCGAGTCATGTATTTAACATATGATATATTGCATAACTATGATTTTACTATGGAACTGTAACAATACTAAGCTACGCTAATTTCAGGGTAATATCACACATCCTCTTTGAACTTCTTTCCAGTCTCGCAGATAAAATATTATCTCTCTCCTCTATAAATACATCCCCATAGAATCTAAATTTTTTAGTAGGTGAAATAAACTTCTCTCTGCCCCTCTACTACTATAGATATGAGAAACCTTCTTCTAGCACAGCAGTGTTAGCTAAACACAAGCTGTGTGGAGAAAATATCTTTCTCAGCTTCACTCCTTTTAGACTTTCTACTACCATCCTGACAGGCATGATCATTATTATCCGAAGATACCCACTAAAATAGTGTCTACACACAACTTCTGATTAATTAAGCCAAGGTATCCAGGGACCACCATTTCTTTAGAATAGAATCATAGAATCATTCTGGTTGGGGGAGACTCTCAAGATCATTGAGTCCAACCACAAACTAACTCTAGCACTAAACCATGTCCCTAAGAACCTCATCTAAATGCCTTTTAAACACCTCCAAGGATGATAACTCCACTGCTTCCACGGGCAGGCTGTTCCAATGCCTGACAACCCTTCCCATGAAGATTTTTTTCCTAGTATCCAATCTTTGTATAGTGCCTAGCCCAGTGAAGACCTCACCCACCGATGAAAATCTCCCCGTTCCTACCTCACATAGAACAGACAAGGGAAGACAGAATAAGGAGGACATTCCCTGCACTGCTCTACAAGAGCCAACAGAACTGCCTGGGAAAGGAAAGCAACAGCAAACAGCCGTCAGCAAATTAAGTCTCAGAGGACCTGGGATCCTTCCCTTAGTGAGAACTTCAGACAGCATCATACATCTTACAACCACACCTGCATTTTCTATCTGTAAACTTGGTTAACTTGGCAAACAGACTGCCTGGCAAGCGTGACAGCGAGTGTGCTGACTGGGCTGATTAAGCTATCATTTCCTATTAGTCTTAAATCTATTACTTTTCTAATGCACTTTTCTGTCTGATCCCTGGGGAAAAAAAATCTGAAATAAATAAACCACTCCTACAACATGGTGCAAAAACCTCTTCGTTCTCTACTCTGCATCAGGGCTGGCTTTAAAAGGAGTAAGGAACATGTGCAATGCTGTAAATACTCAGTATTTGGCAAGGCAGCAATGCAGAGACATGCCCAAAGTAGGTGGTTTGGGTCCCAGAAGCAGTAAAGGTGTCTCAGGATATAGTTTCAGGTAGAGTTAACCATCTCTAACTACAGGCCTTTGCCAAAAGCAGCACTCACGACCTTCTTCCCACCCTTCCCCTTTCCAGACAGAAGACACGCATGATTTCCTACCAGTGTGACTGCAGGATGTACAAAGCCATTCCCTTTCCCCTGTTGGGCTGGGCTTTCTTAAACCAGTGAGTGGTTGACCCAACCCTCCCCGATGTTGTTCAGTCACTGGCAATGGATCCAGCAGGAATGCCAGGTTGAGAGCAAAGTTGTAGGAGATGGCTACCTTGTATTCTTCATGCAAGCTTCCGCTCAAGATGAAACAGCACCCAGACAATTTATCAGCTTATGGTGCTTCACTTGGCTTCATTAATCTAACTGATACAGCTCTGGTGCACCGTTCTGGGATGTCTCACACCCTCCTGAGTTGCAAACGCACTTCCCAAGCACTGCTGTAGCTTTATCTCCTTAGCTGTATCTCCTTAGGTGTGCCTCACATGGCACTGCACCATGGCCTGTAGATTATGTCCTCACTGGTCTTGGGTGATCACATCTTGATCTCTGTCCTGGTTTTGTTAAAAACAAGACCAGTTTTCTTTTAGTGAATTTTCCTTTAAGTTCTTATAAGTAACTGCACTTTCCTGAATTTAGCTACATGTTTGTCGGACACTGAGCTCTGAAACTGATAAGAGCGACCAATGGAATGCAGAAGAAGCCCCATGTTTAGATTTATTGCTATGACAGCCAAGAAGACCGACAAAATTCCACACATCCCATAATTGAGAGGGGCGCGTTTGCAAGGAGGAGCGGACAGAACAGGTGACTAAAACCGACCAACTGAGTATTCCATCCCATCCGCGTCATATACCCTATGGAGAGCATGAGGGTCTCGCTCTCTTGGACCATGGCCGGCATATAAAGAGGACCCTGCCAGCCGTGCCTGTGATCCAAGGCCTGAGGCCCTGCAATCCCTGAATGCAGTTCTGGTTTGCTGTGAAGTCCCACCCAGGACTTCTGGGTGCCTGCCCTGCAGCTGCTGGAGCCACGTCAGCTCTCAGCTCCATCACCACTGGAGTGACACCAGCTCCACACTGGGCATTCAAGATTGGTTTTGTATATTTTGTATGTTTTCTCTATTTATTAGTAGCATTAGTAAAGCCTTTACAACTTTTTCCAATCCTGGAAGTCTAAGCCTCTCTTCCTTCCTCCTTATCCGTCTTAGCACTTTTTCCTACCTAAGGAGAGGGTGGGGGAACAGTGAGTGGTAACAGAGAGCATCTGCCACAGTTTATTGTCGCCTTGCAACTAAACCTCGACAATCTCTTTCTGAAGAATGTCATATATTTACGGCACTGTAAAGCAACTATGAATTGTATCAATTGTGTTCTAACACCTCAATAACACTCCATGAGTATCATCTATTGCAAGACAGACGAACAGAAAGTACGAAGGGCTAGTTTCTTTGCAGAAGAGATCAATACACATGCATTGTCCATATGCTGTTTGTATTCCCAAATCAGTCATGCTAAACACAAAATAATTCAGAAAAAAAAAAACAAAAAAAAGAGTGAAGCAGAGATTCATAAATTAAAACAGCAAATACTAGAAGTGCTCTTTCTTATAATACAAACACTGTATATAGCTAAACAAATCCACACGAAACAGCTCCCCATATAGTCTAGGAGCAAGCTGTGCTATTGAGACTACTCTCAACTGAATTTCAACAGGTATTTTTGGAAATCTCCGAAAATAAAGCATATTTCTAACACTTTACTCAGGACAAGGTGGAACATGTTTATATATATAGTAACATCAGCACGGATGACATTCTTCAGACATGAGACGACAAGATAATTTGGTTGGAGTTGAAAGACACGGAGAACAATATTAGCCTGTTAAAGGGTTTTCTCATTTTAGTAATTCTTTTCATAATTCAGCCGTGATAAGGCATGGAAATGGAGAGAGGTCAAGCAGAATTAGGAGGTGAATTCAGAATAAAATACATAATCTTCAAATTACAATTTGAGGGGACAAAACGCAGGCACGGGAATGGATGAGACTGCCAATCTGGAAACAAAAATGCTGATGAAAATTAGAGGTTCATTATTCTCCATATCTGAAGATTAATTGTGGGACATAAGTTCCACATTCATATCTCATTTTAACAAAAAGCTTGTAGCCTGACTCTGCAAAAATTTCATAAAGTATAACTTCATGTGCTTAAGTCAGACATATTTACCAGCTTTTAGAAACCAGACCACATCCTACAATGACCAGCAAGACTTTCGGACCTCGCACTGAAGCCACTCAGCACTACCCATCCTAACTTCTTAAAAGTATCCATCAGCTAACAAATCCACCACCCAGTCTGTATTACCATTAAAATTAATCCAGCCTCTGTACAGTTTACAGTGGTGAACATTACTTTTCAAAATAGTTTTTGGCACAGCCAAAGAATGAATACTTTTTTCCCTACTGAATTACACCTATATGGGGAAGGACTTCTTCAAATCCTTCTCTGAAACTGGTTACTGACACAGAAAGATTTTACTGCAGACAAAAAGATCTAAAGCTGTAGGTCACTGGAGGATATTATATGATAAGCAAATTCACAATTCTAAAGTAATTCTACCAATTTATTAGCAATGCTAGCTCCTGTTCCACAGTAGGGGAGATAATAACAAAGCCTTGTTAAAGGGCAATGCGATATCTTTTATGTAATGTCTTTTTTTCATTTGTGATAAAGTCATTAAAGCAGCACTGTGTCTTCTTGAAGCCTCAAACAATAGTCTGCATTAAATCTCCTGTGAGAAATTAAGGACAATAGTTCACTGGAAAAAATAAGCATCTGTTCTTGTTAATGATGATGGCCTTCTAAAAATCATTAAACTATTCTAAATTGGTGATGATAAAACAAAGCAGAACTGTTTCAACTTTCTCCAAAGCAACGAGAAAATCCATTTCCCTTGTAAATATTCCTTCGCTCCAAATTTGCCCAGTAACCTGTATCTCATAAGGCATATCTCCCTTACGGGCTGCCTATACCCCATTCTCCCGCAATCATCTAGCTTGAATTCGGTGTCTTTTAAACCCAGGTATGTCTTCACTGCATTACCATAGGCTGGAAGGAACTGCTGCATGGGCCACATGTCCTAACAAGAAAGTTAAAGACCATGGAGGTCATGCACAGATGGTAGAGAAGAACCTTATGTTTCACTTCACCTCTCCTGCAAAAACACTGAGGACTCCAATAGGAAAACCAAAAGCAACACAGGAATACAATGGATTGATTAACTGACTCGGTATCCAAACACAGCAGAAAATGTTCATCTCGGCTCAATACCTGGTCTGCCTTGGTGCTCATCTACATCATGAGTGACTTCTACTACGACTACCACATGTAGTTAAGAGACAACACCAAGCGAAGACCAGGTTACCCAGAGCAATGCACAGAATATGAGTTTCTGATGAATGAAATGCACATGGCCAGGTGGTGCCTATTTCACCAGACATACGCCACAAAAGACAAGTGAAGAACCAGCTTAGGGTTACAATCCGGTGCTGTTTGTATTTTTTTTTTTTCCTATTGTGCTTCTGTTTTGGTGGAGTAGATGCAAAGGGAAGAGGAAAGTTACTTCTTTCTGAGCTTTTTATTCCTATGTTGTCAAGTTACTGCAGTGGTCTCTCTCTTCATTTTACCGAGGTTACTAAGCAGTGGTATTTACTGCTCGAGTCAATAGATTGGTGGGTAACTCGTTCACAAACTGTAAAGACACAAATGAATTTTTAAAAAAGGCTTTTAATAAAGTCCCAGGATAAACACATATTGTTTAATCATTAAACTCCTCAAATTACAAAATAAATTAAAACCCTGGAGTAAAAATGGACATGACAATGTAGTAATGTCATCTGCTGAAGTAATCCACCACACCAGCATTATATACATAACACTACGACAATTCCCATTTTAAGCAAGGATGTAGGTATTTAGCTCATCTCCAGCTGGGGAGCAGCTGTGTGGAAAGAGACCTGGGAGTCCTGGTGCACAACAAGCTCAGTATGAGTGACCAGTGTGTTGCTGTAGCAAAGAAGGCCAATGGGATGCTGGGCTGCATCAGTAAGGGCATCACCAGCAAAAACTAAGTCATTATCTTGGTCTACTCAGCACTTGTCAGGCCACATCTGCAATACTGTGTTCAGTTTTGGTCCCTGCTGTACAAAAAAGACGTGGACAGGTTGCAGAGGGTCCAGGGAAGGGCCACAAAGGCGATCAAAGGGCTGAGAAGCTGCCACATGAGGAAAGGCAGAAAGAAGTGGGCTTGTTCAGCCTTGAGAAAAGGCAGCTTAGGGGAGACCTCATCACGGTGTTCCAGTATTAAAGGGTGGCTACAAAGAAGATGGAGACTCCCTTTTTACAGTGAGTCACATGGGAAAGAGGAGGGGTAATGGGTACAAGGGAAATGTTTCACTATGAGAACAATCAGCCATTGGAATAATCTCCCCAGGGAAGTGGTGGATTCCCCAACACTGGACAGTTTTAAGATTTGGTTAGACAGGGTGCTGGGCTGTCTCACCGAGACTGTGCTTTTGCAGATAACCCCTGAGGTCCCCTCTAACCTGGTATTCCATGATTCTGTGGTTCTTGTGGCCCTTGAGCCAAACCCAGAATCACAGAGGTACCTTCCAGCCCCTGTTCTTTGCTAGTAATTCAGTGCTAGCACCAAGCGACTCCTGAGAAAATCTCCACATCTTTGCCTCGCCTACATCACGTAACACAAAGGATGCCATGGGAACACGAAGGCCACGGGGCACACCGGTACACAGCAGGATGTGACCCCAGTGCCAGCCTGCTGTCCTTCCAGCTGCCCAGGGAGCAACCAGACTCACCTCTAACAGTTGCTTTCACATTAGGACAACACTTGATGAGTCAGGACAGTGGGGAAGCCAAACAATACCCACGTTCCCCCCGCAGAGGTCTTTTCTGTGAATCCTACCTTGGAGGTCACGCATCATAAGTGACAGCTAACCAAGGCACAACTAGTGAGAAAACACCTTTTCTGGCTGACACATTCATGTGTCCTGCAGGGAAGAATTCAGTGTCCCTAAAGGATGTAGGCACACATCTTGGAACCCACAATTATCTTAATTTCAATAAAGCTTTGCAGCAATTGCCTTGTAAACATCCATCAGCAGTAACGCAGAGGATCCACCAAGACGGGGCTGCTTACCTATCACATGTGGCAGTGTTCGGCACCACAACAGCAACCTGGGGAGCAACTCCCCTTGCTTCACCACCCATTGTACAGCCTGGCCCCCAAAGGGCTAAATGAAACTGTCACACAGCACCATGAAGGGAAGTTCCCTCATGAGCCTGCTCTCATTGGACAGGGCTGGAAACTTATGCTAGATAAATTCAGATTAAAAATCAGGTGCATGCTTTCACAGCAGGTAACTACTGGTATAGCTGTGAGAGGCTCTTCACCACGATCAGTTTTAAAATCAGTAAGATGTTTATTTGAAATATAGGCTCAGACTTAAACAGGAGACAATTCAAAGTGGTCCCGTAGCCCTTCTCAGACAAAAGATAAGATGTTACCCCAGCTCCTCCAAAGCCTTGTTAGCGAGGCACGGCAGCTCAGTGCTCTGGTCTGATCTCCCACCACTCACCACCCTGCTCAAGGGCCACCACTGCTCCAGACTCTGCTGGTTTAATTCCTCCACAACTGACAAAGCCTTCAGGATCCTCTAAACACAGAGGAAACTTTCTTTTCATAACCCTTAAACCATGTCTCACTTTTACCCTCGCAAACCCAGAGCCAATAACGGATACCAAGCAGGAACAGCACAAAACCCAGCTGTCTTCCTACAGGTTTTGGAAAAATTTGCCTGGTTTTGTTCGGTGTTTAGCATTTTAAGTGAGGAGGCTTTGGCAGCTACCTTCAGAGGACTCTAAATGCCGCCTGAGTTTGCAAATTTTCCAAGCAGAAATCATGTCTCCCTGCATACCCATATGTTGCAACGGAGGTGCAACGCTAGGGACTTTAGGCATCATAACAACACAAACAAACATCGCAATTTCTCATTCATACTACTTGGATCAGACTTCAGTTCCCACTCTATTCTTCCCAGTTATGATATTCATCTTCCCAAACAGCTCCATGTGCTGTCTTCGGTAATCACATCCTTCAAACCTTTGTCCCTGTTATATCTACCAACATATACATATTCAAAACAGTCTCTGAAGCACATGCTAAACATCTGTTTCAACCACCTTTCTCTTTAGAGTTTAAGCTGTTTGCTGGAAAAATGCCATCCTAATGGCTGGCTCCTCTGTTAGTGAACTGGAGAATTCATTTTGTATTTACTGATTGTTCCCTAATGAAGAGTCATAAAGGTGCCAGAGACTCTTGACCAGACACCACTTAATTAGTACCAAAGGGTATAAAATCCCAAGTCAAACCGAGATCTTTGTCCAATGGCTCAGTCACTGGAAAAGAAAGAGATGACATCATTTTCGGCTTACACAGAAGTCCATAAAATTTTATTTAAAAAACACCTAAGGAAATTAAAAAACTATATAAAATGTTCATTTCCTCCCAGTTCCTAAGACGCCAAATACGTTTTCCAGAATCAAATCACACACTAAAGAAGTGTTCTTCGTAAAGGACCCACTAATATGCATCACGCATAGAATTTATTTTAAACTAGACACAGGCAAATACCAATAAAACACATCTTCTGAATAATATAGAGAAAGGTTTACGTTACATACAAAGACATAATGTAAAGTATCCACAAAGTATCAAAAATTACCTCTAATGGATCTGTCTTTTCATCATTACGGCTCATAACAATAGTCCAGCTTTCACGTTGCCTCAAACTATGCTGTATTGCAGTATTTTCTGAGGGTACTTGCTCTCAAGAAGGCAAAGAGATGAGCAAGAACTCCATTAAATGTCAAGTTTTTTTTCCTCTCAAACCCTCAAACACATTCTGATATCTCCTTGCAAGTCTCTCGAATTAAGTCATCCTGAAAGTTAATTCCCTCTCTTCCATATCATTTAAATTCTCAATTAAATAACTGAGAAAACAGCAGGAAGAAAAAAAGCCAGCTAACAGAAGGAGGCAAAAACCATCCCTACACGGCAATAGCGTTGCTGCTTCTATTATGCTCTCTGCTTGTTGAAGGCATCTGTCTTCCAAGCAGTGAGGCGGCTTGGATTCTTTGGGATAACGGAAGATACACACAAGGAAATAAAGATTCATGGTAACACAAAATCCATTAAATACAGATGCCCTCATAGTAATCTACAATGCCTGATGTGATTATTACCACATAAGTAAGAAAATATTTGTATCCAAAAATGCAGTCTTCAATTTTCCTAAAATCCACCTCTCCAATGCCAAACACTTGTTCTGCAAAAAACTCAAAATCCTGTTCGTGATCTCTGCCCTGTATTCAGCAGTTGACCTGATACCAGCTTTAACCACCCAAAGCTTCTAGTCTTTTTATCATAATGATAAACAAGTGTATTCCATCAGAAAGCAAGCAGTTTTGCACGAACAGAAAATGGAATAGCACAACCATGGGCTTTTCAGACATATGAATTTGGCTTTTTTTACCATAATCCATTATTCTTTCCCATTTTTTTAAACTGCACCTTCTTTTATAATTGCAAAGTCGCACCAACAGCACCTCAGCTATCCCAGATAATTTCAATGACTCTTCCGCAGAGTTTTGCTTTGTGCTTCCAGCGGATGAGACTAAATGCTCACTGCTACATCTCCCAAGAAAACAAGCTCCAAAGCCAGTAGAAATGAAGGAAAATGTAAAAAAGAAAATGCAAATAGAACAGGAGGGACAGCAAACCATAGAGAAAGTCGGGAAGGGCCACCAGCGTGCTGCAGTGAGGCCGCACACAAACCTCTGCTTACCCCTTGCTCGGATTCCAGCAGCTCTGTTTTGACTCTGACTGCCGGCATCCCATCAAGCATTAACATTCTGTTCTCAAAGGCGCTGATGTCCTGAGGCAAAAAAAGGACAAGGTTAATTAAAAAAAAAAAAATCATGAGAAACACTTGCTTTCATTCACTGGTTTAGTTCTATAATACTGTAGAAGTTTCTTCTAGTGGAAATGAAGCTAATGAAGACATAATATTAATTTCAAGGAGTAGCTACCAAGTTAAACAGCTACTTCTGTTAAAATAGTAAATTATACTTTCAGTTATCCTTAAAAGCAAACTAAATCTTTGTAAGCAACAAGGGAAAAATCATCTCCAATTACTGTTTTTCAATTTTAAATTAAACACACAGGTGCACATATGTATACACTTTGCTTTAGAACTGGAAAGGAAAGCAGTGATGTCAAATAGCTTCAAATTTTTGGCAGTATACTTAGCCATATTTTATTTCAATCAAAACATCTGTACTTCTGTATTACCTATAGAAAGCATATGCTTGAATTCAGAGCAGTTATAGTGAAGGCCTGTACACCCCCAGCCCCATAAATTAACACACAACAACAGCTCAGACTTTGCATCATTCATTATCTTGTAAAGTTATCAGCATCCGTCAATAAAAACCTCCAGGTACTCAGCCCTGACACAAAAGAAATAAAAAAGCATGTTAAAAACATGAATTGTCCTTGTAGTAATGGGCAATATATGCTGAGAGCTTCAACCTGAAGAGAGATTTGCAGAACTGTGCTTCCCTGAATCAACATCCTCGCTATGAAATGTCTCATCCCGCTGCTGGGGAATGGAGATACGCGAAACAACCTCTTGTGCCTTCAGTTCCAACATGAGTCAATTTTCTATTCCAGCCAAGGCTCAAGGCTGGCGTTGGAAAGCCAGCCCCTTCAGCTGACGGTTACTTCGGACAACGCGGAGAAAATAAAAGACATGTTATCCCTCAAGCTAGAATCTGACCTTACAAACCCAGACACCTTGGTCAGCGGGTACAGAAATACAAAAACGTCGCAGCTATTTTTAAAGTAACGAAAACTACAGCGTGGATGGCTTATAAGCGGCTCATTGACAACCACCAACTCATCTGCAGCTGCGTCTGGAAGGCAACATTCGAAACTCACCTCTGCTCCACCCGTTCCCTTGCAGTCCTCAATAACCGCACTGTAATGGAAAAAATGCTTTCCCTGTGTTTCACAGGCAGCAGATCTGTTCAGTGCTGTGTGGTGCTGTTATTCACGTGGAACATACCCACAACTCTGTTTCTTATCATAGTTACTTCAGGGGAATTTTAAGAAAAATGATTTGCCCTAATGGAGCAAAATATGTTTTAAAACCTTAAACTACTTCAAGCCATTTTATTTTTTCCAACTAATGCACCTCATCCCTCATTTTCAAGGATTTAGGTATTACCGCTACCGTTGATTTTCATACACTCCTTTACTTTGTTGTAATTCAAATAAATTATGCTAAAAAGGCAACTGATACACCCACGCTCCCAGGCAGTGCCACAGGCAGAGCAAATGACCTCCTTAAAATCCTCATCACTCCCACTTTGAACCCCCTGCGTTATTGTACACAGAGCTGCTGTTTGATATGACAGGGCAGGTGGGAATTTGATGTTAAAGCAGATAAGCAAAAACAACAGCAAATGAAATCCCTATTTTTTCCTTAAAAAGTAGATTCAGGTAGTTCATAAAAAGCTCTACATTCTCAAGTTACAAAATTTCAGATCAAACGTAATTTTCAGTGGAATGCTTCCACATTGACACGTGTGAATGAAGACGAGTCAACCTGTTGAGACGCCCTGGTCCATGCTATGCTACCGCTGTGTATCTACTGTATTTTAAACTTGACACAAACAAAAAAATTTTAAAAAAAAAAAAAAAAAAGCTCTTCTCAGCAATTTATTTTGTGCACCTTAGCCTTTATTCAGTGTTCGAGGTGGGGAAAGAGCAGGAGGGACTGACGGCACAAAACAGCTGGCTGAAACCATTCCAGGCTTCACGTCCCTCTTCCCAGCAAGGGCGGTGCACTGTTTACTGATCAGAATCGGGCCCTGGACGTCACTGAGCTCCAGCGGTTGGGATGTGGTTTGGGGTGGAGCAAGAACAGGAGCCAACCTGGGCAGGAACAACCCCAGTTTCCAGTATAAGCTGGGGAATGACCTATTAGAGAGCAGTGTAGGGGAAAGGGACCTGGGGGTCCTGGTGGACAGCAGGATGACCATGAGCCAGCACTGTGCCCTGGTGGCCAGGAAGGCCAATGGTACCTGGGGTGTATTAGAAGGGGGGTGGTTAGTAGGTCGAGAGAGGTTCTCCTTCCCCTCTACTCTGCCCTGGTGAGACCACATCTGGAATATTGTGTCCAGTTCTGGGCCCCTCAGTTC
>VWYH01010259.1:737519-782695 GCA_013399365.1 Pampusana beccarii | reverse complement strand
AGAAAAGCTCATGGGTCAAGATAAAAACAGGGACATCACTTACGAGGTACCATCAGAGGCAAAACAGACTCGATTTGGGGGAAAACTAATCTATTGACAACTAAAATAGAGTTGGATGGTGAGAAACACAGACAAAACCCAAACCACAACCCTCTCCGCCTCCCTTCTTCTCAGGCCCAACTTCATTCCAACTCTTCCCTTACTTTTCTGTACAAACTTAACTTCTAACATGACACACTTATATTTTTGAGAAACAAAGCATCAGCTGGGGGAAGAGCAGTCTCAAATTCACCATTATAGTTCCATTAAAAGTTTCAGGTTTAAGGAGAGTACTTTTGAACAGCTAAGAGCTGAGACAGCCCTCACACAGCCCTCCTGTCTCAAAGCCACGACTTACAGCTTCGCCTTGCTTCATCTTCTTGTCATTTTACACTTTTCCGTACACACAGTAATTTCTTAATTCATTATATTCCCATTTTATAGTTCCAAGATTCTGAGTAATTTTTGTGAAAATAATAGTTTGATAGCTAAGAAACACAATTTAAAAAATATATTTTTNGAAAGATTAATTAAAAACACAAATTATACCCAGGTCCATATGGGCAACTGCTATTAAAGCAGTTGGTAGAGAAGACAAATAAGGTTTCAGGGTTACAAGCTCCTCTTCTTACAAGCTATGGCCATCAGTCTAATAAAAAGAATCTCCTCCCTCCTAAAAGGCCTCCATTGTCAGTACAGCACCGCTACAACTGGCATTTTCTTCATGCAGATAACGTTCTGTAGCAAGTTTAATCAAATTATATTTGGATACTGTAAAGTAAGAGAAAACAAAACAAAAACTCCTATCTTATCCTGGTACAAAACCCCACAGCATCCTGTAGAGCTTATTTAATTATGAATCACGCTATTATGAAATTTGGCTCCACCCACGAGAAAGGCTGTGGCTTTATAGCCATGATTTTAATTTGGCCAAGCCATACATTTAAGAATCATGCCACAAACTTTTAATAACAGCAGAGCTGTTGCCACAGCCAAGCACCTGTCCTGAGACACCACTAAAGACACCTGTAACCCCCCTTAATAATTTCTTCTAAGCACAAGCTGACAGAAACTGCACATCCCCATCCCATACCACAGTTGTCTCTCCCACTGTCCAAGATTTTCACATCCAGCTGCTCAGCACTAAAGCATCGGCAATGAAACGATGCTCTCCCAAACTTGGCTAGATGGTGACAAGAACAACCCCACGCTTCCCCAGGAAAAAAACTGTGAGCTCAGGCATCAGAGCCCCCAGAACCCACATCTCACATTTCCCGCACTGATCAACATTTACATTCCCGTGGAAGACATTCTCTTCTTGTTCATCTCACGAATGCAAGAGATGTAGAGAAGCAAGGTGAATGATACTAGTTACTGCTGTCACTAAAGAAGTCAACAGGCTTACTTAGTCATCATGAAGAGCTGCATGTTGGCAAGATGAAGCTACTGATGGTTCTGAACTTTTCCATGAGACACCAAAAATGCTCAGCTGACAATTCAGTGCTTCCTAACTCGGGTGGTTTGACCTTGGCCAGGTGCCCACCCAGCCACTCTCACACTCCTCCTCCTCAACAGGACAGGGAAGAAAATAAGACGGAAAAGCTCATGGGTCAAGATAAAAACAGGGACATCACTTACGAGGTACCATCAGAGGCAAAACAGACTCGATTTGGGGGAAAACTAATCTATTGACAACTAAAATAGAGTTGGATGGTGAGAAACACAGACAAAACCCAAACCACAACCCTCTCCGCCTCCCTTCTTCTCAGGCCCAACTTCATTCCAACTCTTCCCTTACTTTTCTGTACAAACTTAACTTCTAACATGACACACTTATATTTTTGAGAAACAAAGCATCAGCTGGGGGAAGAGCAGTCTCAAATTCACCATTATAGTTCCATTAAAAGTTTCAGGTTTAAGGAGAGTACTTTTGAACAGCTAAGAGCTGAGACAGCCCTCACACAGCCCTCCTGTCTCAAAGCCACGACTTACAGCTTCGCCTTGCTTCATCTTCTTGTCATTTTACACTTTTCCGTACACACAGTAATTTCTTAATTCATTATATTCCCATTTTATAGTTCCAAGATTCTGAGTAATTTTTGTGAAAATAATAGTTTGATAGCTAAGAAACACAATTTAAAAAATATATTTTTAAAGGTTGGTTTGGTTTTTTTTTTTAATACTGGTATCTTAAAAACATCATGGAACTAACCACAAAGTAGCCTGCATCACTTACATGCCCTTGCAATAAGATTACCTTGTTGATTTTTCTGAACATGAATACCTTATTATATTCTCATTACTTACATTACTATGAAGAAGTTATCCATCAGTCAAAGCAACAGACGGCATAATACCTCAGGGCTAAAAGTCTGAAACAATCCACTCAGGGCGAAGCTTTTGAAAATACAACAGATCCTTTTAAGGATACAACTAGGTAAGATTTCCAAAGTTTGAAAATGTTTTTTTCCTCTTTGTTTCAAGGGATAATGGACTAATGAAACATTACCACCTCTTCTCAAACATAACTATCTCCAGAAATAGGAGAATGTCTCCTAAATTCTCACAGGAAAGAATCTCACAACTGCCTACTACCTCAGCCTCCTGAAGACCTCCACTTCCAGAGAAGTCCTTTATATAGCATACAATGCGATTTGTTAGTCACTTAAGCGTTGCCATCTCTAGGGTGAAGCATACCAGTTAATATTGCCACAGTACATATAAGAGCAGTTCATTCCAAAAAGTGAAGGAAACAACTATCTGATAGAAAATAAAAGTAAATTTATGTGGCTAGAAGATAATCACTCAACTGGGAGTTCTGCCAGAGAATCGGGGTTAACAGCCCATGTCTTGCCATAAGATCTTCATCATATGTAATTATGTCTATATAGCTATGTGAAATGCTCATAATGAAAGCAGACTCTGGTAGTTCTGCACTTCACTCTGAACTTGAATTTCCAGTCAAATTCACCAGAAAATAAAATGATCACTTGTATTTATTGATGCTTCAAGGAAAATCAAAACAATTTATTAAGAAAAAAGACAAAGTGAAGCCTTAAATGTCATACTGTTTTCATGTGAAACTGGGTAGGGTTGACTTAAGTTCGCTCCTCAAAAGGAAATCCCTTTAGTGACAAGAGAACACAGAGTTTGCGGAAGGCTAGGTAAGACATAAACCGCAGCTTGTATTGTTTATCTAAAACACAAAAGTTTAAAACACCACAGAAATGGACTCGGAGAAATATGCTAGGACAGCAGCTCAGCACATAATAATTAACTAAAGTTAACAACACGGTTATTTCTTGCTGTTCTACATACCTCTCTCTGGTCAGCCTGTTAGCCCTGAACAGAGCTCAGGGTGGTCTCAAATGCAGTTCATGAAATTCAGTCTATGACCTTGCACCATAGGAGGCCATGGGAGGAGGGCAGTCTAGGTATAGGTATCATGGACATGCATCTGCATGGCATCCAGTGATCACAAAGGCACCACAGAATCACAGAACGACAGAACAGTTTGGGTTGGAAGGGACCCTCAAAGGTCACCTAGTCCAACCCCCTGCAATGAGCAGGGACATCTTCAACTAGATCAGGTTGCTCAGAGCCCCCTCCGGCCTGGCCTGGAATGTCTCCAGAGATGGGGCATCCACCACCTCTCTGGGCAACCTGGGCCAGTGTTTCACCACCCTTACTGTAAAAAATTTCTTCCTCATGTCTAGCCTGAAACCCCCCTCTTTCAGTTTAAAACCATTACCCCTTGTCCTGTCATAAGAGACCCTTGTAAAAGGTCTGTCCCCAAAGCTCTACGCTTTCCAGGAAGGCCTGTGAGTGTGATCTCTTACCACAACCGCACAAGCCAGGCACAGCCCAGACCTCACCAACCAGCAGCTGTGACTCGATGCTGTTGATGCCAGAGAAGCACACACAATGGTTGGCCTTCAGCTCCTGTTGTCCTGCTGAGATCCTCATCTGATGTACCAGATCATGCCCAGCTCTACCCCACTGGTACCAGTACAAAGATGTACACACACAACACAAGCTTCTTCAATTGCTGTTCTGGTACTTAGATCCCTTAGAAAACAAAAATACACTAATTTTGCAGACAGCAGGTTTCCAAATGCTGTTAAGTAGCCAAGTCCCTAAGGATGCAGCTATGTTTTAATTTTCTATGTATTTTTACAAATCTGTCTCCAGGGAAGAAGTTCAAGTCCAGACAATATTCAGTGAAGAGAACCAAGATCTCATGTTTCACTTCTAAAGCCTTTTTGGTTTGTTTGGGTTTGATTTCGTTTTAGCAAATATAAACAGAACCAAAGAGATGCGCTCAGCTTCCAGGTGACGGAGGAGCGTCAAGTGCATTGGCAACCAGAGGCCAATTTGCTATTTGTCAGACTCAGCAGGCAACCCTGTCAGCTTAGACTGCTTAAAATCCCTTCGCATCAGCTCTGCTCTCCTGCCACTTTCATCTGTCTCCACAAAGAATTACTGATCAGCCCTGTAGTATATAATTCAGACGCAACATTGCAAGTAACATTAATTAAACCAGAGCAGATATTTAATTTTTACCAACATTAATGGCTTCATTGTTTTCCTTCTAATAGAACAATCACAGAATATTTGATAAGATTTTTGTGAACACCAATGGATTCATTAAGCATTTGCGGATTTTCTTTATCTTACAAAGTCCAGCTTAACAAGCCACCCTCTCCCCCCCCCAAAAAAAAAAACAAACTGAAAAAGAGCCATCATTCAGGAGAGACACATACTGCACTGCATTTATCTTTCCACCAGAATTAAAAATAAAAAACCAAAACTTTTCATAACGCTTCATGACGCATAATAGTAAAACAAACTCCTGATAGTTTCCTTTGGGTTTGTAAAGCACAGACAAGTAGGGAAGACTGCTATCAAGTGGAAATTCACTACCTTTTCTCAAAAAAGCCCTAGTAATTGACCTATATTGACACTTTTCTTTGACAAGTTACAAATCAAATTGTTTTAAAAAACTACTACTCAATTTCCAAGGTAGTTTTCTGCTATCTTATGTCAACTGTCCTCCCGTCTGGAGAAGAGTTTGAAGAATATGAGTCTTAAAATTAAAAACAAACACCACTATTTGCCCTCCCCGCCTCCCCCCAAAAATTGGAATGGGAAATATAAAAGAATTTTCATAGTCCTACAAATATTATATTGATCAAATTTACTAAAGCATATACTACATAAAGGTTACCTTTACTATTCAGTGGGTTGTTACCTCAATTATTAAACTTGAGGAAAAAAAAATACATCAACAGCTAGTGAGAACAGTTTCAAGTCAGGTTTTCATTCAAAGAGGTCCCCTGACTTTTGCCCTTACAAAAAACTAAAATCAAAGTTTAGATAATCAAAAAGTCAGTCTCGGGTCACAACATGTTTTTAAGTAACTTCTAATGCTAGGAGGAGTATACGACATCAACAGAGCGTCAGGGGAATAATTCTGCCATATGACAAAATTTTCCTGCATCTGCTATCGTCTAAATTGTGACTATTTTGCATTTGCGGAGCAAATGAGAACTGAAAAGCACTGCCTAGAAGCTTACCAGCCATCACACAGTGACCAAAATTTTACTCTGAATTCTGCCCTTACCTACTCTGGTAGGAATATGAGCTGCTAAAACCACGGGGAGCTGGTTGGCACATTTTCCCCCCACCTGTCAATGTGCAGTCTGCTTCCATGAAGACAAATACAACATGGGTCCTGCATGCTGGAGAATAAAGGGAGCGTTTAGCATGTAGCAGCAGCCACAGTTTAGTCCAAAATTTTTGTCTGAGATCCCACATGGCAGGCCAAATGGCCTAACATAGCTGTTCTTTTCCAAGGAGACGTGATACAGTATATGGGGTCATAGAATCGTAAAATCAGACAATAGTTTGGGTTGGAAGGGACCATCAAAGGTCGTCTAGTCCAACCCCCCTGCAATCAGCAGGGACATCTTCAACTAGATCAGGTTGCTCAGAGCCCCGTCCAGCCTGGCCTGGAATGTCTCCAGGGATGGGACATCTACCACCTTTCTGGGCAACCTGGGCCAGTGTTTTACCATCCTCATGGTAAAAAATGCCTTCCTCATGTCTAGCCTGAATCTCCCCTCGTTTAGTTTAAAACCACTGCCCTTTGTCCTGTCATAACAGGCTCTGCTAAAAAGTCTGTCTCCATCTTTCTTATAGGCTCCTTTTAGGTACTGAAAGGCCGCAATAAGGTGTCCCTGGAGCCTTCTCTTCTCCAGGCTGAACAACCTCAACTCTCTCAGCCTGTCCCCATAGGACACAGACCCTCATAGGGTCTATTTGGCTCTGTCACTCCCTGCAGCCCAAAGGGACCACCACCCCAAAGTGACGGCACCTTCAGCTCTGCCACTGCAAAGTCCCACACGGGGAGGTGAAACAACTGCTCAAGAGCTTTTGTGGGCCTGGACTTCATCACTTCCTCTATAAATTACACTGGCCCTTTCCATCCTGGGTTTCAAAGAAAGCAAATACACCACTGACACCACTGTACGTCCTGCTGGAGCACGACTGCTCGGAGGATCATCCTCAACCCTTCAAATCAGAGACAAAACCATTGCTCCTCTGGGTCCTGTGCTCCCCCTCTAGGGTAAAATACAGTGATAAATTGATTGTCATAATCAGAAATTGACTTCTTGTAAATCACAGACACTGCAAAATGCATCCTTTGTGCAAGAGCAATATAAAGTAATGCTGACATTAAACATGCCTAGCTCCCTCCTAACAGCGGGGCCACAGAAATGTTAAGCAGCTGATATTGCTCTTAGGCAGCAGAAAAGTTTCTTACTTATCTGAGGGCTCACATGTATAAGTCTGAACAAAAAGGAAACCAGGATAAGCCAGCTTTCCCACTTTAGGTTAAAAATATAACTGCTTAGGAATTGGGAAATTCAGTAAAGCTTTATTTTTATTTCAGTCTTAATTTGTTCACTAACGATTTTAATAACTTTTTTAATATACTACTAAAGACAGAGCAGTATGTGACATCCGTAAGAGAACACCTTGTTCCCAGATGTCAGTTGCTTTTTTCCAGCTCCACTTGTTGCATTGGCAGACACAGGGACAGAGCAAATCTACTACAGCCCTGAGAGCACAAGGAGAAGATGCTTGTGTGCAGCTGCACCCTCCAACACCAGATACGGCAGGACGCACCTGCAAGGAGCGGAGCCGGTTCTCACAGGACCTCGAAAACCGTCTGCCACGGTTCACATCCAGAGCCACAGATGCAATAGGCAATAAGCGATGCAACCAAAAGCGTTCTTTCGATGGCCCTACTCCAGCTGCTCGGAAGAGCTGGATCCGCAACCTTCACCCCAGCAGCTCCACCGGAGCAGCCCTGCCAATGCCTGTGTTTGCAAAACTACCTGTAAAGAGCGTTCGATTCATGCACACGCCAGAGTAACAAAGGGGTAATTAAATAAAGCTGAATGACTGCACGCTGAGATGAAGAAGTCAGACTGTTTGCCAGAAGCTAAGCATTACTCCACCACCTTTCCCTGCCCCTTTTGCACAGCACCTTAGGAGCGCATGGAGGAATGGGAATTGCTTTATACGCTTCTCGCCGAGGAGCAAACTGCTTACTCCGATATTTCAAAAGAAAGGGTGTGTGCTCTGATGAAACTCCCAAACTGCAAATGTTTAACATTGTGTCGCAACCCGGTCTCTGTTCTATTTAACATCAGTTTGAGGTTTTCCGTTCCCCACAGGCTTCAGTGCAAACTCCTGGGAAAATATTAATATTAAAGCTGGTGAGTAGCACTCGGTACACT
Source organism: Pampusana beccarii (assembly GCA_013399365.1). NCBI lineage: Eukaryota > Metazoa > Chordata > Aves > Columbiformes > Columbidae > Pampusana > Pampusana beccarii. The sequence continues at coordinate 774,848 of VWYH01010259.1, read as the reverse complement.
GCATTCTTAGTGAATGTAGATTCACACTTAGTGAATTAATTATAAAGCACCTCTATCCACAAATAAGAGTTTGCAACTAACCACTAAATATGCGGAAAAAAACTAACATACTGCTCCAGAGTGCCTACAACAACTTTGAGATAGAAGCCAATACCTGATTGCTCACATGAGGTACCCAAGACAGGATGACCAAAATGCTTATGTACAAAACTGTCAAATTAGATTCAACAAGCAATAAATTATTGTGGAACTAGAGTCCATTTTAAAGGCAACTCTAATTAAGTGTTAAGAATTTCTAATTAACAAGTTTCAAATGTCGCCAGCACGCGTTTTCCACAGATTCTGAGAAGCTGCAATTCCTCAAGCACATTAGAAAAACGAGTGTAGTGCACATGAACAAAATTGCTGCCAATAATTAAAATAAGCTTAACTTCAATAGTAAAGAGTATTTTAAGTAGCTATGGGTATAGCCATAAATACGACAGAAAAACACCAGGAAAAGAGATATATGACTAGCACATATAGCAGTGCATTAACAGATGGTTTCAACTTTCATTATAGTGTCTATAAAATTCGGAGATACCAAATTTGCTATATACAGCAAATCAAACTGGGCAAATATATTAAATTTACAATTACAAATGAAATACATGAGTGTGTGTCTAGGGGCAAGAAAAATGAGTAATTTGTTTATAACGTATCATTTTACAGCAAGAAACACCACGTAACCCTGGAAAAATTCAGGGAACAATGAATGCTATAGCCAATGTTCCTTTTTTTCTTAGGATCCCAGGATAATTCAGGTGGGAAGGTGCCTCAGGAGGTCTCCAGTCCAACCTCCTCCTCAAAGCAGGTGCAGCTCAGAGGTCAGACCAGGTTGCTCAGGGTTACATCCAGTCAGGTCTTAACAACCTCAATGATAGAGATGGCACGACTTCTCTGGGCAACCTGTTCAGTTGGGAGACAACCCTCATGGGGTGGGGGGAAATGGTTTTCCTCACACCCAGCCTGAATCTCTCTTGTTTTCAATGCACTGTCTCTCCTTCTCCCACCACACGTGGCTACAAACTCGCCACGATGCCCTGAGCCCACACATCTGTCAGTCTTTGTGTACCGACCAGGCTGCAGTAAGTGTAACTCAGGCACAAGAACACTGCTGGAGACACTCATTAAAAGCCTTGCAGAAGCTGAGGTGAACAGTGTTCACTTTTCTCCCCTCACCTACCATTCAAGCCACTTGACACTGCAGATGGCAACCAGGTGGGTCAGGCATGCTTTATCTCGGCTGAATCCATGCTGACAGTTCACAGTCACCTTCTCCTCCTTCACGGTGCCCAGAAGTCTGTTCCCAGAGGACCCACTCTATGATTTTTTTCTACGGACCAAAGGGAGGCTGACTGGTGGTCTGTACTGCCCCAGACCACCCTTTTGCATTTATCTGAAGAAGAGTGCACCATTTGCTTTCTTCTAGTCATCAGGGATCTCCCATGGCCTCCAGCACCTTTCAAGCACAGTAGAGAAGGGTGCTGCAAGGACATTAGCCAGCTGTCCCAACATCTGTGCGTGCAGGGAGGTGGGGCCCATGGGCCTGTCTGGGATTTGATCCTCATTCATTCGTGACTGGTGGTTCTGCTTCCTGAAACTAAGCTAAGCTTTGGCTTTCCTGACACCACCCCTGTGCTCCTGCTTGGTATTTCTGTGTTCACCCTTTGCAGCCTGTCTTCCTGCCTTTGCTTCCATCTCCTATACGCTGCCCTTCTGTACAGGAATCTATGGGACTGGCACTGGAAGTGATGTCTTCTCCACTTAAGAGAAGGCTGGTCTCCTTCCTGACAAGTCCATTTGTCTGATGACCTGGAAACTGGTTCAAAAAGAATTGGACTTTTCTACAGATTTGTTTCTCCAGAGCTAACAAGCACAAAATTACAGATATAGCCTCTGGCTAGGGAAGTATTTGTGCCCTAGATTTTTTGCAAACTTGCAAGATGTACCAGGGCAATACCATCGCTCACACACAACCTTGCTACATCCCTTCCCTACACATCCATCTGTTATTGACTGTTGTTAGTGGAGGCACACAAGGTAGACGGTCCCTTGATCTGACAGGAATATAAACATGGATGTTTTCTATGTCTTTAAGTATAATATGTGCCAAAAACATGTGAGACCATCTCTAAACCACGAGACTCCAGTCTCAAGACTCACGCTCAGGAATGAACTGATATCCTTCTGCTGAGTACCTGGTATGGATCACTGCCGGAAAGGGACCTTAAGCTAGGTAGGCCACTGTCATATTCTTCTGCAGCATTTCACTCCCTGTGGTTTATTCCAGAGATAAATGAGATGGTCAGCACACGGCGCCTGCAGCTGAGCACGGACTTCAAACAACACCTTCAGAGCCCTCTTCTTTTGTTTCCCTCAGTCATTACTCGATCGCTGAAGATGCAGAATACATTCTGCCCAGGCACACCACTATTCCTGGCTGATTTAATGAACGGTAGAAATCACAGCCAAATGATAGTGTCTGGCAAAGCACCACAATATTCCAAATTCTCACTAAAATACATAGAAATATTGCACCAAGCTATACAATAAAACGATACATTCCTACCTGCTGTTGAACTCTACCTTGCATCAGAGGTGCCCTATGCAAAAGCGTTTGACAGAGCTGTGTGTGACTGCTGAATGTGCCCCTGCGGGGTCTTTAAATCCTCATTAGTGTTGTTTAAGTCACTGCACCTGATTATACATTGCGCAGCAGGAAGATCTAACAAAGTATTGTTATTTGTTTTATCTTTTTATAACCTAGCATCACGCTCCCATTAAAAGTGTATAGTGACCTTACCCATGTCAAGGCTTTCAAGAAATAATGCACTGAGATAATTGGCTGTTTGGCATCATCCGTAGCCTTTATAGCGTGTGTCAAGCCCCAAGTCATATTAATATATTTAATGTTTCTCATTAGGACATAATAAGAAATTGTGCCTGTATAAATCACATATTTATTCCCAACACGTGGCTTAGTTACACTGTGTAAAATGATGAAAACGATTTCCTGTCCACACTAGCTATGTCTCCCATAGAATAAAATGCTTTTATTAGATTTACTTTGCACCACAAGAACTGGATGGCTTAAGCCGCTCATTTTTAAGCAACAATTCCTGCACAGGCATAGAGTGCTATGTGTACTGCATCTTTCTGAAGAGATCTGGACCAGTAACATTAATAATGTGACAAACTGCCTCCATCATCATCCTGGATGCTGAAATTCAATAAACATTACTAAAATATTCTAACTACTAAAATCACAGTCACAGTGGCTTTCAAGAGCAGCTTTTATCAGACGCTGAATGACGCTGGACACAAATCTGGGCAGTTAATTCCCTCAATTAGTGTAGATGACCCACAAGAATGCTTTTCCCATTGAAAGCTCATGCCAAGTCACCAGTTCACATGTAAAGTAAAAGAGAATTCCAAGAATTCTTTCAGGAAAATCTACCTTTTTTTTTTAACAGTCACTCCTCACAGGACTTCATCTTAAATAATCTGTGTCAGGTATCCAGCTCATGTTTTGTGATGCAACGCACCCAGGCTATGCCATTGTTGGTGCCGTTTCTCCAGATGTCTATCCCCTGGCTCAGCACAACCAACACAGAGCCTCCATCTGACTTTTGTGTGCATGTAAATGCCTCATGTATGTGGAGGTTTACTTTATATCACCTGAAGACACTAACAAACCCTGCATTCCGAGTATTATAGAAAAAAAGGCACTAATTCTATCACCTGTTTGATGCCAGGAATAATAAATTATCCGCTCAAGTGAAAATTGTGAAAGTCTATCATAATTTATCCCCAAATTAAAGATAGTCTCAAACATTCATGTGGGTTTTTTTGGTTTGGGGTTTGGTTTTGTTTTGTTTTGAAGTAATGACAACTCTCTGTGAGCGGCCATTTGCCTGAAAAACAGCAGAGCTCTGAATTTATTTTCAAGCTGAAAGAATACTCAATGAGATCAATGTTTACTACTCCAAAACACAAAATGAATTATTAACCCGGATACATTAAAACTGGGAAGAAAAAAAGAGAAGTCATACCACTGACCAACTGTGAGGAACTACTGGACTAATTCAAGAGATCACTGTTAATGCTGTTATGACTCTAATTACCAAGCCCTGTAGAACCCTATTCAGGCAACATGCCTTTTAAAATAAAACTACCAAATAATCCTTCACATTTTTACCATCACCAGCTGCAATACAACTGTCCTAGGGTCAGACGTAACAATTTATGCCTGGATTGGATGATTGTTGTGAAAGTTTGCAAGGTGCACACTAGTTAGGTTCTTCGGGTGCTCACCACATTGAATGGCCTACAAACAGGTTAGTAACAAGAGGCCATGCAGGGTAAAATGTTGGCTGGCTGGAACATGGGACCTGGAACATCCCCCAGGGCTCCAATCTTCCAAGCTGCTGCAGGCTGGCAATGCTCAGCTTTACCCCTCGCTAGCAGGGAATATGGGATCATCAGCTTAATTGTAATAAGTATTCCCAAGCTGCCATCTCAGAAAGAAGCGAAGGAGGCAGACACTTTGGTGCTACGGCAACACAGCAAGCAGTTGACGCCTTGCTCTTTTCTCCCTTTAATATTTTTATAAGTTGTAACATTTTCCAACTGAAAGCTTCAGGATTTTCAATTAAATGAACAACAGTCCAACAAAACAACCGCAGTCACGCTAGCCAGCACTTAGATTCCTTTGCAAATGCAACATTATCTCAACAACACATGGAAAAACACCTTTTTTTTTTTTCTGACTTACTAGATATGCATGTAGGCAAATACTTTGAGGTCACTTATGTTCGGATCAGAAATGAGGGACTTCTCTCTGAGACAAATGTACGCACATCGCGACGTAGGGTAAGCTGTGGAGAAGCGGGATATGAGGGACTGTCCTAACCAGGTGGCTCCTTTGGACACCACAACTCTTCAACGTCTTCTGTGTCTGTGGGGTCTGGTGCTACGTCACTACATAGTGCATTAGGAAGTCTGGAAATTGAAGTGAACTTTTCCCCTCGCTTGCCTTGCTCATATCTTATTTAGGATTTTAGCACCATTTGGGGAACAGTTACAGACACTTTAAATCATGTTTGCCTGGTGTGATCTTTTATTTATTTACTCTAAAGATTCCCACATGGGAGAGTTCCGAGCCACTGCGGTGGAAGAATTTCAGTGTTTCAAAACACTTTGATGAAAACAACTGTTTGTCCTCAGAAAACATTCCTCAGTCTCTGATCCCACCACGCTGCAATGCGGCCCGACCCCAGCAAATACAAGCAAGCAGGTTATTCCTTTGGTGTCCTCCCTTGCATACTGCAGTAACTGTTACTGCCATAGACTTACGAGCAGGCAAAAACAACTGGTTTACTAGAAACCCAGACAGAAAAAGAAACTGGTAAAAAGAAAAATCTAACTTTGACTGTCGACTGATAAATAATAATTACTACCCAGTATCCAGAGTAAATTAGGTAGAGCTAATCCCAGCCTGCATCCTAGAATTAAGAGTGGAGGACAGCATATTTAGCAGACTGACTAGATATCGTCCACCACTACTGAAGTCACTGGAAATATTTTAATTTTTTTTCATGAGCAAAAGCAGAAACTAACCCTCTTTAATTTAATTACCTCTTTCTTCCAATAACCTTGTTTCACATTAGGCAAATAAATGCCTATGTTTCTGTGCAACACTGTATGATGAATTACTTGGCCGGACTTTTCTAAAAGAAGTAGCAATTGACATCAGGTTAATGCAAAAGGATTCTTAAGCTGCACATAGCTCACGGAAACCTGAAACTAGAGGACATCATTCACTCTTTTTGGAAACCTGCTATGCCCAACAGTAAATCTTTTCCTCCAGGCAAAAGTGGTGAGTAGCCTTGAACATAAACTGTTGCTACAGATCAAAGAGTAATGGCACATTTATATTCAGAGTAAAGTAATAGCCAAACTCCTGCTTGAAGCCAAACACACAGTTGAGAAGCACACAATAGGAGTTAGGTGTTGTTATTACCATCTACATTTAACTATTCTACTTTTCAAGTGTTTCTTTGTCCATTTTCCATGCTGAAAAGATAACATCAGATGAGGCAGAAAAAACCACCCACACCTACCAAAGTGGGTGAACTGGTTTTGAGTAAATTAAAGCCTGAAACCTCTTAGTGTTAATATTAAAACTTCTTTCCAACATACACCCACTTTGAAATTATGAAGGTTTTAAAACTTCTGAAATTACTATTATTACCCCTGTAGAAATAAATAGCAGGTGAGCGTGGTTTATAAATGCTTTCCATATATTTAAATATGTAGCAGTTAGGATAATTACCCAGCCTCTTATGAGCCTCTTTTATCAAGCCATGAATTATCAGAAGATAGTATATTTTTACTGCATAAAAGCCATACTTTCACAGAGAGACGCATGTTGCTTGCCATTCCCCAAGAGCTTTTAAAGTCCTGAATAAGACAGTATGATAGTTAAAGGGAACCAGATTATTCAAAAGAAAGGTTTGGCTCCTTGTGCACGAATAGCCAGGATATTATGAACTCTCTGGCTCTCTTTCTGCATATAAAAAAAGATTATCCTTGCTTTCTGTAGAGATTATTAAGGCAATTCACTTGTTTTACATTCTGCGATAAAATAAACTCCACTGTCATGCCGCCTGGAGCTCCTGTATCTCATCCATTATGTAAATCTCCAAAGAGTAGTTCAGCAAACATCATCTCAGTTCCACTGCACTTAATAAGACGAGCTACACACCTAAGTTAATTTTCATCTTCTTAAGACCAAAGGAAACTCCTTAATTTGCACGAGATTTTCTCAGTGTCGTCTCTCTTCATAACCACCAAAGCGCAAGCACACATGAAACTCAGACTTAACTCGAAATCTTTGGGTTTTGGGGGTTGCATCACCTCCTCCAAAGCCAGGAAATTAAAGGCAAAGAAAAATAATGTTTAGAATCTCACTATTTCTAGAACATCTTTTTTGTTGTGGTTTTTTTTTGGGGGGGGGCGTTTTTTGGTTGGTTGGTTGAGGGTTTTTTGCTAATACAAATACTGAAGCACTTCTCTATTACTTCGAAATTAGCATGGAAACTCAGTATGTGTTTACCTCTAATATCTGAAAGCCAAAGCTTTTGTTTTCACTTGAGCTATGCCCACATGTCCATCACAGCAGACTGCAGCAATCACTGCTACCGAGCTGAACTGAAACAACAAAAAACCCCTAAGTAAATAGCGAAGTTCAAACGAAGGTGACAGCCTCGAAGCAGAAAACTTGCCCTTTCCTGACTCATCACCGAACCTCCGCACACGAAAAGCTGAATGAATCACCAGGACTAAGTACACATGAAGCACCATGTGGGAAGCGTAAGAGCGGGTCAAGGTTTAGATTAATACCAGGAGCTTATTTTCTCTTTTAGATACATGTCCTTGGATATATGAAATACCGTATCCAGCGGAATCATTATTCAGGTCTGTTAGTGGTGGCTATCGGTATTAAAATAACTGCCTTCTCCTTATGGGCTAGCTACTGAATTCTAACACGTTCTTCTACGCCTTCCTATGAGAAGCGACAAATTGCCATAGTTTGACATTATTCTCTCCACGGCATGTCAAAAATACTGAATTACAAACGCATTTATTTCTAGCACTAAATGTTTACTGTCAGGTATGTAGGAAAACAGGAAAGCATATGTAGTGTTTCAGTTTCTGGTTCAATGTATCTTAATCAGCAGACCAACAACCACGGCTTTTTCCCTTCTCATTGAGAAGATTAACTCTAAAACGCAGTTAGCTGTGCTGCTTCTTGATACTAAGAATTAACACCTCCCACAACAGAAATATACTTTTTTCCATGCAAACAGATCTTGATAACTAATGATCAGAAACAGGTCATTAAAAAAGAAGAAGTAGTAAGCCCTGTAAATCTCTGGTTTAAACTTATTTGATGGATCACGCCCAACAGAACTCAACAGTATTCAGCTTCTTGGAAACCAAAAACTTGAGAGTATGAATATAAACATTTTTCTCCCCATTAGGTGCTTTGGAAACTTGTGTTGTACTTCTGAAAATACACACATCAAAATGTTCTTGTCAAACAGCTTTGAAATTAAATGCCTTGTGCTTCCCTCTCTGGAGTAGTATAAATTTAGTCATTATTAGAATTAGTATAATTGTTCTCTAAGTGCTCTAGGAATAAAAGGTGAAATGAGCTCGGTGAACGCTCTTTCATTCCCACAGGAACCTGACACAGCAGAGAAGTCGGGCTGCAAGAGCAGGGATGCTCAAGGGATAATTTGAAAACCCAAGGACTGGAGATTGAGTCCAGCAAAGCAGAGCTGGTCTGCACCACTGTAGTTTAGTGGCAGAGGAGATGTCTGTTCTTCCAGGGAAGATACAGAAATCCCACGGGAGGAACTGCCCTCTGGAGATGCCAGCTGCTGTCTGTCAGCTCACGGAAGATGGGGAGACTTCAGCAAAATTACTGAAGTTGAAAGGAACAGATCTAGGCCTTTGAGATGTGGCTCCCTGCGGACTCCGTCCTGTCACTTATGACCAGTCTTCACCGGGGGGATCAAGGCTGAAAGATGAACCAAAGGAGCTGCTCAAAAACACCACTGAACAAAGTGGGACACTATGTGATCTCAGCTGGGAGGTCCCTGAGCGTTCACTCAGCAGAACCACAAGTCTGTGTCTCCCTCAGCGAGCTGTGGAAAGCATTTCCTGATCTAAGCTGAACCAGTAACAGATTCAGCTCACTTCCCAGCTGTGGTCTGGTCCACTCCAGACAGCTTCCCAAAAAACCAAACCAGCCTGTGGTTTGGGGGACTGATCATTCCAGGGTTTTCTAGTAACAGTGTGGAAAAACCTCTACCACTTAGACAGGTCCTGCTGAGCCCTCCAAGCTTGTCCCTCCTCATGGCCCCATGCCACAGCCCACAACATGCAACAGATACTTCCGTGCCATGGAAACACCACACTGACAGGTGTCCATTTATCTCTAACAACAACAACAAGGAACAGGAGCACCACAAAGGTACAGGAGGACACCCAAACCCCAAAAGGCAGCAGCACACGTGCAGCAAGTGTGATATGGAGGGAGCAAACCCTGGCTGCTGGCACCATGACCATGGTTTGCTCCCCAAAGTGGAGGCACCCAATGAGGCAGATGGGGCAGGTCCTGCATTTAGGCTCAGCACTCCTGAGCATTTAACAAACGCAGCTGCAGCCAGAACTGAGGACATGCTCGTGTCAAAATTTCTGACCTCGGTCTTCAGGATGATTCCATCACTTTAATTCACACACGTCAGAGACTACAAGAGGTACCGGCATCTGCTTCCATTACTCCCGAGAAGCGGGGACTCTGCTGGCAGCGAATCTCCTCACCAACCCACCATGGGAACACCAACTCAGCCACTCATTCAAAAATATCAGAAATGGGAATTAAGGGTGGCTGGGCCTGCATTATCAAGTAATTCGTCATTTTATGCTCACAGGCTAGTTTTTGCTAACTTTGTTTTTAGCTCTGGCTAATCTTTACAAGGTGAAGCTTTTTGTTTTCACTCCCAAATGAATTTTAAAATACAAACCCTCAAAAACCAAAGCAACAATTACAGGAATACATTCATCATAGGAAGAGTTTAAGCTCTGTATGACTTAAATTAATTTTAAAAATTATGTAATTGCACACCCAGCCTTAAAACCAAGAGCAGTAATACAAATCATAGAATGATGTGGGTTGGAAGGGACCTTAAGGATCATCTAGTTCCAACCGCCCTGCCACAGGCAGGGACACTTTCCACTAGATCAGGTTGCTCAAAGCCCCATCCAACCTGCCCTTCTACACTTCCAGGGATGGGGCATCCACAACTTCTCTGGGCAACAATAGATGTCAATACATTTACTAATTAGAATTCTAAGGGGATATCTATTAACTTTCAGAAGTAGTTTAAGAGGCACCCTACTGCACTGAGTTATATCAATAGGTGCTGAAGAAGGCCCTTAAACACGGCTGTCTTTTACTTGCACAATTTATTAACCACAGACTCATCATCACCAGCTATCACTTTGTGGAAGAGCGACGTAGGCAACAACACCGAGATCTACCTTTGCCTCACAATGACGTTTAGTAATGTTGATGACATGAACTGTGAAAAAAACTGCAGTATTTTAAATATTCCACATTTTTGTCACATTTTGTCAGTTCTAGACTAATTACTCTCCTGTGAGCTGCACTGCAACGTGGGCCGCCTTACTCCCCCACACAGAACCTCACAGGAGGGTTTGCTGCCATCCTTTTGTATGCGATTCTCCATTCTTCCTGCTTCAAAAGACTGTTAATAAATAGGATTTCCATTCAAGAACTACTGCAAAATCAATGCACCTGAACCACCCCACAGCAGCTCCAAGCAGAGCAGAAATCTGCGCAGCCACCGGGATGAAAACCCTGCACACTGTTGCTGAGCAGCTGCTGGGCCAGAGACATTTCTCCCAATTCTGAGCAAAGCCTCTCAGGCAGCTCTGCACTGGCTACTTGAAAACACAACCTTATTTATTATATATAAAGAACTCTTTATTTATTGATTTTAAAGCAAAGCTTGAGGCTTTCACAGCAGACAAGGCTTTGACAGGGAAAGTCTAACCTACTCTTGTGTCCACATCCATTGCTTTTCTGAAGTGTGAGGGTGCAGAAAGACCATAGGTATCTTCAACCACGAAAGTAACACTTCTAAAACATATTGTATTTTTGATATATGAAACTTAAAAGCAATGGTTACAATCCTCTGTATATGCCAGCCCCTGATCCACAATAGCAGGAACAAAATAAAAGGACAAAACCCTCAAAATCATAATCCAACATGATTTAAACCAAGTCAGATCACAAGTCAAGCACTAAATATGATTTGGCCTCAACTCAAACAAACTGATTTTGTGTGTATGTGTAAACATGTGTGTGTGCTTTGGAGACCCGCCCCAAGCCAGCTGCTGAAGGGGACTGTGTAAACACACCAAAATAGCTGGGAAATTAATGGAATGAAGCCAGGACCCGGGACCCATAAACAAGAAACCACGTAGGCTATACGAAAGCAACTGCCCAGAAGAAATTAAGAAAGAAGTGGTATAGAACAAATTTTGTACTGCTGTTCATAAGGAAAGCCTAATAGAAATGCTGAGGTCTTCCCAGAAATCATACATTAATTTAACAAAGGCAAAATGAAGAGGAACAAGCTCATATGCAATGCAAACGCGTCAGGCTGAAGGGATTCGTTGCAGGCACCTTAAATGCTTTTTTCTCCTTGGAAAAGATCAGTGTTGCAAATGCCTCTAGCAATTTTTAAGCTACAGGGATTGCTTCTAAATCCACCTCACCCCACTCCCATCAAGGCTGAGCCAGCGGTGAGCGATGCTGGGGGGCTCTCCAGCCCGTCAGCTGTGCCCACATCCAATGAGAGAGGACAGGAGCACAAGACGAGACGGCACAACACACAGCAGCCCATCTTTGCCAGAAATAGAAAGAGAATCTCTGCTGCTCCTCCTCTTAAAAAAAAAAAAAAGAAATGGAGAAGAGAAGACTCCAGGGAGATCTTACTGTGGCCTTTCAGTACTTAAAAAGGGCCTATAAGAAAGATGGGGACAGACTTTTTAGCAGGGCCTTTTGTGATAGGACAAGGGGTACTGGTTTTAAACTAAAAGAGGGGAGATTCAGGCTAGACAAGGGGAGGAAATTTTTTACACTGAGGGTGGTGAAACACTGGCCCAGGTTGCCCAGAGAGGTGGTGGATGCCCCATCCCTGGAGACATTCCAGGCCAGGCTGGACGGGGCTCTGAGCAACCTGATCTAGTTGAAGATGTCCCTGCTCATTGCAGGGGGTTGGACCAGATGACCTTTGAAGGTCCCTTCCAACCCAAACTATTCTATGATTCTATTAACAAAAGGTTTAGGGAAAAGTTCTCCTCTCACTCTACAAGTTTCAGCGTAAGTTTTCCATTTGTCAGTGACAGTAAGTAAAAGCAGATCTGTCCCATGAATATGGCTGGGCTCCAGACAACAAACTGCCTGTTATCTATTTACACTGTGAAATATTCATTAAATATCAACTACCAATCCACTGTTAAGGGACACATCTTGATAAATGCTAGACCACAGATGAAACCAAAAGAACTTCACAGTCTCCCTGCCTTGCTGAATGGGGCCATCAGTCATTTTAAGTAGTCATTCATTACATTGTTTTATTCGAGATATTTATAATCATAATGAATTGAGACAAAACACCAAACTACAGCCTCTTTGCCTGAGAGTAATCTAAACTGAAAAGCATATGACAGAAAGGATGGATTGATGGTCAGTGCAAAATAAGTCCCTTGAGATTAATATATTTTATCCTGTTGATGTTTCTAGTCGTAATTATACTACAAGAATCCACTGAATTATGTTAGATATGAAAGACCACTTAAGAGCAGTCACTTTCTTTCTAGGAAAATTGCATTTGTTCGTAAGAGATACAGAGGAGAGAGCTGACAACAAAACCCGAACATTTCATCACAATGCTAACTAATATTCTGACTACGCAAATAAAACCATAAAACTTCCTAGAAACCCTCAAGCACACTTAAAAAAAATAATCATGATCAGACTTCAAAATAATGAAAAAAGTTTGCTCTTGGATTTTTTTTTAAGAGATGACACACAGGTTACATTCATGAGACAGCAATACTTCTCAGGCTTACCACACAGACCTCTTTAGAAAATAAGCAGTCATCTCCTACCACCACTGAATTCAATACAACACTGTGTTGTTTATCATTTTTTTGAGCATTAAATAGCTCAGAACATCATTAAGCCTGATCATATGAACTGCCTGGTACTACTTCTGTGCGTGAAACTACCATGTGAGTGGGAGACTGCACCCAAGAATGCTTGTTAAGTACAAGCCAGACCTGCCTTTTCCATCGGAGGAATCTCTTCTCCCCTTTAATTCTGCTCTCTGACCTCTTTTCAGCCCACTTCCTTTTGGTTTAAAATCTTGATCTCTTCTCCCTAGCATCCAGTGTAAGGTGCATGGGAATGGTTCAAAATTGCACCGGGGAGGTTTTGACCGGACGTCAGAAACCAATTCCTCACCGAGGGGGTGGTCAAACACTGGAACAGGCTTCCTAGAGAGGTGATCGATGCTCCAAGCCTGTCAGTGTTTTAAAAGACATTTGCACAATGCCCTTAACAATGTGCTTTAGCTTTTGGTCAGCCCTGAATTGGTCAGGCAGTTGGACTAAATGATCATTGTAGGTCCCTTCCAACTGAAGTACTTTGTATTCTATTTTGCCTAGGACTTTTTGAGATATAGTCCTCCCTGTCACTCACCAATTTCTTTACCAGCTCCTACTCCCATCTCTTCTCTGCAGACATCTGCATTCAATTACTGTAGACTGAAAAACGTAAACTTTAAATGTCAGATTCAACAGAGAACTGAAACCTCTGAATTCAGTTGCCGTTATTATGGAAAACAGAGAAGCATCGTAAGCTGCGTACATTCAATATACATGTGTGCCACCAGTTTTATTTTGCATATTTCTCATTACTCTGGGAAAGATTCACCTGACCTCATTTTATGAGATAGAAAAATTTATCGTCATATCTCCTCCATTAGTTGCATATACGCTTAGATGTCTGTTACTTATAGAAAAACATATTTACACATATTATGATATGGTCTGTGGCAGACCAATGACCTAAAACATATCAATACATATATGATGCAACCCAAGTTGTTTACACCCTTACTAATATACCAACAGACTTATATTAGCAATGTAAAGCTTTCAAAACTTAGTTAACAAAGCAGCAGTTAAGTGAAAGGCTGAGGCAAGGTGCTGGGTGAAATCCAATCTCTTTTCTATAGCAGCCAGAACTTTATCAACCCATCTCAGCAGTGACCACAGAAGAGCCCTCTACACCTCTATTGCTCAAGCTTTCTGGAATCAGTCTTCCCAGAAAAGGAATTTTTAGCCTCAGACTTTGAATTCTTCCACATAACCACATTTTTTTCTTGTCCAGCAGTATGACTGAATCATGGTACTTTCCTAATATAAAAGATTAAGAGCTGGATTCAGAGCCCTGCGTTTGCAAAGACTGCCAAACAGAAAACATGTAATGAAATAATTCAGCATCCCCTTCCATATCTGCACATATCTTGCACGGCTTCCCCACGAGTACTGTGGGATGTCATTCGAAGGGCATGAGAGAGTGGAGCTACGGCTTGACAAGAAAGAGGTCACCCTGTTCTGCTCTTCCTTCCTTCTGCCATCACTCTGCGTTGAACCAGAACAGCACAAGCAGAGAGAAGAACAGCGATACAGAGCTAGCAGTGCTGCATCTCTCATATGACTAAAGTCTTTCCCAAGAAACTCGGGAACAAGGCCACGTGAGTCCAAGAGTCTTTTGTGCTTGCCTGATCTGGAAACCCCGCCTCTTCTGCGCAGGCTCTGGTTACAACAGCCCCTCTCAAGGATCTGACGAATCCTTAATATTTTCTGCCCTAGTGTAACTTCCCAAGCCAAATACTTAAGATGTTCCTCCAGTCTCAGGTTCTCCTCAATTCAAAACAGAACATTACCACGCTATGGTAGTACTGCTCTGTGCTGTCTTCTAGATAGCATGAGGAGTCCACTGTAATATAATGATACCCAGAGACAGCTTACAGATAATTAGGTTGGTCTCTGCACCCTCTCACACTTTCTGCCAGTAAAGAGCCTCCCTGAGTTCACACACACAGGATTTTATCTCTGCAGTTCTGGAAGATGCAAAGTATCAGTTTTTCACTCTGCTATTCGTAGCCTGGAGGTCTGAGCAGGGAGGCGTTTTGATCATTGTGATGTGAGCCCATGATGTGAGCCCATCCTGAGCTATCAGACATCAGTATGGACAGCAGCCACCGACACATCAGCGAGCAAACCAAAGCGAAATTCCTTTAAGACCCCGTGTGCTGGTTTTAGCAGGCAACACCTGCTGGTTCATATCTAGGCATATGCGTCCCTGAGCCCACAGAGAAATTATGTACATTATTGCAGAGACACTAATACCACCCACTGTCTGTGTTAGGGTTTAAATTTGGCTCCTGGAGGCTGGAGGTGTTTTCTGGGACCTGCAGTATATAAAGCAGATGTTCTACGGATGCTTCTGAAGTAAAGATTATTCCATTGGCTGTCATTTCAGTAGACTGGATTCAAGGACACAGATCAGCACGTCCCCTACCTGTTGTAAACACTAAAAAAAGAGAAGTACCCAAGAAGACACTAAACTCTTCCGTATCCAAGTCAGTTATTGATAAACTGCAAAACTTCTGAACCACTGAAAGACTGAAAAAAACACAAATTATCACTGAGCTAGATAAGAATCTTTGTCCTCCTGAACTACTTTGCTCACACCAACAGAGCTACAGGCTTCCATTTCTTGTATTGAACTGACACTGTGCTTTTGAAAAAAACTGAGGGTTTTGTTGTTTTTTTGATTGTTCCTACCCCTACCTGGGATTCAGGGGTTGAAGAACACTCTCTAGGAAAGAGAATTTGCAACATAACATATCGCTCCTTAACCAGCAGAGTTGCCAGAATGCCTTATTTGACTGAGCTGCTGCACAGCACCCTGCTGGATCACACCCTGCACCTGTCATTACAGTTCATTTGCTCCAGTGCAAACCCACAGGCACAGGCAGCTTTGTTTAAACATCCTTGACAGGAACTGGTTAACAAAGCGCTCCAGCCAAAGCATACAGTTCACAGTTACCAACACGTCAGACTGACAGATGTCAAGGCCTACTGAATTTTATCACCTTACAAAGCATAACAATAACGGCAGTAAAGCACAGAGGCCCACTAGCAGCTTCTTCCTTTTTAACTGGTGCAGAAAATGCATGCTGCAAGACAGTGATCTCTCTATGACAAGAAAACAAAGCACCAAGATACTTTCAAAGACACCATATCGTATTTGACTTCTTTGTCAATGTGGCATCTGAGTTCCACTCATCAATGTACTAAGCTTCACAGCCAGCAGCTGCCATGGAAGACAACACCTCTCTCATTCTCCCTTCATCCTTGCATGTAAGAATAATGAACACCACCATGCATCAGCCCATTCGAACACCTGGCTTCAAAGGAATTACCTATTTTCTTAACATACTACTAGTTTTTCCTTTGAACATTCACGTTTGGTCAGAAACGGTTGCATTAAGCTACAGCTGTGTTAGGCTATAGTACAGGGTGTTCCAAAAAGATGGACCCAATTTCAAAGCATTAAGCATTTCAAATTTGGTCCAGCTTTTCAAAACACCCTGTATTCCCCTGCCTGAAAGACAATACGGCATATGAAGCTCAGACCGGTTATTTCATCTATTATGTTTTCTAACACAATATAAATTTTCGATAATAGCAGTAATATGTGTAATGCATAAGGCTGTAAAAATGTCAACCAACTTTTATGGCTTTCCTCTTCATATGAATATTCAGTCATCCATTCGTCCCTAGATCCACTTCAATCCTGAAACAGAAAAGATAAAATAATTTATTTGATGTATTTAGAGGTTCATTAATTTCTCAAATATTATTGTATATGTAAATAAAAAACCTAACCACAGATCTCTGTTCCATAGTAAAACAGAGGTCAGAAGAACAGTAAGTTTATAAGCACCTTAAATAAAACTAGCTAAATACAATAAACGGTATATTGGGGAAAGCATCATGTTTCCTCTAACTAATGATTTTAGTCAATGGTCTCAGTGTCTTTAATTTCTGAGCTGCTACTTGAGCGCACTAAATCCCAACTGCTTTAATTAGTCTTCAGGGCCCATTATATATCAGTACCCTGCAGTTGTACAGGTAAGCTTTCCAGCAGTTACAGTGTGAATATTCTTTACTGGTATTTCAAAATGTGTTTCCCAGAAATAGTGTGTGAGATCTGAACAATAACGCACTAAAAGCAAAACTACATTAGTGAACTCAATCAATGCTCCAGCCATGGGAAATAACTGTGCAAGACCATTATAAAATTTGAATATGTATTTATGGAAAAGATTCCTATAGATACATGATTATTTTAGTTAAGTTTCCACATGAATCCATAACAGAAAAATGCATATAGAGATTTAAATACCATATTATACTTTTGGGAGGTTCCTTCAGATTTAATATACAAATCCAGTAGTCTAACTTTTTTAAGGCCTTGGGGAAAAAAAAATCTTCAGATGTCCAAAATTTAAATAACAGACAGCATGTCTTAAACCTCTTGCCAGAATACATGTATATATCTGGAAGCAAATGCTACTTACATATGTCTATTTTAATAACGGAAATGGTGTGAAGTCAAGACTTGAAATCTGCTGTCAGAGCTGTTATAAACAATCTGTTGTTATTTTTATATCATTCAAACTAAGGTCATCCTTCAAATAGCAGCAGAGCATCACCTGCCCACTTTTCAACCACAACCCACTATTTCTTTACTGCTGCATATACGAAAACGTGGCTAACGGGCTTCCAAACACTAAGCAAACTTTTACACTGAAAACAAGACCTGCAGCTCCCTTAAGCATGCAAAATTAGTAATTATTCATATACTGTGTTACTACCATACTGATTAAACATCACGCATTTATTTTTTAATTAACCTTAATATTTTCTTAGAAATACAATTATGTTCCAACTATTCATATGAAGTATAGAAGGTTGCAAAAATCATCACAAGCACTGACTTCGCTAAGTGTAATTAAATACTGTAGGCTTAGAATATGCTAATTATTGTAGACGGTTTGCCTCATCTCTCATGCATCTTGCAGAGTCTCTTTGCTTTCTGATGTTTAATCTCAAAATTTCCATCTCATATAAAACAGTTTTGGAGGTTTTATTGCATGGTTGGTTGGTTTTTTTTTGGGGGGTGTGTTTGTTTGTGGTTTGCTTAGTTGGTTGGTTTTGGGTTTTTGTTTGGTTGGGTTTTTTTGTTTCAATTGCACACTTGAAAAATCAGCTTTGAGTTTCTAGCTACTCTTTCTCTGTGCTAACGTCCAAATATGGGACAAGTAGACCATGTTTCCTTGTATCCTGAATTTACAAGATGTGGTTATCTAACCTGAGTAGGAAATAACTTAGTCATCAAGTTCTTCAGAGTTAAATGTAATGTATTCCAAAGCTTCATGGGGTCTCTGTCAGAAGAAGACAGTTTGACCTGTAATTGTTTCCAGTTCTCCTGGGTTCTCTCATCATTACTCCTTCCTACATGCAGACAGACACACACGCTCCTACAATGCAACTTAACCTCAAGTTACAGACAAATGCTGAGGTCCCGATTAAGTTACCGTGGCTATGGTGACAGAGCAAACAGGGATTTGTGTTTCACAACTGCTAACAGGCCGCTGCCCAACCAGCCATAGCCGCAGCTGGTTTTGCGTCATTAAACCACATACAGTGGCCCCCCTCATGAAAAAGCTACTTCATTAGCGACAATAAATAGTTGGGCCTCATTAATTCTCTTAAAGTCTGCACAATTTATCAAGCACTGAATCACCCATGTCCTTGCACGACTGAGATGCTCTCCTCCATGGAGAGGTTTCCACTTGTCCTCCTCTTCGCCAAGCACAAGCGGGTACACCACAAGCTCTGGCAGTGTCACTGTCCCACAAGGTCCCTTCACTGACATACACATGGCTTGGGGAGTAGGACAGGGGGTATCCCCTAGCACCAACTGCCAGCAAGGGTGACTAACAGCACCAACTTTGATGGCCAACACAAACTTGCCACAAATGCCACCCGTACAGGCCACACACCTCTTCATTGCGACTATCTGCAGTTGCTTTGGGGGAGCAGATGAAGAGCAAGCCACTCATCTGAAAGCAGCGTTTAACTAGTAACCCCACAAACGTGTTTCCTGATTTTGTGAAGAGCTGAAAAGCTTCGGCTTCAGATGAAATTACTTTGAAATGCATATGTAAAATAGAACCGTCCGTCCTTACAGATCTAGTGCATCCATTCTGTCATGTGTCACCACTGTGAAATCTGCTTTGGACTTTGGTTTTCAGCAGCTTACTGTAAAATCTCAGTTTCTACTGTCAGACATATGAAAGCGCACATGGAAGTCCAAACAGAAGCATCTTCCATTTTAATCAAGTGTTTTTTCTATCAAAAGAAAATCTACCCAATGAGACAACTGCACAATATTCCCGATTTGAAACTTTTATGTCTAAAGGGTTCTCATAGAGCAAAGCACCTAACAAACTATCAGTTTCAACCAAAAGAAAGAAATTTAAGCAGCAAACACAGAATTATGTCCATTTCTAGCCAAAGACTAATCATCATCTTGAAATTGTGCTTTCAGACCCCAGGAGTTTATAAAACTTAAGAATGCCATCAAACATTAGATTCCTTCTCCTACTCAAAGAGAGAACCAAACATGAAATTATAACACCTAGTCCATTTTGAAAACCTGCCTCAATCGAAATAAATGCACTGGTAGTCCCACCCTGGCCAGCAACCTCAGCCACCTGTGGAACTGAGCAGGAACCACGGACATGAGGAAGGAATCTGAGAAGGGTGCCAGGACAATCATGCTGAGAATGTTTCTAGACAAACAGAGGCCACTATGTATGTAGAGGTGCCCCTGTCTCTACAAACATAGACACCCACATTAACTAATTAAAAAACAAGTTCATACTGACATCACTTCCACATCTACTTTATATACTGCTAACTTTTAAAGTAAATTCCTGTTAATACAGTTACAAATTATTTCTCACGCTATTTTCCCCCTTTTCAAACTTGGACAGATATGGGAACACACATTTGGAAAAGACCAACTCAGTTACAAAGTTAAGTCATCTGCTGAATCAAGATTTATTAACATTTTCCTCTATAAAGTAAACTCCCCATCTTTGGGTAGAACTCTATTTCTGAATCACCTTCTTGTATCATTGATTGCACTGTCAAAGTATACACTTTTCCTCTTGAAAGCCATTAAATCTACACTTACACTTCTGTAATCTCTTTCAAAGGCCCTCAGCCATACCAGACTTCCCTGAAGATGGAAGGCAACTTCTCCCAAACTCATGAAGGCCACCTTCAATATCAGGTAAGGTGAGATCACTGAAAACACTGTTCCAACAACATTCAGAGCTGAAAGGACACACGTTATCCACAAGCCAGTGTTGAGGATGACTACCTTCATGTTAATAGTAGCCACATACTTGCCCTTTTTTTCCTATGTTTCTGATTCCCACAGGGAAATTCATAAACTCCACAAAGCAGATGTTCTGCAGAAGCTACAGACAAAATACACTTTAACTACAAGCTGAAGATTTGCAATAATCCTCGACATCTAGAAAAGAGACAGAAAAGGCTGAAATTCAGTGCAGCATTGCTCTACACCAACCGTGCCCAAAAAATATACCTAAAATGTGCTTTGATGCCTACCTTTCTTGTCTCGGGCCTAGTCCCAAGGATCTTTGTAAACTGAGTTCTGTGCCACTGTGACTGCAACTAGCTAAAACACTTTGCCACAAAGCTGTCTGTAAAAAATGTTAAAACTTCAAATTCCAATGTAAGCACCTGTCCCACCAGCAGCCATCACAAGCTGTAAGATGAGCTGGGTAATACAACTTAACATGCATTCAGTTTATGCTATACATTTAATGGACCTCACAGGACCATAGAAGCACTTGCTACGCATTCTCTCACTCACTAAACACCTGTGATCATAAGGTTTCTTCTGTCCTCAGCTAAAGTTTTTGCTAGTCTTCGATAGTGATTTCTGTTCAAACAAGGCAAGCTGAGTTACTTGCTTTAAGACGCCAGCCCCCCCGCCAGCATCTTTGTTGCTCTGATGCAGTGTCGTAATAAAAATACCTTAAGCTGCTCAAAATATTTCTGAAAATTAACTTGATTCTTCAACTTCTGGCTTTCACTGGTATTTTAATAAAGGTAAAGAGAAGCAGGAGGCAGAGAGTGGGATGCTTGTTGCTAGGCGATACCTAGCTCTCCTGAACTCCTACAGACTGAAATATTTATCCAGACTCCCACAAAGAATGACATCTAGTATGGAGAAAGAAGAGACGCAGGTACTCACTGAAGTGCATCGTGATTCAAGGTATGAAGGAGCAGCTCTGACACCAGCTCGGTCCCTGGAGTATCTGAGCTGAGGAGGCTGCAGTCTGAGATGGGGGTGGGTGATGCAGCTCATCCCGAACATCTACCCTGATTTCAAGCTGAGCCCCGCAGGGCCATGCCTCCAAAGATTTTACACCAAACCAGAACGATCTCAATGCCACTGGGCTCTTGGCAGCAGGAGAAAGTACATATTTTGTTCACCTGACGGCATAGCTGTGTTGTTTCTCTGTTGTTTGGGGTTTCTTCCCAAAATCATTATACTCCGATAACGGGTTTCCATAGAAAACTGGCCAGATGTGGATGAATGATTCATTAACTGAACATACAACCTTTGCAAGAAGTCTGTGCGCCACGTGCCTCCCCCTCAACCCCTTTAAAAGCTCTATTCAAAGACCAAACTTTCAAGGAGTGCTTACACAGTCTTTCAGCAGAGGCTTAGAGGAATAAACAATATTCTTTACAAGTTATTTTATTTGACATTAATGAATTATTTTGAATACAACAGCTTCAAGGACAAATCCCAGACCTCCTGGGACTTAATTTCAAGAACTTTTCATTTTCCCTAGAACTTAAGGGTATGGTTTGACAAAAATAATTATATATAAATATGCTACATTTTATAATTTCCAATAATTATTACTCTGTGAAGGATGATGTCTTTAAGTCATATTAAAAAAAAAATCTGCAACTGTATCACTGTATACAAAGAACTTCGGTATGACAAATGAAATTATGAAGTGTATGTGCATGTTGTTATATTGTAAAGTAAAAAAAGGTTTAGTAATCAAAATCCAGAGAACTAATAAAGTCTTCTAATGCCTGGGTTTAGGTAATAACCAGTGGACAATCAAAGAAGAGCGCATCAAATTTCAAGGAGCAGAGAAAAACACAGCAAAATACTACATCCCCCTTGATTTTTGATTCCAAAAGTAGTGGTTATCTTTGCTGGTCTTAGTTGTTTGAATGGATAGCTCCCAAACCTTGATACTCTCTTCGCAACTTTAGCTTAAATAGAATGACACTGTTGTTCATTAGACATAAATAAAATAAAATTTTGATAAATACAGTCACACATCACTTTGGACAGCTTCTCTGACAGAAGAAAATGTTTGTGTTACCCAGTGCACACTCTCAGCGCAAAGTCTCTTTAGTTCACCAACTTATCCTCACACACAGTTCAAATTCCGCATTAAAGTTCTATCTACCAGCCTGTGCACAAAGCCAAAGGACTTAGTGGGCCTTTTCTTGTTACAAGAACTACAGTTTTATACACACACACACACACATATATATATACACACACCACCATATCTACACATATATGTATATGAATATAAAAACACACATACACAGCCACAAATTTCTGATTAATTGGTTAAATATTTTGTGTAAATAATTGCCTTAAAGAATCTGTTGAAACCATACTTTCTAATATATTATTAAAACAACACAGGATTTCCAGCCAAGCCATGAAATATGTTTCTGAACACATAAAGAACTGGAATTTTTTAAAAGTGATCTTTTCTCCTTATCTTCAGACTTTCTTTTTCCCCTTATTTTCAGACTTTGTTCAACAAAACAGTAGCTGTTACTCTCCAGATAATGACGATCCAAGATTTCTACTCATAAGGGCTTATGAGCATCTGAAAGAAACTATAATACAGTAATATTTAGAAACTGGTCATTCTTCATTTTAGGTTGGAATCACTTACATTGTGTTTCTATATTTTGTTTGCACTTCAGAAAAAACAAATACAATTAAGTGTACTAAAAATGAAGTCAAAGTGTGAAATCCAAAAGGAAGGTATCCCCCGAGAAAACTGCTCTTGCCTCAAGTAGGATAAGAGGGAAGAAACTCGCCAGTGATTCCTCCATATCATCACAGCAGGGAAAGGAATAAACACCAAGCTCTNAAAACAACACAGGATTTCCAGCCAAGCCATGAAATATGTTTCTGAACACATAAAGAACTGGAATTTTTTAAAAGTGATCTTTTCTCCTTATCTTCAGACTTTCTTTTTCCCCTTATTTTCAGACTTTGTTCAACAAAACAGTAGCTGTTACTCTCCAGATAATGACGATTCAAGATTTCTACTCATAAGAGTTTATGAGCATCTGAAAGAAATTATAAAACAGTAACATTTAGAAACTGGTCGTTCCTCGTTTTAGGTTGGAATCACTTATGTTGTGTTTCTATATTTTGTTTGCACTTCAGAAAAAACAAATACAATTAAGTGTACTAAAAATGAAGTCAAAGTGTGAAATCCAAAAGGAAGGTATCCCCCAGGAAAACTGCTCTTGCCTCAAGTAGGATAAGAGAAGAGACTCGCCAGTGATTCTTCCATATCATCACAGCAGGGAAAGGGATAAACACCAAGCTCTCCAGCAGATCTTTCATCAAGCGACTGGATTGACTATAGAGATTGCACAGAAAAAGACTTAAATGCACAGGTTTCGTGTTCTTACTTTGTCCTGCTAATAAGCACTAGCACTATCAAATGCTATCAATCCACCCCACCTCTTCTGGTTTAACACCTTTACTTAAACTAGGTTTATGCCAGGTCCAGAAATGAGACGACTCTACTGATGGTATGGGCAGCAGTACTTAACACTCTCTTCTCAAAGCTGCAAAATAATCTTCATTTCTATTCTAATCCATTCAGAAGTAGAACAAGCATTTTCTTTATTCCCTGTTAAGAAGCTGCTGAACCCCAGAGACCATCAGAAGAACAAAGAATCCTTGCACTTGCACACAGCTATAAATGAAACAGGCAGAGCTTAAGGACAAGGTCACCAGTTTCCCTAGGACACACAGTGAAACATCAGCTTCCAGGTGGACTGTACATCTGACGTTTCTCATGGTGACGGTAATCAACCAACTACCTAATCTAAGGGAGGGTGGCTGAACCTCTAAGGCTCTTTGCTGCAAGTCCAAAGGAACGAGCACAAATTTGCTGCAGACTTGTGCCAAAATCTGCTCTCCGTCAAGCCAGCTGTAGCGAGCACTTCATGATTTGGTAACAGAGCATGGGTATCCGAGATTTAACCTGCAAGAAAGTCTGAAATGCAAACATCTGAAACAGATGAATCCTGCCTTGGATAGCAAATACTACTCATACATGCTTCCAAATTTCATAGTCTCCTTGTAGTTGCCCTCAGAGGGAACACCAGGACAATGGAAAAATCAGAGCAGGAAGAAAAAAATTTAACACTGTTTAATATGTACTAGCTTATATAAACCCTGGCATGTCTTTTTCCTTTTATGCCATGCAAGATGTTGTAAATAAATTAAAGAACAGCACCAACCATCATCCCACTGTGGATGAAATACCACGCAGATTTCCCCTCACCACAGTGTCAAGCGGGCTGTGCCAACTTTCACAGCAAAACCACTTAAAGAATAAGCAAAACCAGAATAAGCCGTTCCCACTAAACTTGTCTGAAAAAAAAGAACAAAATCACTCCACAAGCAGCAGAGAAAGCTTTATACATTGCCAGAAACGGGTTGTAAAATCAGTGTTGATGCCCCCATGGCTGACATAGGCCCCAGCCTGGAGACAGTCACCTCCTCACAAGCACAAGAGAGGACAGGCTCTGTGACAATTTACCACAAAGTTGGGAGAAACAAGCAAAGAAAACCAAGCAAACAAACACAGTCCAAAGGTGCGAGATAGACCGAAGAAACACAAACATCCTCATTTCCAGGCCCAAAGTTGTGCTTCCAAGAGAAAAGAAAGCCAACAGCTGAATGTGCCCTGCTATACAGCAGACAGTTACGTTCAGCTCTGACTCCTGCTTTTGCTCAACCCACAAAAAATTTCATCACTGCATTAGTTATAATTTGGGCCTCTTCTTTTGCTTTCCATTAAAAATGTACCAATAAAATGCTTTTTCAAGAAGTGAAGTGCTCTTTTCAAGAAAAGAGCATGATATCTACATACGTGGAGGTATGGTTACATATTCAGGCTCTAAATTCGGGCCACTATATGACAGCAGTGATGCTATTAATCAGTTTAAGGAGTTTATTTGGCTGGCATCCTACAACTGTGGGTGATGAGTGTCTATTTTAATAGGAAGGTATACTCTCTAAAATTGATCAATTGACCATGAGTGTTTCCATTAATCATTTCTAATGTCTTTTCTCCTAGTCTGCCTCTTCTTGAAAGTGCAGACTAGCATTATTATTAATAATTATCTCTCAGCATAATGTAGGTGAAAATCTCAGAACAGGGAAAAATCCTATATCTAAGTATACAACATTCCCATCATGCATTGGCCAGCTCAAAATGACTCCACTACCAGATTCAGTAGCTACAAATCTTTTAACAATAATTTGAAATGCAGAGAATGTCACTGAAGCACAGCCATGCTCTTGATGTCTTTGGGATGAGCAAGAAGAGTAAAATTGACCCCGGTACTGTTCCTGAAGAATTTCCACAGGAAACTCTCCATTACCAAAATCTCAAACTTCCCCATACACTGTAAAGCTCAGCACAAGCCATGATTAACCTTAGAAAAAGGTGCATATGTTCAGAGATCTACCTGATACATATCTTGTCACATTCCATGAGCCTCTCTAGCCCTCGTCATTTCTCTCCTTGTTCTAATAGCCCTCATATTTTTGACAGGAGACACAGCTGCTCTGGTTATTTTCCTGTCCTTACTTACACAGAAATGTATTTGCTTCTCTCCTATCTGGTAGTTCCCCCATCACTTAGACTTCAATGTACTGTTTCATTCAGTAGTCCAAGGAGGAATTCACCTGCAAATCTGTCTACATATTTAAGTGCAAAAAACTGATTTCCAAAGGTAATTTGTACTTTCCAGTCCCCTACTGAGGTCAGGGCAGCAGCCTGCAGGACTCACCATCTGCACGCAGTAAGCCAGTGCCATTTCATTCTGCAGACCAACACGGACAAACCAACCCCCGAACTGTGGCTCAGTGACTGTTCACATTCACAGCCCAGAAACTACAACCTCAAGAACAACTTTGGTGGATGAAGTTCTTGCCAGTTGGCGGGTTCATCTCACCAACCTATGGACACCCACGCTCACCGTCCTTCATGGCTCTGTAGCTAAAGGAGAGAAAGAGGCAGCACAAGGGTCTGAGTCACAGTCACTGCAGTCAGCCTAGTAATTTTTTATTTCAACTACTTATTATTTTATTTTTTATTTAACTATTTATTCAAAAATACCAAAATTATTTTAAATAAAATGGTACTTAGTTGACTGCAAAGTGAAGGGTACTACAAGTTCTAAGAGCTTTGGTCTTTTAAACAAGTCTTGGATTGCTTTGTTTTCCTGATCAAAATCTCTTGGTTTTTAAGATTTTTAAAGCTGTCATTTTTAACAGAGCTAGGCAGACTTGGAAAAGCAACCCATTTTTAAAAGAGCTGGAGAAAAAAAAGAAAAAGAAGTAACCTGAGATGGCTAAATATTACTGTCAAGCAGGAATTGGTAAAACCACCCACACTAAGCTTCCCGCATACCAAGGTGATACACAGAAGTTAATACAAGTACACTCCCCATCAATTACACAGATATCACCATTAAAATAAATTATTACAAAAATCAGAAACTAAGGATGGCAAGGAAGTCGCATTGCTTGGTTTATTAAAATTGAGAGGAAAATGTTCCAAAGAAAAAAAAACCTGTATTGCACAGAGGAAAACACCATTGTAAAGACCAAGGATTTTCACCCTGGAGCCCCTGGGGCTTGGCCAGGCTGGCTAGTCCCACACTCCCTGTCACCCCAGTGAAACCAATCAAACCCAATTCTTACCCCCACCATTCCCATTACAAATCAGCTGATTGAATGTACCTGTCATTCAGGGAGGAGAGTGTAACAAATGAACTAATAAACAGCATTAATAAATAATTTAATAAAAGCAGAAGACAAAAATACCAGGAGATTACCACTGAGGAGAACCAAATGTTTTTTCTGAATATTCCAGGTATAACAGAAAAACAACATAGATGTGACAGTAGGGACGCTGTTTTGAATGAAGTACGCCTCTGGCAAGGATCAAAGACTTCTACCCAAGACACCTGAAAAGATTCCTGGCCAACCACCACCATCTGTAATCCCTACAAATCACCCTGACTCAGAAGAACATGAATGACATGAATAACTACACTCACTACTTCCCTGAGGATCACGTTAAGCAACTCCTCGACAATCAAAGCTTTTTTTATTTTTTTTTTTCTATCTATTCTCTTGATTACTCTTTTGATTTGCAGGTAACATCTGCCATAGTACATGACTTAAACTGCTTAACGAAGTGGTTAAGCCAACTGGATTAAGCAGCAGAAACGCCTTAGCTGAAGATGCACCTGGGGCTACACCCATCCTCTGTTTAAAACCAGGAATACACCTGCCTGGTATTTTGAAATTATGAAGAAGGTCCTAAATTACATTAACTATTGAAAAATATTCCTGTAATCTGATTAATAAGAGAGGATAAGCACAGTTCTTGCTGTTGAAATTATACCAGTTTCAAGCAGTTGCCCCTCACCTACCATCAGTGTCACAGAGTTTCCGCAACCCTTTCTCCCAACTTTGGTTACACCGCTTCTTCTCTCTATATTACCCAACAGGGAAATGTTGCACTTATCCAGGTCTCAAGTGTCATCCCACCTCTTTCCAGTTCACCATCCCCATGGTCACCTTTGAGACACAGCCACCACCAGACCCTGCTCACACTGACACCTCACCCAGGCAGGGAAATCCTCCCTCTCCACAGCTGGATGTCCCTTTCCATCTCCTTTGCTGTCAAGGTGGGCTTCTGGTAGGAGAGTCAGCATCATAACATGGTTGTCCCTGGTGTGCATCCAAGCACTGGTGCCACAACCTCCACCTCCACCTGCAAACTTCAGGGGTGCCGGGTTGTTAACCAGACCACCCTGTTCTCACCCCATGGAGCAAGCAGTCTCAAGCTGCACTGCCTTACATTCAGTTGTTTCAAAGGAGTTTAAAATTGTAACCTGAAATAAGGCGATGAAGGGTTCGTGAACCCAACGCTCCTCTGTGACTTGGCCCACCTACCTCATCACGCCTCTTACCACAGCTCTCGCTTCATCCTCTTCCTTAGCTCATCCACTGGTGCTGTGCCATCAACAACCCTCTCAGTTTCACTGAGACTGGCCTTATTTCCCATTAGAAGATGAATCCTGACTCCATCCTGCTGTGCAATCCACCACTACCTATGAAACATTTAAAAGGGCTTTTTTAATATAAAATACAATTATTTCTTCTAGAGCCTAAGTTGTTGCCCTTATTATTCATAGATTCATTCTG
Organism: Pampusana beccarii; assembly: GCA_013399365.1. Classification (NCBI taxonomy): domain Eukaryota; kingdom Metazoa; phylum Chordata; class Aves; order Columbiformes; family Columbidae; genus Pampusana; species Pampusana beccarii. Next base: position 746,365 of record VWYH01010259.1, on the reverse strand, counting down.
GTTAGAAGAGACCCTCAGGATCATCGAGTCCAACCATAACCTAAGCTAACTCCAGCACTAATCCATGTCCCTAAGAACCTCATCTGAACGCCTCTTAAACACCTCCAGGGGTGGTGACTCCACCACTTCCCTGGGCAGCCTGTTCCAATGCCTGACAACTCTTTCCGTGAATAATTCTTTCCTAATATCCAATCTGAACCTTCCCTGGTGCAACTTGAGGCCATTTCCTCTTGTCCTATCACTTGCTACTTGGGAGAAGAGGCCAACGCCCTCCATGCTACAACCTCCTTTCAGGTAGTTGTAGAGTAGACACAAATACTCTCATGATTCTATGATTCTCCGTTCTCCATATTTCAAGCCTTCAGTATCCTGAATTCACAGCTAGCAGTACCAGTGGCTGGGGCTACCCACTCCAAGACGCCACCGAAACAGAACCTCTCTCATATGATGCTCTTCTATCGAAAAGGTTTTGTCACCAAAGACGACGCAATTATGAAAGCATAGCTACAGGAGCAAACTCCAGTTAACAACACCATTACACACAAAGTACTGACAGCAGTCCAGAGGCGAGCAGCTAATATCGCTGTATGTTGCAATATTAAGTTGTCCTGAGAATGGTTTTATTAAAAGCAGGGGTAGCTGCAATAGTCTTTGTAATCAACGTAAAGAATACTGCAAACAACTAACGCTCCCACAAGTGGCAAATGTCATCATCCTAATGATCAGCCCCACAGAGTTGCACCCTGTTGAGTTATCACAATTAAGATTCTGTTAAAACACCCATTATAAATATCTATTTTTAATTAACTGTAATTCAGTCTTGTAACATGAAGCAGGTTATAGCTTGCTGATTTTTATGAGACAATGAATTAAGGATTAGAAAACAAAACAAATGTCAGTCTCTCGAGGAAAGGAGGAAATCAAACCCATTTTAATACACATAGGATAAAGTATAGTAAGTCAATAAAAATAAGCATCAAATTTTGGTTACATAGACCAAGTAAACCATTGAAACCAATAATTATTGAAACCAATAAGTAAACCATTGAAAATAAAACCCCCAGAAGTATACATTTACAGTTACAAAAAAAGACAAAAGTATTACAGTCTTGAGGTTAATCCTAGAAAAAAAATATGGAAGTGAGAATGATGTCTAAGTACTGGGTCTGGCTCTTCCAGAACCTTCAAGGATTAGACGTTAAAAAAAAAAAAAAGAGCATATCAAAGGGTTAAAGTCCAACCTGCTCCCACCAGGGCTATATTGCACAGGCCTATCACCACCCTCCACAGCCCATTAGGTCTTGGTACCCAACTGAAGGCTTACGGTTGGGGAGGGCAAGTAGGGGAAGGTTTCTTGCATTGAAGGGCCATTTTCACCAGTTGCATCGCTTCTATTCTTAGTCCCGCTGATGTATCACAGATAGATGATTTTGCTTTTCCAGCTGCATTTTGCAATCTAACATACGGAGGATGCCCACTTTTCTCATCTCTCTTTCCCTTATCAACTGACCGAGTGACAATAAGGCAAGATTGGTGCCGTGATTCATCCGCCCGTCCACTTTCATGTCCCGCTGCTCACAGCAGGCACACTACTGTACAAGTGTCAAGCAGTCAGGAAATCTCGATAGGCCCCTAATCTTCAGGGTATCAAATATGGTAAGTCATCCTCTTGTATGGAAAAATCTCATGGACTGGAGCCAGCAGTTTAAAGGGCTTTGACATGCGGAGAAGGATTAGAACAAGCCAGCACCATTTCAAAATGAAAAAGCTGCGAGGTCTGGCTTCCTAACAAGCAAATTCACTAAAAAGCCACAAGCTTAACTGGAAACAGCTTAACCTGAAAATACAAAGTACATGCCTTTTAACACATACTGAAAGAAATAATGTTGGGTTTTTTTTCCATGTTGTCTTCCTTATCAGGGTTTGAAAAGAGCCCATAAGGAAACATGATAATGAATGAGTTGAGGAGTGCTCTTATCTAAATACAGAAGCATGTTTATACTAATATCCAGGAATGACACTCACAAACATGTTGTTACTATCCTGTAAATGCATTCAAAACACATAAACATCTCTAGGCTCTAACAGGGATGTATGAGTTTCACAGAACCTGCTCTTGCACCAGTGATGGCAACAGCAGTGCCAGCTTTGTACCCAGCGCTCTCAGAGAAGTGACGTTTCTGGGTTCAGCAAAGGAGAATCATAGTACACCAGGCTGGAAAGGAACTCAAGGATCATCTGGTCCAACCAAAAGCATGGTCTGGACAAGACGGCCCAGCGCCCTGTCCAGCCAAATCTTAAAAGTGTCTAATGTTGGGGAATCCACCACTTGCCTAGGGAGATTATTCCAACAGCTGATTGTTCTCCTCATGAACAATTTCCCTCTTGTGTCCAATCGAGATCTCCCCAGGAGTAACTTGTACCCATTACCTCTCATCTTTTCCATGCGACTCCTTGTAAAAAGGGAGTCTTCATCTTCTTTGTAACGACCCTTTAAATCTTCAAGAATAGATCTTCAAGATAAAAGACATAACAGTCATAACATGCTCTCCTCTCCTCTTGAGAAAGGCAATGAAGATAAGTAGTTGTCTTAAGTTCTGTTATGGAGTTGGAGTGGTAGGTGGTAAGAAGGACAGAGCAACACAAACCTCTGTACAGGGGATCATAAAAGTGTCCTGTAGTCCTTGGACAGCAAGATAGGGCCCTGCGCTGGAGAAGGCTTGCTATGGACCTCGGCAGGAGAACACTGCCATGCTGCCTCTTCAGGGCTCAGCTTCCTGCTCACATCATCCTCCCCTCTTGCCTCCCCGCTCCTGCCCTCCAAGATAGACCACGACAAAACACCTCTACAGGAGAGGTATTTACACTAAATTGAACTAAGATAAGCTTCAAGCAGCCAACAATCATTAGCCTGAACTAATGCTACAGCCACCCTGGAAGTGAGGTCCAGCAGACCATGGCATCTCCTAAGCTGTTCCCAAACTCAAAGAATTTAGTGAAGAGAAGGTTGCGCAGCTAGGATAGCATCAGTGCTTCTCCTCCACTCCTGCTAGAGGTGTGCCAGCTCAGATTCTCACCACCTGACCCTCCCCTGCTTTCACAGCTTCATTTTCTCTGTTGCCACGTGAAGAGCCGTCAACGGAGAATTCACATAAATTGTAGAAACCAGGATAGAGGAAACCTCAAGAGTTCATCTAGAGTCTTCCCAGCTATTCACACCACTGTGATTACCTCAAAAATCATTACGTCTTCATTATATCCATTATAGACAAGCTTTAAGAACAGAATCACTAGACGTGCAAAGAAAAACTGCCTGTAGCACCAACATTCATGCTGATTCACTCTGAAGACAAAACATCTGCTTTAACTTACCACCAGCACCACAAATAAAATAAAAATAGCCAGTATGAAGGCTGGAAGTTTGCCATGAGCTCTGATATTTACCTCAATTTTTCCTACAGACATCTATAAAGTAAACATTTTTCAGCAGAAAATTAGGATTAAACCTCCCACAAAACATGACTAATTCCAATAAATTCTATGCCTTTTAAGGATGTTTTGCAGATCAGCTACCACCAATGATATCTGTAAAATGTTTTAAATATTAGAAGCAATATGAATTATTATCACAAAGTTTCAGCTGTCAAGAACAAGAGGCAATGTTAAGAAAAATACATTTTCATTCCTCAGTAGGATATGAAATAATACATTAGTCTTTTAAATGGCCAGAAGAAAAGATACCTACACAATAGCAATAAGTCCTCCATTTCTTAAACACTCATTTTGTACACAAGCTTTATGATCTGTGCCCACGAAAGCAAAAACAGCAGTGGCAAAAGGCAGTTCCTTCATGCAGAAGTCCACATTACTCTGGGTAAAAATATATTTTCTGAAAGACGCAAGGCTGTTGCTAACCTTGGTCAGATGAAGTTTCCAGATACCACTGAACTCTGTAATGCTGGCACATCTAGGTCATTACAAAGGTCCCTGGAGCTGTTGATCTAATTGGTTGTGATCCCTAGTGAAATACAGAAGTGAGTATTTGGTCTACGTATTTTATTTTTTATTTCCATGCATCTCAGCTCAAGGTACGTAAAGACGAAGTGTAAATCTGTCTCATCAAACGGACTATATGTTAATAAAGAACAGTAGGGAATGCACTCAAAATAGCAGTATTCTCATCACTAAAAAATCCCATCTTTTTAATAAAGTAAAAGGACGCATGGAAATGTAGACACCCTCAAGGCAACCACATAGAAAAGGTATTAGTACTTCATACAGACACTTCTAAATACCTCTGATCTCTTGGGATATGGCTACATCCGATTAGTTACACCCAGGGAATGACCATAGATAATACCAGGATTTTTTTCTATTGCATACAAAACCCCTTGCAAACTACTTTATATATATATATATGTGTGTGTGTGTGTGTGTATATGTGTATATATACACACATATATATATACACACACATATATATATGTGTCATGGAGATGCACTATCTGAAAAAGATATTTTAAAATATATTAATAAAACCATTATCATAAGCATTCATCTATACGGAGCAATTTGGTAACTCAAAATTATCTTCCCTTATATGTTACAGTCACATAGGAAAACAACGCTGTTATAAGCAGTACCAAATATCACTATTCACTTGTGAGAGACAAGTGCAGACTAACAGGAACACAAATTAAATAGCAGGAAGGGAACCAGAAAAAAAAGGCTCAAGACTGAAAAAGACTGAAAAGTAGAGAAGGGAAATGAATACACGTTTACTGCAACTCACCCTACGAAATTTGCATTTTCTCTGCTTCTCAGAAATCTAAAAGGAGGAGTATTAATGATAGTGAAGACCATCTAGCTTACTGAAACCATCAAGCCCTAGAGTGTAAAACTAGGGTTATACACTGTATGTCTTTTTAAAAAGACTAAACGACTCTGTAAAACACAGCAAATGAAAAACTATCCTTCACATTTATTTTGCTCTCTTAATTCCTCTATGTAACTCTCATATTTTTTTAAGTAGATTCTTTCCAGGGAAGTAGCAGACGACTCCAGCAGTTCACTACTATTTTGAGACCGTGCCCTTCTATTGGCTTTAAAACAGGTGTATCTGTGAATTTTTGCTTGCTCACACATGCTCTGGTGCCCCAGCTTTGCTGTTTTTAGCGATTCCTTCCTGTGTGAACGAGCTCGAGCGTCGGGTTTTCTTTCACACGCCGACAGGAAGCCCCTGCCACCAAAGTCACAACCGGTGCGCCGGGGAGAGGTGCAAGGAAACAGCATGACAAAGACAGAAATTGTCATATTAATTTGTATTTAGGAAAAAAAAGGCAGGAATATAAGATAGTAGAAGTGAGGTCTAGAAGAGAAAGGCTTAAAATTGCTATCTAGAGTAAAGTGAAGAGGAGATAATGGCAAAAAAGAAGTTTCAGCATTGGTAAAAGGAAGCAAAATACCACGACCTTCAAAAGCAAGGACCACCTCATAACTAACCCACGTACAGATATTCTGTATGTGAAATACAGAGGAAGAAGGTCTGTGGGGAGTTACGAAAATACAAGCTGAAGGAACACCTTGCAGATGGCTGACCGAAACAGTGATTGAAGTAAAACCCTTAAGACCAATGGAATCAGAGGGTGCCAGAATGAAATCATTCTTCTGGCTAGAGCTGAAAAAATAATCTGGAAGATTTACAAGAGAGAAATATCACTACTATGAAACCCCTATGATGTATTATGTACACCAGATAAATTGTCCTTCACCTCCAATTTTTGGACTACAAAGTAGGTGGAAAACCGGCTGGACCACTGGCCTCAAAATATATTCACCAGCTACTCAAAGTCCTACCAGTAGCCAATTTCTAGGTGTCAATACAATGATACAGTTTCATTAAAACTGGTATGGTGGGACAGAGGGCACCTTCCCCAGGTTTGCAAGTAAGAAAATTTGGGGAAGCAGCAAGTGCACTCAAGGGCAGTACTGCAGTTCAGAGGGACCTCAGCAAGTTGGAGAAACGGTTCAGCAGGAACATAATGAAATTCAGCAAAAGCAAACAGCAGGTCCCGCACTTGGGGAGGAATAACTCCATGCGCCAGTACATGCTGGGAGCCAACCAGCTGGAAAGCGGAGAAAGAGCTGGGGTCCCGGTGGACGAAAAGTTGACCATGAGCTAGAAAAGGTCCCTCATGGCAAAGAAGTCAAACAGCATCCTGGGCTGCAATAGGAAAGAGGATCACCAGCAGACTGAAGGAGGCGGTNATTTATGGAAGCTCCTGTGTTCCAGTTTGTACCCATTACCCCTTGTCCTATCATTGGTTGTCACCGACAAGAGCCTGGCTCCATCCTCGTGACACTCACACTTTACGTATTTATAAACATTAATGAGGTCACCCCCCAGTCTCCTCCAAGCTAAAGAGACCCAGCTCCCTCAGCCTTTCCTCATAAGGGAGATGCTCCACTCCCTTCCTCATCTTTGTTGCCCTGCACTGGACTCTCTCCAGCAGTTCCCTGTCCTGCTTGAACTGAGGGTCCTTCCTCTCTGCTCAGCACTGGGGAGACATCTGGAGTGCCAAGTCCAGCGCTGGACTCCCCAGTACAAGACAGACACGAACACATCACAGGGAGTCCAGGACAGGCCACCAAGCCAGTCAGGGGCTGGAGCACACGGTGCTTGTGGACAGGCTGTGGGTGCTGGGGCTGTTGAGCCTGGAGAAAAAAAGGTTTCAGGGGTGGAACTTACTGCTGTCTGCAACCACCAAAGACAACAGAGCCCAACTCCTCTCAGTGGTGTGCAGAAACAGGGCAGGAAACAAACGATACAACTACAGCAAGTGAAATTCCGATTAAGGAAATCAGAAAAGGTTTTTATGATAAAGATCAAACACTGCAACAGAGCACCTGGAAAGGTCACAGAATCTCCGTCCCTGGAGATGTTCAAAACTTGATCACACAAGGGTCAGAGCAACCTCAACCAAACTTTGAAGTTGGAATTGACTTTGAATTTGGCCCTGGTTTAAGCAGGAACTGGACCAAAGGAATGATCTCTAGAGATTGCCTCCACGTTATGTCAGCCTACCATTCTGAGCCTTCTGTGTATATTTGGTTTCTCCAGCAATTAAAACTTGGGAAATACAGTTTTTTGAGACTATACGAAGATCCCACTCCAGTGACACAAGTTTTTAAGAACCAGAATTCAGGGAAAAAAATCTGAACTAGGGAGCTTCACATAAGTTGTAGCATTCTTACAACTGGAAAGAAAAAAAATCCAAACCCTATTTTCCTTTTAAGCTGTTCAAAAATAAATGCAACTTTTCTTCATAACTCCTAATCATGAACATGCATACATGGTATATTTATGTAAAAATATATAGTGTGTATTTCTATGTATTTGCTAACACATCTTGAAACCTCCCATTTGTTCACGGCATTTTGAAGACATAAAAAACCCAGCAGCTTCATATTTCAGCACTATTCCACAGAAATATAGTTCGCATAGTTAATGCTCACTGTTCAGGGACATCCCAGCTTTCCCATAATCCAAACTATTTTAAAAACACAGTTCCTGTGTCATGAGTTTCCTGTTCTTTCAATGCGATACCCACTAGTGTAAAAAGAGCTAAAGCCACAGCTTACACGGACACCAGAGAAGTCACAATACGCTTTTGGCTGAACAGAAAGTCCCGCGTTGCTTGAGTGCCAACTCAGATGCCATGACTAGCACATACTATTAGACTACTATTAGACTACAACTAGGGGACTTCAGTAGCTTCGATCAACTGCTCTGAGAAAGACTTCATAAACTTCCAAAAAATGAAAGGCAAAGTAATAATAATTCCACCAGTTGTTGAGTTTACAGTTGTTTTTTGTTGTAGGGTTGTTGCTTATTTTTTCTAAGTACACATGGTATGTTTATGTAAGCACGTTGCAACCCATCTGAGATACAAAATATCTCCCAAAAGGAAATGTCAAGTTTCAGATTTTTATGTGCAAACTAAGAAAGTGAATCACATGATGAAACAGAAGGAGGAACAGATTTCTGTAGTTTCCTATCATCTGTGAACAAAGCACCAGAACGCATACGTGATATTAATCACCCAGGACTCCACAGATTGCATCAGCAGAATTGCATATGGAATTCACAATTATTATTATACTTTGATGCTAAAGTTAGACTGCACCCAGCATCAAGGACTTAGAGGACCTTTTCTCTTCAAAACTGGTACAACCTCAGATTATATTGTTCCTCCTTTCTAGAAAAATAACGCAGTGTCCAGGTTGTGTCTCAGTTTCAAAATACTTAATAATGCCACACTAAAAACAGCGGCTTTCAGCAACATCTGTAATAATTTTTTCAACATGGTGTAACTGATTCCCTAGAAAAGCAGAGGGAAGGAACACAAAGCAGACGTGGAAAATTCTGCCTGCATTTGAACCACAAATCACGAGGGTCATGCTTGGTTTCGGGCCACAGGACATATCTACCCTTGGGAAATATGTGGAGGGAGCCACCAGCACAGCTCTACATGAGCTACACCAGGTGCCCACAGCAAAAGCCCAAGAGTGAGCATCCATACCTTCCTCCCTGTGTTGTATCACACCAGGGATACTCGGCGTTCAACACTTTTGTGAAAGCAAGCAACAGCCGAGCAACTGGCAGGGGGACCCACGGGATAAAACAAAAAAACAGCAACAAAAAAACCACACCACAACCACAACAGTTCACACCAAATATCTAGTTCTCTGTCCCATAACCATCTTTGCACTGTAACTGTATTATTTTTTAAATTAAAAAGTCACATGCTAGAGAGAATAAACAGCTCCGGAGGGGAAAGAAAAAA
>VWYH01010259.1:716318-737087 GCA_013399365.1 Pampusana beccarii | reverse complement strand
AAGTGGGAAACAAAAGAGATTTATGTTAATTATTATACTGGCAAGTCATAAAAGTATTAAGAGAAGTACGGCAATCACAGTTTTATGTATTAGCTTTCACTGACAATAAGAGGAAAAAAACACAAATTTATGACACTTTTGATTACAACTACACTGTACAACGATATCCTGAGGCAGGAAAAACCACCACATCAGTCTAGCTCAAATCTTTAATACCGTAAATTTGTAGCTAATCCTTCACAATAATATATTAGTACTGCTACAAACCCTAGTGTTTATTTTTTCCGTACACAAATATGTGACTCAACTGTGCGAGGTGCCTGGGACACCCAGTTAAGTGGGGAGCATGGGTTGTTTCAGAGCCCAGCGAAGATTTACACACTGTCCCCGAGCATCACGTCCCGTATTAAAAAAATCACTGCTGTCATGCAGTTTACCCAGAAATAGGTTGTGATTGTGGCGGTAACAGTTTGTAGATTGTCACACAGACTGAGATGTACCTAACAGATAAAAGCTGTACTTTAGAAAAATAACTATGGATTGTTTAATTATTTATTTTTCTTCTTGCATTCCTTAATTCATGCTTAATACCCTGTTTCTTTTTATCAAGTTAAAAATCAAAGCGCATCCAGGAATGTAATGTCCTTCTAAGGAATAATCCGGACCCAGTGCAAGCAGCCCCCAACTGTACTCATGTTTTTCACCTACGAAACCCTTTCTGCACTCCAGCCACAGCTTCCTCAGCTGCAAAGCAGAACAACAACCCCACCAGGACAACACAGTCACGTTTCTTGGTGGTTAACTAAGACAGACAAACCCATCAAAAAGCGTGGTGCCACCTTTCCTCCCCACTCTGGCTTCACCTCATTGATTCTTGGTTCATGGGAGGTTCAGCATCTCTATTTCTAATGTTCGCCTCAAACCTTTGGAGAACTAAGGTCACCAAAGGGGCATAAACTACAATTTACTTTTAACAATAATTAATTTTCAGCCAGATTAGTGAACTGGATCTGCTTGTCCAGAGGCCAAATCAGCACTGGAGCCAGCATACGGAGGGGAATATAAATGGAAGGAGGAGAGATGGAGACCGCTGCTTCTGGCACAGCAAGGTGCAGTGTTTGCTGAGCCTCCCTCCTCAAAACCATATCTGGTGGACAAATGGGACAACATGCCACCTGCTGACTGTTCCTGCAGAACTGAAACACTTTCCAGATTTTTACATTCTTCAATACCAGCATGAATTTAACACAGAATTTTTAAATAACATAAGACAACACTTATACTTTTGATTGATGTATCAAATAGAGAGATGTCAAGAATTCATCAGCAAGAGCTTGCAGGATCAAGTTCCGTGGCCTTGTAATCATTTCATTTTTCTTGTAATTCCGGAATCGTCTCAAGACTCGTCTACTGTTGACAGAGCTATACGTTTTCTCATTAAACTTCAGTGGGATCAATCCTTAATACAATTGCACTCCTGAAATAGCGAGTGAAACATAAAAAGAACTCTCCATAAAAAGGAGAGATAAAGAGTCCACAGGAGCATTTTTATTTCTCAATACTCTTTCTCTTTACATCACAGACATGCTTCAAAAGAAAATTAAATTAACCCATGAGTGCTATTTAACTGTCAGATGTGATGCCAATGGGCACTTTAACAAAGACCAGACAGTCAGAGACAAGAGGTAGGACACACTGTCATGACCTTCGGTACTTTGCTTCCATAGGAGTGAACGTGTTTGAATCTTTATCTGCACAGTGTCTCACAGCAGGCAGTACAAAAGATATATTAAAATTACGTGTTTGTTTATAGGGGCAAAAAGAAAATAAAATCACAATGAAACCTCCAACATTTGCTTGCAGGTCGAGTAAAAGAGAGAAGCGTCCTGGACCCAGTTGCTAAGCCAATGAAGCACACATTCCTACCTCCATTTAGGAATACTGTGGCACAGCTTCTAAAGATGACACCTTATTTCAGAAAAATGGTCCCTCCTAGGTAATTTAAAGCCACCACTCTCACTGGGCAACACCTTAACTCTAGTCATATACAGACCATTAGCCTTCTTTTCCAGCTAATATGCCATTTCTGCTGTATAGCGGACTTCTTTACAGTAAAGTGTAACTTCTGCAATCCTGTTAACGGGTCTTCTATAGGCAGCAGCTAATTTACACCTGAAGTGACTTTGATCTTATTTTCGCTGAGATATCCTCTGCTAAGTTTCTGCTCAGAATAGGTTTTTACAGCTGAGAATTAGCAGCCTCCGAAGATACGGATTTCCAGTGGAAACATGAACATATTTAAGTAGAGACGGTAAAAGAAATATAGGTTTTCAGCTACTTAATACTATCAAAAGCTCTTACTGCAAGAATATAAAAAGAAATAGACAGTTCAAGGTAAAACATTATCTACAATCACTTCCATACACGTCCTATCTTTATGACTGCTTGCTGCAACCTTTTTAAGGTCCTTTCACTGATACTGCTTATCTCAGCTTTCATTTTAAAATGCAATGAAGTGTCCTTTAAACTACAGATCAAACTGCTTGCTTCTGACATTGTCCCAGTGATTTTTCACCACTTCCTATTCATAATCCCAACGCCCTTCTAACATCAGAACCAAAAAGTCACCGTAACTCCCAATCTTTAGAAGGGACAGCTGCTCAGTTTGTGGAAGCCGAGAGTTATTCAGCACCTACGAACAGAGCTGAAGATCAGATTCAGTGATCTGAATCTGATCCAGCGTCCACACATCCCCCACCGCAGCTCCAACCTCGCAGGCACCTGGTCCTCAACCTCCGGCACCCCAAAGCCTGTGATGGGGACTCTGTGCATGGGAAGAGGTGTAATGACTGATCCAAATCAGGACAGACTGCCACTTCTCCCATCCACCTTCACAGAACTTCTCAGCCTTCAGTGGGTGTGGGCACATCTCCCAACATACTTTTTGTACTGGCATAGCTGGAGTCACACACGGCAAAGTAGTTCATCCAATTAAGCTAATAAACTGGAAAAAAAAAGTAGTTACTGTAGATTGAAGAGAGCGATAAAGACGTGGGTTTGTAGATCACCCACAAACTTGGCAGTACCTTCCTGACGATCACTTCTGCTTGCTCTCCTGAGATGCCAACAGAACCAAGACCTGGCAAGTGCCCGTTTCCAAGCGAGCTCTCCACTTCTGCGGAGGTTTAATAAGGAAAGTCTTTGCATCTGTACATGGTTTTGCCCACTACCTACCAGGCTCAGTCTCCTCGCAAATAGATTTGCAAGGCAGCACAGCTCTCACACAGTTAACGCTAGTAGACATGTATTTGGCAACGTGGAATCTAGCAACAGGAATCAGCCAAAAAGGCTCTTTTGTTTTCATTTTTAGCAAGAAAAACTGGCACTCTGCCCTGCCATTACAGCAAGCTGCACCAAGACAAGATGAGACGTTCCTGTGTATCCCACCTGGGTCTCCCCACATTGTATTTACCAGACCCCATGCAGATTTAGTACTGCAAAGTCAAATTCTGTATTCCTACTTAAAATATTGGTCATGTTTTTGTGGGGCACTCTCACCATCAGGTAGCCAGATGGAATCACAGTCTGTTGAAAAGAAACAAACACAGATCAATAACTACAGTCTGATATCTGTGCTTTAAATATTGTCAAAACATGCACAAGGAAAAAGGCTGGTGGACTTCACCACGAAAGCTCGATGTGCTCCAATACTCCCGTACAGGGAACTAGCATCCACAGGAGTTAACTACAGAGGGAGAAGTATCTGCAAGCAGACAAGACAAGTAAATAAATAAATACGGATGGGGAGCGTTTCACATTCTTTCAGCCATTTATATTTAATGATCTCTGTACAACACAGTCCACAGTTCTCCGATAACAGCACCATGCAACATGTGAATGAGAACGGGAAAGCATGAACTCAAGAGATCAAACCCCAACTCCTCCGGCTTCAAATTGAAAATAACAGTCCTTTCCCTATTGATTTTTTTCCTCCTCTTTCATTTGTGAAAAATTGATTTTTCTCGCCTGTGTTTGCTGAAGTGTCCACACCTGCAGCTCACTGCTTGCTTTAATCTTTGTATTTGTTCATCCATACCTCCAACTAAGCCACATCAAATAAGCACCTGGGAGCCCCTGTCCCACACTCACCGGTGGCCTTCTCGAGTCTCAGAAATCCTCTCTCTCCCACGCTATGATGAGGAGGCTGCTCCTGCCTTCCCAAAGGATGCTCAGAGGCCCCTCGGGTAACCCGAGGCCCTCAGGACAAAGCCCGTGTCACGCGTTTTGGCAAAAGGCCATCTCAGAGCAGCACCGACACCCAAGGAAGATGCGACAGGAGCTCGTGGTCCCCGGCAGCTCCTGAGAAAGCAGCAGAGTAACAACCCCAGGGTTTGCCACATCGAACGCCCTCAGAAAACCTGGCACAAAAAAAGGGAAAACACCTGGAAGAAGAGAAACTTTTGGGAGGCTGGGATGAAAAGGTGGGAAGTCCTCACACAATAAAGCCCTCACCACGGCTGCTGCCCGCTTCTCTCGCTCCCTCAGTGACGGATTTAACAAAGGAGCCCACACCACGCTTTGCCAACCTACTCAGTTCCTCCAAAGACAGCTGGACCAGCTGGAAAAATGCCAGATGACTCCGGTCCTTCAAACCCCGCAGCTATAAAACTTGAAAATTGTAACATAATGTTATTTTTTAAATTATTTTTTGATTTTTTTTTTTTAAGTTTGACTGAAAGTTTTCTAGTAACAATGATTCAAGGATTAATCTGAATAATAATAATAATACGAGGCTAAATCTGCACTGCTCGTGAAATACTAATACTTTAGCACTGAATCCCTCCTACAAAAAAAAAAGGAGCTCTTAATTCCCAAACCAGGCCAGCCTGTGCGGCACTATTTGTCATGTGCCCACATGTCTGCTCTGAACACATTTGGCTTATTTCACCTTTTATCTGAACTAAGACTTGCAGATGTGAAAAGCATTAATCCACTTTGGCAATCAATTTCTTTTGCGCTGAAAAAAAAAAAAAAAACACAAACACATGTAGCACCAAAAAAAATTGTATTCTGCATGTAACAGGCAACTGAATTTTAAGGTAACTAGCCATGTTGCAAGCTTAAGCATTTGAAAACCTATAATACATATTCCTATTCCAGTATCCTTTGAGCATTAGCTCTTCGGGGTTTGACTTAAGTTAAATTATTTTAAGCCCTTCATGACTGCTTTTGTCATCTTTCCCCGGCCCTTTGGTCCACAGGCGTAAATAACACACAAATTACGGTGTAAGCCCACAATTATACAATTCTACAGCTCATTTATAAGACTGGCAAAAGAAAGGAGACCAAGTGATCATGACAGAATCAACAGAAGCACAAATTATAAAACACATGTAAAACCGTAATGACCTGTTCAGGATTCACTACAAGGCAACACATCCGGCTTGTAGGCTGTGGAAAAACTAAAGAAGGAAATTAAGTCACCTTCCAGGTGTCAAAAAGGCTTCTAGAACTGATCACAAATCTCATGGCAATCTTGCAGGTGTGCCTGGTAAAACAACTTGTCCCAAAAGGAAAAGTTCGGGTCAGGTCACTGCAGGTAGGTGGCCCTTGCACAAGCGTCAAATACTACTACAAATATTACCGGATTACACTACGTAAGATACTTTTCCCTCTTACAAGATTAATACTTAAATAACAGTATTTGCTTTATGGCTGCAGCACTGACATACACTGGTTTCCTACAGTTTTATCAATTAAATGATCTTTCTTGAAAGGACAACATCCTATATTTCTTTTATTCCTCACCTACCTTTAAAGCATTTTCTTTTTTATTTTCCATTCACCACCTCCACTATGTATCTGGAATTTACATGGAGCAACACACAGAACCTACCTAAAATATTTATTGTCAAATGCAAACTTTCTCTTGTTATTGGTTTATTAACTACAGAAACTTATACCTTGATGGCCTGAAGATGCTCTTTAACTTGTTTTATTTTGTCCAACAGACAGAGCGAAACAGAGCATTTGTAACGTCCGACTAAAGTGACTTATAATCCACAAGAAGCTTTAAAAACAAGACTTCAGACTTGTTCCTACCTGAATAGTTCATATTCATCACCTCCCTGCCCTAAAATTTGTATTGTGTCCCTCAATAACTGCTGAGAATAAGAAGCGCAACTAACATATGTTGAATTTCAACAGCCAAGACGTAAAATATACCAAAGGCAAGTCATAAGCTGCTCTCATAGGATTGTTTTTTAATTTTAAAAATCAAAAATTCTTCTTTTCTGGATAGTACTCTTCATTGCTAAGACAGTTTTAAAAAATATAAGACATCAAATCTATATCTTGTTTATAGATAATATTATTTTTATATATAAAAATATATAAATATATAAAGTCTGCATGAGACCACCTTCACATGACGATCTCCAAATTTAATTACTTTTCAAAGCAATAGTTTTCAGAGTATTAACATTTCAAATGACTAAAGCACACAGTGAAGTGCAGAAGAGCTGAGTGATTCAGTAGCTTCCTATAGGAAAACTGCCACAGAAGGAAGAACACACTGCTAGCCTTCCAGCTTCTTGTCCTGCATCAAAAACACAGCTTCAGACTTCTTCCAGATGAAAGGTAACCTGCTTTGAAATCAAAACAAATGCCACTGTCTTGACAAAGACTACGTACCAACTAAATTCAGGAAACGCTTTGGCACTAAGAAGCCAAATCTTTGGCAGAGAAACTTGAGGTGATTATTTTGTAATGAGTTTCACAACTGCAGAGACCAGTGTGAGCCTCTCTTACAGCATTGTGGTGCCTTTTTTTTATTGCATGCGTTTTCTTAAGACAAGAAAAAAAATATGTGAGTCTCAA
This sequence comes from Pampusana beccarii, assembly GCA_013399365.1. Classification (NCBI taxonomy): domain Eukaryota; kingdom Metazoa; phylum Chordata; class Aves; order Columbiformes; family Columbidae; genus Pampusana; species Pampusana beccarii. Next base: position 730,208 of record VWYH01010259.1, on the reverse strand, counting down.
GAAGGTTTACATGACTTATATTTAAATTGTTTGCCCCAGGCAAGAAAAACATCATGCAGTTATAAAACAATGTCAAGTCCACCAACCATAAAGAAAGCAAAATGTAAAAGGTATGAGGATATTCAAACAAAATGAATTAATTCAGGTCCTTTGCTCCATAGTATCTAAGCATCTTCCAAAAGGAGCTAAAGAAACATAACTAACATCTGTCATCTCTAGCTTAGTCTCTCTCAAATCCTGCCTGGGAAAATCCACACGTGCACTGCGGTGTTTGGGGGATGTGGGGCTATTTCATCCTTCTTTTTGTCCCCCACACGCATCTGCACATTTGTTTATCCTTAGTCATGAGAACAAGGATGATTTGAGAATGCCCTCGGGAAAGAGGAATGGAGCAGCAAGATCTAGAAAAGTCTGAGCATCATTAAGAAAATAGATGGTCTGCAGCAACAAACTGAGAAAAAAATCAAAGAGGAGGAAGAAAAAAAGAGGAGATACAGCTCATCTTATCAAAGATGTCTTGCTGTATGAAAATAAACACACACTATGTGCATCTTCTTCCGTTTTCTAAAAGGTTAGGAAAAAGGGAATGTACTCTTGGACATCCAGCTTTTCCAATGCTTTTCTAAAGGCTGTAAGGTACAATGTCCTGAACATGCTACTTTCATTGCAACTCCCACCATAAAAGCAGTTCCCTCAATTTTTTCATTAGTATTTTAAGGCAGTCACAAGTATCTGGAAGCTCAGCTCAGAGCTTCTAAACTTTTTCTTTTCTTTTACACATTATACAACGAATGCTCTGCCCCTGTCCCATGTTCTTGCCATTCCCAAAAGAGTCCGAAATTCCCAGTCTTTGGGACCTGTGAAGCAACAAAAAAGTTGGAGGCATCTCTTGCTGCAAACGTTGAAGCAGGAACCAGCCCCAAACAGGAAAACACAACCACAGCGTGTTTGACAACAACCACCAGCACTGCCTGAGGGGGTCATTTAGGCAGCTTTTCATCTTTCAGGCAATGTAGGTAACTTAAAAATAACACAACTGTTAATTGGTTACCCTACTACAGATACAAACGCTTAGAGAGGAGATATTCATGGTCACCAAGTAATATTAAGTTTAATCTCCCTGCCTTCAGAACAGAAGACACTCAAAAAGGAAAAGTGGGAAACTTGATTCACGACAGGGTGTTAAATCAGACAGTATTAACCGTGGGGCCACACAAACATTGCCACACCAATGCTCGCACAGTCGCTTGCAGAAGGAAACTCCTGCCATTCAGCATCAGATTTTCCATGCTTGGGCTGTGCCTGAGAAGCAGCATTTGGTTTGGAAAAGATGAAGATTACAGCGTTCTGCCCAATTTTGAAGCACAGGGAGAGGCAAAAAGGAAACTGTGTCCAGAACTGAATTCCTTTTCTCCACCACTACCGTCACCATCACCAGCAAAAAGCCCTCAAAAATATTTCCCTCCCCTAAAAATCTCATTTCATGCAGTTATATGCGCTGTAAAACTTTCTCGCACCACTACAGTCGCATCCCAGAGCTTTCCTTACAGGTATATCTGTCTGTCTTTCCAGCACTTGCTCTTTGATTTGGCAAATGGACTGTACCTTTCTTCCCCTATGCAGGCTCTTCAGATGCAGGGCAGGTGGGAGAAGTTACTTCGGTCTTACAAAAATCAAGTCCTGTTCTGGTCTATCAGCCTGTTTTTATCTCTGGATCTCTGAGGCCAAACCCAAACAGTCCCCAAATGCCTTTTGAAGCTAAATACTGAAACAAGAAGCTCTGGAAAGGTAGGTGGGAGCAGCAAAAAGAGAAGTTTAATCAGGGAACCTGACAAATTTTGCTCAGGAGAAAAAAACCTCTCAAGGGTGTCTGCTACTTCTGAAAACCGCTGGCTGGTGCTCTCACATGAAGCTGTCACCTGCTTTGGTCGGAGCAGCAGCACACAGGGCCTGCAAACCTCTTCCTTCCCAACATATGACATCTAGAAACACGACAGGGTGCAAGACCGTCATGACACGTGGCATTGCCTGTCCCGCCCCACCACTTGTTTCTCACTCCTCGTCTCTCAAATGGATCCATCCTCCAGGCCTGCTGATTTCTCATCTCCTCTGATCCAAGTGACTATCACCAGCTCTTTGCACTCAACTTTGCTTGGCTTGTGCTACAGCAACAAGAGGCCAAACCCAGGCTTCTTCACCCAGAGGAGATGCTGCACCAAAGCCCTGGTGCTGGGGGTTAGACAGACACAGGCATGGAAGGTAAAGGAGGTCCAATCCCCAACGCATCCCCGTCTCCCTCACAGGGCTCTCTCAGGCCACTGCAAATCCTCTGGGCTCAACTTTGTCAGCTGCTGGAGTCTCTGCAGCCCTCAGCACAGGAAAGACATGAACCTGTTGGAGAGGGTCCAAAGAAGACCACCAAGATAATCAGAGCTGGAACAACTCTCCTAAGAGGGCAGGCTGAGAGAGTTGAGGATGCTCAGCCTGGAGCAGACAAGGCTCTGGGGAGACCTTACTGTGGCCTTTCAGTACTTAAAAGTGGCATAGAAGAAAGATGGGACAGACTTTTTAGCAGGGCCTGTTATGACAGGACAAGGGGTGATGGTTTTAGACTAAAGGAGGGGAGATTCAGGCTAGACATGAGGAAGACATTTTTTANACAAACAAACAAACAAAAAACACATTTTAAAAAAACAAAAAAAAACCAACCTGTACCATCATCCAGGATTTTCAGAGGCAGCTGGGCCTCTCGGAAGTTAAGCATCCAACTCGAGATGTCTTAAAGCGTTTACATTTTACGTGTGCCATTGCTCTCTCAAAGCTCATCTTTAAGGCTGGGAAGTACATAATCGAGAAACCTAAAAGACTCTTGTGGCTTTCAGGAGGCGTGGGTGTCAATGCAAAACAGCACTGTGAACTTTAATTCTTCCATACAGACATTACAAGACTAATTTGTTGTAATAGATTTAATGGTATCACAGCCCTCTACATATTTGCATCGCTCTGCAATATTGAAGTTTTCCAACCCAGCAGCTTCAGATCTGTATCACAGGGGAGGGGAAAGAAAAAAGAAAGAAGAAAAAAAAAAACCACACACAGTTTTTAGCACTTCTCCTGTCTGGTAAATTTACAGACACAAGAAGGCACCTAGAAACTGTTTACTGAACTCCCCAAAAGAGAAAAGCCGATCCAGCTGCAAAATTCACTTCTTAACACACAAATTACAATACTCAGTGCTCCCCTGTTCATCAGACAGCTGGGCACGAAGGGTTTGTACTGTGCTCCACAGTAAACAGAGGTCTGGGCAAATTCAGAAAGTCCAAAGTCCAAAGCTCCCCATGAAAACACATTGCTAATAACTGTCTTTTAATGTAACAAGGACTCCAGCTCAAGTAATTCCCCTCATGGCAATAGCAGAGGTATCAAAGAAGAAGAGAAAGGGGTTCTTAAACATTCTGATCGCAAGACACAATATGCCAAACAAAGCCACATTAAAAAAATGTAAGGGAATTCCACATTCTCTACAAAGACATCAAAAGACGGGGGACTACCACCATTACTTCCACAACCCATCAAGACATGTTATGAAAGCAACATTTAACCAAGTCAACGTGAAGCCAGACCACCCGTAACCGCGTGTTATGCGTAAACCCTGTGCAAGAGGTATGTCATAAAAAGCAGCTAATCTAGTTAGCCACAAAACGAGGTGCAGATCAGCCAAACTCAAGCTCTTTGTTCCTCCCTCCCCAGCTGGGGAGTTCATCATCCGCCTAGCCCACATGCCATGCCTGTAATTCAACCCCAGCGGTGACCAAAACAAGCTCAAGTCTGCACTTTCCTGACCCCTGAGGAAGCAGATAACATCAGTCAAGTTCAGAATTAACTGTCTGCTGAGTTTGGTCAAATTTCCCTCCCACGGGGGATGCCAAGAAGCACCAAGTCAGAACCAAACTACAGACATGCAGCAACTCACCCCGCGCTCCCCCCCGCCCCCATCCTTTCATTTTCTGCCCTCATTTCATGCACGGCGCTTATGCAATTCATCAGCTGAGCTCGCGGCAGGTTGGCAAAGGGCAGCAGGGACACGCTGCCCTTTTTCTGACTCCCCGGGAGAGGCGAGCAGAGCCAGGAGCAACGCCCCAAGCAAAGCAAAAGCAGCGCAGGGCACTGAGCTTTGGCAGCCAGGTACCCAGCCCCATAAGGATTGAGGCAAGCCCGGCTCAGAGCTACAAAATGGCAAGAGACCTTGTATAAGTCGGTATTTACACGGAAAAAACGACAGGCAAGACTGAGCCTGGTACCGAAAAGGTTTGGCATCCTTTTGGGCATTCATAGTAATACGCCAGAAAAAGATACCCGAGACTAAAAACAGTAAAGAGATTAATAGGTCGTAGAATGAAAAGCCAACAAAGAAAACAAAACTTCTTTTCACAGTTGATTAATACCACCTCTTATGTGGAATAATATAGCAGGTTGAAAGTGAAATCCATGCCTCCAGCAGGGCAGAGAAACAGATTTGCAGTGGAAAAGCTTGGCTGAAAATTCTTAATTTACCTTTGGCAATTTAAAGCATTTTCACATAAGTGATGTTGAGAAGACAGAACTGACACTTTGTTTCACAATAACAAGGCAGCCAAAAATCCTGGCTCATATGCCCCATTTGTTATCATAGCCAAAGACTAAAAACTTCACTTCCGACTTTGTGCATAAATATAATCTACCTAAACTAGAAAATACACATCACATTGGGATAGACTCAACCTTGACTGATGTGTGTAACTTCCAGGGATTTCCCTTCACGTAGACAGAAAAAAGCATCCCTTGTACAAAATAAAAATTACTGCAAAACTTGGGAGTTACTTTACTACTTTCAATCTCAATTCCACATCAGGCTGCAAGTGAGATGTATTGGTGTAGCACTGAAATGATTAAGACGAGTCATTATTTTAACAGAGTCAGGCTAATGCAGCCTATCATTTTCAGAAAGCATTTTAAAACAAAAACAAAACCATTTGATTTCTGCAAGGGAACAAAATCACTGATTGGAGAGATGATTTAAGCCAGCAAAGTGAGCAGAAGACTGCAAGGAGCCCATCGTCCCCATTTCTACTGAAACAAAACAAAGAAGTGGCCTTCCTCTTTCCACACTTCCCTTCAATATCAACTTCATATTAAAAAATAAATAAATTTCATGGCTTGGAATTGTTTGATCCTTTTTTTTTGTCTTACAACTGCGACAGATGCAGAACCAGAAACTTTTGTTGTTATTAGGAGACAGAACTCACGTCTCCTTCACACGGTGTCTGACGCTGGCATTTCATTTTTTTTTTTAACCTGAGTTTTCAGCAGCCATGCCTGCTATTCATAACGAAAGCCACGGTGGAACCTCTCAGGGCTGCCGGCAGCTGTGGTTACCTCGCTTCTTATAAACACGGCGGCTTCCTGCCAAGGCTGCCCTGCTACATCAGGTTGAATCATGGCATCCTTCACCGGCGTGACCCCCGAACGCCGTCATGCCACAGCTCTGTCTGGTTCCATTAACCACCCGTCGCGGTGACACAGTGCTCCCGCACCCACCTCCAAAACATCCAAGCCTCTCCCCCAAGCCAGCCCAAAGGCTGCCAGCACACTCCTGTGGGCTGCAGACAGTTCACAGGTAGTATTTTCACGCTTCAGAAATAACAGTTTTCACTAATTTCTCACGATATGAAGTTCATGGTACAGCTTTAAATATGCTGTGGTGGCAAATAAGTAATCCCCAAGGCAGGATCCTACATGTTATTCACTCTTCTAACCCTGCAGATACAAGCACACAAGATAAAGCTTTTGATTAAGTAAACAATAAAGAACAAGAGCAACTTTTTTTAACTAGGTGAAAAGGTGTTCTAAAAAACAGCAGAGCATCTTATTGCTCTTTGGTGATTCTGTAGTGGATACGTTTATTGCACAGCAGGACATTAAACGTGTTTTCCTATATACTAATAAATTATAAATGATGTGTGTCCTACTTCTGTTATTAATAGTACCACTTTCCTCATCACCTCTTGCAGGACTGAGTCAGCTAATAGCAGCAGCCTTGGCATTTCTGACCTTTACTTGGTCAAAAAATGTCCATGTTATTGTTTAACTCGAGGATCCTGCCTGCAGCTTCCGAAGGTCACCATTTCACCTACCCACGGTGAACCAGTCAGTCCAACAATGGCCTCACAGCAGCTTCACACCAAACCACACACACGCGAAATTAAGACCAGTTTTTCTGGATGACAAATGTTGAGGTGCCCCTTCGACATTTCTGTCTGAGATGTTTCCAGCCCCTACAAGTTCCCCATCTTGATGGAGATGTCTCCAGCCCCTCCATCTACCAAAGCTTCAACAGGGTTGAAATGGTGATGCTGTCAGTCAGCAAGAAAAAAAAAAAAAAACAACTCTGCTTCTGGGGGAGCAAAGGAAGAAAAAATAAAACCTATCCAGCCTCCCTCCCTGGCTTGCTGTGTGCCCGCACCTCCAGCTGCCTCAGTGCACTGTGTCAGTGGATGAAAAGAGACGGGCTTGACGACTTCACTGGCTCTCTCAAAGAGGCCTGTTGGCAGAAGTAGTAGTCTGCTTCCGGCTAGAAAAGGTTGGGTTTATTATTTCCTTCCTCCTCAAGTCTGAATGTTCTATTTCATTTTAACTACAGGGAAAAAGAAAATAATAATAATTTTTTTAAAAATTATTTTTTGAACACAAAATGAGAAAAATCCACACATCTGCCCACACCTGGCAAGTAGGAAACCTTCAAGAGTGTCATCTGGTTCTGCAGAACCTAACCTTCCCTGTGAGAAAAAAGAAAACTTAATGGTTATGACTGCAGAGAGAACCTTCCAAACACAAGCAAGCGTATATGAAGCAATGAGCTACAGAAATGCTCCCAGTGCTGCTGTTGTACCTCGCTATGCTGCTTCAGAGCAAAAGCATTCCTGTCCAGAAGACCTGGGGACAACGTCAAAACTCACAAGCAAGCCTAAATTTCAAACTGTTGCTATTCTGCCATAATGCAGGGAGACTCTCGAGAGGCAGAGTAGCAAGAAAGATGTATGGGGCACACCAAAATCCAACAGGACAGTTCAGAAAAGCCTGCAAGAGTGGAAGTGCCCTGAACAAGTGTGATGCACCCAGGAGCTTGAGGAGATGAAGATTCAGCCTGCTAAACAGTACAAAATACTCAAGAGAATGTCTTAAGTTAAATAAACTTTCTTAAATAAACTTAAATGCATACCAGCAAGATTTTCATAAAAACAACAGTGCCAGTAAACTTTGCTCCAACAAACCACAAATCACTGGGGGATATTTTACAATCAATGCTTTACATCTCAATGCACAAATCAGCACAGTGTGCAAGTGTCTGTGATGCTTCACAAATTCACAGCCCTGCCCTTGGACAAAGCCAGAAAAGCAAGACTGCCCCAGCTGCATCCCCACCACAGCCCCTCAAGCTTGCAGAGCTATATTTTGGGGATCGCAGCACCTCCCTTGTGCATACCAAGCCAGAGAGGAGCAACCTGGAATCGTGTTTACAGAGCAGACAGCATGGTCAACATGCTTTTTTAGGCCCATGACCATTCTGCACCTTTTCAGGATCAGATTACCAAGGATGTGAGTCACCCATTAAAGTTTTCAACCAGGGCCCAGGTGTGGTCGCAACGCAGACAGAAAATATCACTGCTCTGGCTCTAGTTATTGGTGCCAGTACAAGAGGAGGTTTCATAAGGCAGAAAGGTTCAAACTGAATTTATGTGAAAAACCTAAATTAATCATCTCAGTATCACACAGGTCATTTTGTAAATCATCTCTCCACTTCAGATGCTTCAGAGACATTGCTAAAGCTGCTAGGTTTTGAAGTCTATTTCCCAGCCAAAGTCAAAATGACTAAGAGGCTTTCAGAAATTTTAACTTATGATTTATGTCCACAAATACAGACACAGGCAGTTCGAAAAGACAAATCTGCTTATTTATGACAGCCCCTCTAAAACTGTCAGTACAACAGCACATAAATGCTTAGAATGGAGATCATACACAACAGATCACTTTTGAAAGGCACTTCTTCTGAAAGGTCATAAGAGGACCAACCTGCTTCTCCCCAAATCGACATCTACCAGCAGCACTGCAGCGGTAGCGTGCTCCCGGCACATCCCCGCAGCAGACAGCACCAAGTGTCTGTGGAGCGTCATGATGCTGGAGCACAGCCTACTCCTCTGCCACCCACGGTCTGAAGTTGCAAAGGAAGAGTCTTGTGAAGAAAAGGGAGAATTACACAAGGGGAGATAGAGGAGAGACATCAGCTCTAAATATCTTTTCTGTGGTTTGTGCTTTGTTCATTTTGAAGACAGAGTTATTTGTTACATACAGGTGGCGGACCAAAATCCAACATATGTCATATGGAGACCACGATTTTACTATGAAGAGGAAGATGAATATATTTCCTTAGCTTGGATATTGCTAATCCCCATCTCCTGTCTGATCTTCAGGTGCTTATTCTCTGAACCTTTCCTGCCACCACTGAAAGGGAATATAACTTGTCTGGGTAGGAGCTTTCTGCCTGCATCCTGTTATGTGTTAACATGGTGTTCCAAGTTTTTCATCCTTTAGCCTTCAAAAACCTCCTTTTAGAGGGAATCCAGGCATTTGGGAGAGGACTATAAGAGAAAGCAGGAGCTCCTGAGGGTGAAAGACTGAGGAATACACTGTGAAAGACCAGGAAACAAAGTGAGTCCTAGATCCATCAGTAGAAGACAGGAAGCAGGAAAGAACTGGACATGGAACTGCCCTGAAGAGCAGCTGTGACATTCATGCCAGAAAGTCATGATCACAGGGCGCCCTGGTCACCCATCTGCACAGGCCTTCATACTCCTTCCTACCAACAAGGACCCTTAAACTATTCTCATCTGATAAAGCAAGCAGGACTAAGACAACTGCGGACGGCACTTTCTTCCTCTTGTTCTGCTGTAAAGCCTAGGTATATCCATCCAGTAACAACTGAACCACAAGCAGCTCAGAGGTCCTGGCCCCCACACTAGCAAAAATTGTTTCTGACGTCCTGTCTCACGCTGAAGGATTACACGTAACTCTCACAGAGCCAGGGACCATTGTAAGACATGGATAAGGGTTTGGGTCTGCCAGCACTGAGCTGAAGCTGAGGTAGAAGCCACATGTCTGCAGAAGAATAGTGGGGTGCCATGTACATGGAAGTTGGCCACACCAGCATGACCAGCTGGGATCTGGGCCACTTTCCAAGCCAGATGCTATTGACTGGTGAGAGCCACAACAAAGGGCTCTTTTCTACCCCAAATGAGCCATTTGCAGATCTCCAACAAAAACAAACCAGATAGAGCAGACAAGTTGTCACATGACAAGGAAAGCTCAGTAGACAGATCACCAGAAAAGCAATAGGAAGATCCTCAAGGACAGAATTGCAAACTGGAGATAACCCAATGCATGAAAAGCAGACGGAGCCCTTAGACTCAGCACAACCTCAACACACCTGGAAGAACTTGTGGGAAGATATCTTATTTTAGTATTTCAAAGCATCTGGCCTGCACACAGAGGAGAGGCAAACCCAGCTGAACAGAGCAACCACCGCAACTTGTGCTTACAGGTAAATCTTTAAAAAAGGGATTCCTAAGGAAATATTCCTACTTTTAACAAAATCACCATTACTTACCCTAATGTTTTAGGACTACCCTGTGGGAGCACTCTTCTGCAGAGCTGATGATTTCTGTGGACACTTTCACAGGTTGTAACTTTTCTGTGAATACTTCTGAGAGTTTTGTGCTGCAAAAGAAACTAACCCCAAGCTGACAGCCCAACGGCACAGATGGAAATTTCAGCGGCAATACATTTGGCAGGTTATTTGCAGATAAGTGCAACACAGAGTCAAGACGACCACAGCCCAGAACACACCAGAACTGCTCAGGTGCCTCTTCCACATGGGCTGTCAGAGCAGCACCAGATCACTGCAAGACTGAGGTGAAGAAAGCTTTGTATAATACCTCACCTAGAAACTATCACTAAAGGAAAGCACACAGAGGGACACTAGCAATTAAATACTGCAAAGGTGCTGGGAAGTGCCCACTACAGAGTCATTTCACACCAGTCATGCCCACAGCCTGCTGAAACGGCTCAAATGCCGCCAGTGATATAATTCTAGCCTGACGCTGCAACGGGGCCACTGAATGCAGAGCTACTAGCTGGGGAAAGCAAGTAACGTCATTCCAAGGACACAGAGTAATGTCATGTCCAAGTAATGTCATTCCAAGGACACAGAGACCGCTGGAGATGCATCAACCTCCTAGCAAAGGAGAGAGGTCAGTGGCAAGGTTTACAAGCCTTTCAGAGCAAGGAAAAAAGACGCGGAAGTAGCAGCTGGGAAGCAACACAGCTGCAAAGAGCAAGACCACTCATGAGAGGGGATGGAGCTCCTCAGGGAGGCAGCAACTCAGGCTGGCCAACCTTGCCAAGCCTGTATACCAAAATCCCCATATGCTTTGAGAAGCACAAAACACGTACATCACACCTTGGAGGAGCTGGTGGGAGATGATTACGGATCTCCAGAGGTCACATTTCTCCATCGCTGGACACAGCGCTCTGTGGGGGGGGGTCCAGCACTGTCAGCCTCGGCAGAGCCTGTTGGCTTGTCTCCTCCTACAGCTGTGCGCTCCGATCACCCCAAAGCCCTCGGCCACCACGGCCCTGCTTCTGGACACACCACATGGATGCCTCACAGAAGTTGCACATGAACCATGTATACCATGGGTGCCAAACTCACTTTCACTGGGGGCCACATCAGCCTGAATCAGGGCTGAACGTTATTTTAGAACTGTATAAATGTAGGACTAGTTACAGTTATACCCTCCTAAAATTCCATTCAGCCCTTTGAAGGCGACCACAAGGCTGATGTGGCCCCCAGTGAAAATAAGCTGGACACCCCTGATGTATACTGATCCCATCACTTTAGCGCAGTGGTCTCTCTTCTCCTTGCCACCCAAAACAGTCCAGCTGAAAGCTGGCAACATTGCATGGACAAAGGGACATGCTAGGGCTTTCCCGCAGTCAATCAATCAATCAATAAAACTTTTCATCTGAGCTTCAGTGCGTGAGTTTGCTGGTGCTCTACCCAGAACACCAAACTCACCAACCAATGGGTACTAGATTACTTTACTGGGTGCTTCAGGGAAGCCTGACCACAACTTTAAATTATCACTTAATCAGCGCTCTAAAAATAGTTGGGGAGGAGGGTCCATGCACAGAGAAAAATAAGCTATTCAGAAGAACAATGCTCTGGCAATCACCTCACATTTGCTGCACATGGGAGAAGAAATCTATCCTTTATGAGCTGCTCTTGGGAATAAAGGGAATTCATGAACTTGCCAGATTAACTTTTCAGGGGGAGGAGAGGAAAATGACCACTTAATGCTCAAGACTGAATACACTTATGGGTGGGTGAGGGGAAAACTTGAGGTAGTAAACCTGATTTAGAAAGAGATGGATGAGAAGGAGTGGGGAAGAAATTCAGAGAAATAACAAAAACAACAACAACCAAAAAAAAAAAAAAAAAAAGGCAAGTAAGTATTTTGTTGAATAACTCCACTAAATCATGGAACAGAAGAACAGGAGTTCAGAGCAAAAGTAAAGGGTGACTAAGAGAAGATTTACACACACATGTTGACACGCTACTACCTCAGTGCCTGATTTTATACCAATCCCTTGCATACTATGCAAATCAAGTTTTCAAGAAACCTTTATCCTTTACTCATGCCATGCAAGGATACATCAAACACCACAACTATAGCACTCTCTTGGGGTCCTTTTATTCAACATTTTCTGCATTACCCTCCTAAACCAAGAGGAGGATAATGCAGAAAAAGCACTACTTCAACTACTCAACTTGTGCTATAAACTGAGGGTGGATTTCAACTCAACTAACGTCAGCTATCTGAACACTTTCAACTAAAACTAACTGTCCGAGGCTTTGTCTGTAGTCAAGGAAAAAGACAACCACCTCCAGACAGCAATTTATCCTCTTCTAAGACCCATTTCTGTGACTGGTGGGAGGAAAACACCTCTTGGAGATCTGTCTGCCACTGTTGATAGAGGATACAAGACAACGAGGCCCAACTGCAGTGACCAGGCGCACAGGAAAAGACTTGCACCCTAAGTCTGCAGGGTGACAGAACTATTTGGCACTTGGAAAAGAACAACCTACAGAAAACGTCTTTTGCACAAAATCTTTAGGATTTTAATTCCTTGGGGGACAAAGAGGGAGATGCAGACACAGGTCAAGGCCCGCTAGTGGAAGGAACTTTAATATTTACATCCAAGGCCCATTCTTCAAGTCAAAATTAAGTAAAAACCAAAGAGGTTCGATAGTTTCCTAGCAAAGTGCACTTGGCACTTAACGTCTGTTCTGATGTTTACGAGCACAGAGCACGGTGAGGGACATCGGTCAGCACCAGCACACCTTCCTCCAGTCTGGACAGGAGGGACCAGGGGACTTGGCTCTGACTGATCACGACTGACAACATGAAGCCTTTGGAGAACACTGCCAAAAACTCAGAGTAACAGGACGATGAAGATTAGTGGAGACTGCATAGAGGAAGGTCAAGGAGAAATACCTACCATTGGATTCACAGAGTATTTCCACTTCTCTGCAATGTGACAGGGGTACTTTTCAGTAGAAGAGGGGAGAACAAGGACAATGGGCAACATGCAAACTACGGTGACTTGCTGTAGCACCTTTAACAGACTGCACTTGATTCATCTCCTCTGGCTTCTTTCCATCACATTTTATCAACTTATTCAAATTGAGCATTAAAAGCTCTTTAGTACCTTGCTTACTGCTGAGCAGAAGTAATTGGCAAGTAAGATATCTATCTACCAGAGCCTGCTCATGCCTCAGACTGTGGAGGTCACGTTCTGGAAAAATCTGGCTTTGAACTTCTCCAAGTTTCTAATTCCCACTGAAGTTACACACACACACATAAGACAACCGAAAGGCACAGAAAAATGGAGGTGAAAATCAGAGATACAGCAGAGCTGCCACCTACCACAGAACAAGTTATACTTATGAAACTACCTGAGCAATTTTAGGAATTTGCCTCATTTTCAAATCATGCATTTGAAAAAAAAAAAAGCTATTAGTTACCATCACTGAAAATATAAGTGATCCCTGAAATACATGTTGGCGCTCACACACCCAATGCTGCCTCTCCTTCCACACCCGCTCCCTCCCCCAAAGATGCACGGAAGTACAGAATCCCATTCAGGGCTCCATGAGGCAATTCTTTGTCTGTGATGTTTTCTCTAAAAACAGTCCACAACCGACTTTCTTTTTTACTTCCAACATAGTGGGATTCAATTTCAGAGGCTCAGCCCCAGCATCAGACGCGAAGGAGCAAGCTTTGATCAGAGGCCACCTCACAGGACACCGGCAGTGCCACAGAACTACAGGGACCAAACCATTGCAGCACATCACAGAAAATACCTCGATTGTGGAAACAGTGCTGGGCACATCAGTCCTGCCTGAAGATATCCTTACACATGCAACAATGCAGATTAAAAGAAGGGAAAAAAAAAAAAAAAAAGGAAAAGGCAAGCATTTACCCTCTTTGATGGCATTTTCAGATAAAAATTTGGCAAGAAGAAGCCTACTTTTTACATTTCTTGTTCAGCTATACATCATGGCACAAGAGTTAAGCACCATGTCAGTAGCTAATGTCACTTGATAGCCTACTAAAGCTTTGTTAAGCATGAGGATTTGCATGCTATTATCAACATCATAAACTTTCCAGACTTCTGCAAAAACCTCATGGCTGCCATTAAAATGTTAACACCGTCTTTTTCCACTTCAAAAAA
>VWYH01010259.1:691492-715749 GCA_013399365.1 Pampusana beccarii | reverse complement strand
GACCTTTGATGGTCCCTTCCAACCCAAACTATTCTATGATTCTGTGATTTTTCAACTTTTACTGGCGGGTTGGTTAGCAGGTTGCTGGGTGGGTTGGTTTTTTTGGTTGTTTGGTTTTTTTTTTTTTAGTTAGTTGGTTGAGGTTTTTTGTTTGGTTGGCTTGAGGGTTTTTTTGGAGCACCCATCATTAAGTCCAACTCCAGAGTAAGTCCCTAACCTGGGGGACTCAAAGCCTACAAAGACAGGAACAGAGGGACACAGAGACCAGGAGACACTCATCACACAATAAGGGAAAAAGCTATTGGCATTGAAAATTAAGAAGTTTGAGCAAAGAGGACGGATTTGTATGCATGTATGCTTTGGGCTGGAAAACAACCAGTAAGGTGAAATAGAAGGAAAGTGAATGGCCATAATGAGTAAGGACAAAACATGAGGGGAAAAACAAACAAAAAAATCCCATACAACCATGAAGGGGGTGTTAAATGTTCTAAAAGGTAAGGGAACAGTTATTTTGCTACATTCTAGATTTGAGGGAAGGAACTGCTTTCCGAGTAGAAAGGAGAAACAAGTGTAGGTCAAGAAGAGCAAAGAGCCAGCAAGAGCTGTGAACCATCACTGCTACAGGCTTGTTTGCTGTGCAAGCACCAGTTGTACTGAAATGACATAAACACACAGGTGAAAGCAAGGCAGTTCTTGTACCACACAGCAACAATCAAATGAAGGATGGATGAAACACACAGAAAAGACTGTACTTATATACTATAAAAATACAATATATATAAAATAGATGTTTATCTAAATATACACACACAATATAGTGCATTTTGTAGCCACTTACAAGAGGGATTTGTCCAACTACAAACCTGCTTTTCCACAGTTCTGATGTGCTGAGACCTGGGTTGGTTTTCCACTTGTTTTGACTTCTTTGGAGTTTTTTTGTTTAGGGGTTTGTTTTGTTTTTGTTTGGTTTGTGGTTTTTTTGTTGTTGCTGTTGGCATTTGTTTGTTTTTCCTTTGCGATAAAGTATTCCCCTCACTGTTCACCCATTAGTCTGCTTGTGTCCATCTACTCCCAGCTCTCTTACTCTAAAGACTTTCAGGAGTTTGTTCGTGGACCATTTATCATAAGGGGATCCTGACCTATGACCAGGGCTTGTACAAACAGAACAAATAAATTATTTGAAAATGAAACATTAGTGATGCATTTATGGACAATATTCTCCAACAGAACAAGAAAAGCACAGCTCAACTCTGTGATGATGCAGAACCACTGATTAACATAATTGAATAGCTTTTGTGCTCTCCAAGCAGATTAAACAATTTACAGTCACTGAGTCTTTGCATAGACCCAAATGAGGAGATCAGCTTCTCTTAAAGGGGACCACCCATGTACTCCGTGTTATTCTCCGTGGCCTTCTGATCAGGCACTACTGTTAGCAAAATTGAAGTGTGCTCTGGGTACTGATTTAATTATAACAAACCTGTATGAAACATCTCAGCAAATGAGTTGATCATAGTATTCATACACTTTCTGAAAGACTTACTGAACAGCAATAATCCATTTGGATGCGCTGTAACTTTGATATAATTCAGTATAAAGACAGAAAAAAAAAATAGTTTTAAAACTTTCCTAATTTCAGTTTAACAGAGTACTGATGCATTATACTCAAACACAGTAAGGGTTCATATGTTCGGTATCTGGATAGAAAGTTCAAAATTGTTCTTCCTCGCTTCATTCTAGTAGAATCACTGACAGAAATCACATACTCCCCAAAGGCAGCCCCTCCAAAATTTCAGCTCCTTGTCACTGCTAAGTAACAATTCACAAGCATTAAAACCTGAACCACATTTTAATCTGTTTAAAAGAATTATGAGTTTTACCTGGATAATGGTTTCAAGTGACATGATGTGAGGTAGATCTCGTACCACTCATCATTTGTACAGACGATAATGAAGGGAACAGTTTTTGGGAAAAAGGATAACTACTATCTCCTTGTCATTGACATTAAACCAAGCTTGATGTCTGTGAGCAAAAAGGCAAAGGATGCAAAGCTGATAATTTCTTTGGCTGCCTCTCAGTTCACTCTGAGGTGTGGAAGGGTAACAACTGTCTCCATTTACTTTCTTACGCAAGAACTTTCAAGGATAATTATCTATAAAGAATGTTTCGGGTACCTATCCTACATTTACTTACAAATATATGCACATCACTTTTCAACGTCTCCATATGAGAAGTAATACCAGCGGCTGAACTGTTTCGAAAGCAGACACACGTTTTCGGTACCCAACTTCAGATACCCTGCGGGTGAATTTTCAGGCTAACTTCACTATTTCAGTAAATGAGCCGAAACAACTCTGCACCTCTAGACCACACCCAGACTGTCTCAAGCCAACCTAATACAACCTCCAGTTTTAGTACCTTCAGGAGAACCTGCTTCTCCCTCAAATATTAACATCAATATTTGCATAAGAGATGAATGAACACTAAGACCATTTCCCAGATTCATACAGACAACCCATACCAGGGATGGAAAGAGAAAGCCCCTGTCTATGCTCCCAAGTCTTCATCCTCCTCTGCACACCAATGCATTGTTAATTTATGCCGGAGGTGGGACAGAGGGGCTAGAGAAGTCAGTCACTGTCAAGGGAATTCGGAAAAGCCTGTTGCTCAATTACCTGGTTAGACTGCAAATCCCAAACAAGAAAGGACAGTGTAACAAGGCCACAAAACAAATTACAGAGACTAATTAAGAGTGAAGAGCCAGCAACAATACAGAAGGCACTTCTAAATGTTACAAAGAATGCCAGTGCAAGCTTGAATTGGTAGTTTCTTCTACATATTATAGTTGGGCAAGATGAATAGTGCTGAGTTCCTATACTTTCCTGGTTTTGCAGGATTTTTTTTCTTCGCACTGAAGTTAGCCATTCTCTTACACAGTGAAATGAAAGCAGACAACACATGAGAGTCTTTCATTTCTTTGGTACCACCTGCATCTTTTAAGACAATGCAGTTACACATGTGAATGGAGGTCTCTAGCTACCTGCTGCATTTTTATTAATGATGAGGAAACAATTTCAGCTCAAGTATTCAAGTAAGACAAAAGAGTTTAAAAAAAAAAAAATCAACTATTTTTAACTTGAAGTCTAGACATAATGACAAACCATTAGAATCAGCTATTTGTATGTGTGCAGTCACCAGCTGTACTACATGTAACTAGGTACCAAGACTTTAAAACCCTGAGAAGTTATCTTTAAGCATGTTAAAAAAAAAAAAAAAGTCAGCAAAGAAGGCTTCCAGAGCATCTGCAAACTACAGATTTTTCACTATCATACATAAATCCAAACAATACAATGAAACCATGAAGGAATAATATTCTTTTAGCAACAACAACATTCAGCACACACTGACCAAAACAACCGACTCGCCACACAAAAAGCTGCTAGTGACAGAAATGGATATCCACTTGTATCGAGGGTGAAACTCCACCAGGCAGTGTCCCTGCTGCTTGCAGGGTTTTTTTAAAGCAGTTGTTTCAGAAAAAAAATCCCTCAGTGGCTGTTTCAGATTTTGACATGCAGTGGTTTATTTCCTTTAATAGATACTCCTCTAACTACTGTGTAAACAGTGAGAGCTTCACTGTTTAAACTTCCAGTAAATCCAAGATTAATGCTTTTTTTTTTTCCCCAGGCCACAGTTTTTGTCTGTTTGTGTGGTGCCTGCACTCCAGCTCCCAGAGAACCTCTGGTTCAGAGAGCTGGGGTCTCCAGACCTCTGCAAGGACGGAGCTACTGAGCGAGAACGGAGTTTAGGAGCATGTTAAAGGGCCAGATGCTGCATGGGGACGCAGCTCTGGGCAATGAGCTGCTCTTACACCCAAGCAACACGGACATAACCCAGCAGAGTCACGGGCTCTTCAACTGTGAATTACGAAACCCACCGTTGTCTATTTTCCCCATGAGGGTACCATGGCACTGCCACCACAGCACTTGCAATAATTTAATTCTTCTGAGAAGCACAACCTTATTTCCCCATTCCCTGGTATTACATGAGTGCATCTGGGTCTTGCTGTCCTTGGGTCTTCTCCATTATTATTTGATACCGTTCTGAACAGCCTGTTGGCAAGTGGGAACCCAAACAGTTCTCATATTCACTAGGGAAGCCTCCAGATGCCATGGCCCACTCTGCCTCCCCATATAAAAAGCTGCTGCTTTGGTTCTCCATTGGTTCCTGCAG
Source organism: Pampusana beccarii (assembly GCA_013399365.1). Classification (NCBI taxonomy): domain Eukaryota; kingdom Metazoa; phylum Chordata; class Aves; order Columbiformes; family Columbidae; genus Pampusana; species Pampusana beccarii. The sequence goes on along the minus strand of VWYH01010259.1, from coordinate 711,516 downwards.
CTCCACTCTCGTTTGCTCATCTCTTTCCAAGGACTTGCTCTTTCCCTAGTTATTTCCCCCTTTAGCTCAATGACCAATTCAGGTCAGAAAAAACAACTTCAGCTCAGTAAGAAGCAGATAGTCCCCGTCCCTCCTCTCCATTCCCACCCTCACCTCACCATACACAGAAAAATCCTTATAACAATGTAATTACAACCAGATTCCTAAGTCTTGTCCCCAAAAAACTCAACATTCATAAGTCTGACACTCTCACTATGCCTAAGTGAGGGCCACCATGGTGTATAAACTACCTCTAGCAAGTCTGGAGAATGGTGCAGTTTCCTATGTACATAGGAGAGTCACCCTTCTTGGAAATATGACCAACTGCTCTTAACCAGCTTCAGTATTGGCTTTCTATGGCCAGCCCAGCTGCATTCTGTGTGCAACCTTCATGTGTTACAAAGTGATTTTCTTGACAACATGTTCATCTGTACATTCTACACAATGCCTTTAATGTTTCAGTTCAGAAGAGAAATGTTGTTGCTTGGCCAGCTAATTTTGCACAGACATGCGTCTGCACTTTGCTAACTGAAGAGGATGCCTGCCAGTATATCTGATTTTTAATTTTTTTTAGAGTACATTAAAACTGGGCTTTTTCCATAAGACTCCATTTGCCATATTAATCTTTCCCTCTTAAACCCAGTATTTCCTATTCTCTCAGTCACTTCATTATTTATACATGCCCAGTCTATTATATTGCTGTTCAGTGAATTTATTTTCAAGTCACACGGGGTACAGATTTGAATGCAGACCAAGTAAAATCTGACACACAAGTCCAGAAAAATTAGATCCTTATGGTCAGCAAGGAGGACCCCGTGGGCCTTGCCAATTCCCTCATCAGTTCTTTTCCTTGCTCTTTCCTCCCCTTAGAGGAAGCCATTTGCCCACTGGCTCTAATGTCCCCAGGCAGCCGGTGGCAGTGAAAGCTTTGTGACAAAGACACACTGGAAGACATGAAATCAATGCTTACAAATATCTCAAGGATGGGTGTCAAGAGGATGGGACCAGACTCCTTTTAGTGGTGCCCAACAATAGGATGAAGGGCAATGGGCACAGACTGAAGCACAGGAGGTTCCATCTGAACATGAGGACAAACTTCTTTACTTTGAGGGTTCCAGAGCCCTGGAACAGGCTGCCCAGAGAGGTTGTGGAGTCTCCTTCTCTGGAGACATTCAAAACCTTCTCCTGGACACATTCCTGTGTGACCTGCTCTGGGTGACCCTGCTTTAGCAGATGGGTTGGACTAGATGATCTCCAGAGGTCCCTTCCAACCCAAACCACTCTGTGATTCTGTGAAAGAGATGGTTCTGATTCGAAGGAGATATCTCCAACTCACCTCCACACTAACTTCTCTCATTCAGAATCAGAGGATGGGTAGGGTTGGAAAGGGACCTTTGAAGATCACCTAGTCCAACTCCCCTGCCACGGAGGGACATCTTGCACTAGATCAGGTTGCTCAAAGCCCCATCCAGCCTGCCTTGAACACTTCCAACAGCAATTTCAGCATCAACTTGAAGCTGAAAACAGATGTCTCCATCTTTCCTCTAGCAGAAATAGCTCTTTCTTCCATCACATCAGGTTACAGAGAATTCAAGTGCTCTGTCCAGAAAGCTTTAACACCCTGTAGCTCTGATGCCTACTCAGAGAACTGCCTGATAGTCAGAGATTCACACACATTACAAGCTGAAGCTACAAGATATTTACTTTCTGCTCAAATTGATATTTCTCTTTATCTGTGACTAATGTCATCTCTCACTCCTTTCATCACCCTATTCCCAAAAGTCAATACAACCTAAGGTAAGAGCCAACATATCTGAGGGCTGACACTGATGCTGTGTTGGAGCTGCTTTGGAACCACCACAAAGCTGAGAGGTGCTCTGAGCCTCCCGGATTACACAAGCAACAGCTAAATAAATATCACGTAACTATTTCTAAATTCTGCCTATATTCGCTAGAAACAACGAGGAGTCTAAAGCTGAAAAGAGTTATTAATATTCTGCTAGAAAAATACTGAACATTTAAAGTTTCCCTGATGTTTCGACATAGTTTTTGCAACTAACAATTTACTGATGACACCCTAGAAAATCAGAAGGTATTGGAAAAGAACACTAGATCTAAGGGTATGCCTTCTCCCAACTGCTACCTTAGAAGCTGTATTTCTTTCTTATATGGCTACCAGTCTAATGACTTAAAGTGAGTGGTATTCAGAAGACACTCATTATATTATAAAATGAAAGAACACAGAATAATCCTCTCTCTTCAAATAAAAGCAATATCACACTGACATCTCATACATTTTCATCTTTTATTTTCATATTCTGAGAATTCTCTATACACCCTCACTGCAGTTAACCCTTCTTCCTTCTCAGTTTAAGTAAAGCACTGTGACTTCTCACCAGCTTTCACCTGAAGGCATTTATCTTGCAATCAATCCTGCAATATGAAATCCAGTTTGTACTGGCACAATAGTTTCACATAAAACCAATCATGATTTTAGCAGAAATCTTATGCTGCAAATCCCTGTTCCTGTCTTGACTGACTCTGCAATAATCCATGTAGCTTATTTGGTAACACAAAGAACCAAAGTTCACTTTGACGTAATTACCTTCCTTTTCTGTTAGTACCTATGTTTGGCATCCTAAACCACCATACTCACTTACTTTGATGCAAGCTCATGATCCTCAAAGAATGATTCGGTATACCTGCTGTTCTGCCTTCTGCCATACAAAACTCTACCTTCTGGTTTGATTATCTGTGGACTTAAAAATAAGCAAACAAAAAACCACTCCTCTCTAGGACTCATCAAGCACTTCCCTTTCTCAGTCTTCCTCCTGCAAACACCAACCAAGAAACCTTTTTTTTTCTTTTCTCATTTACTGACACCCCCTTCAGCTTAATACTTCTGTACACGAGTTGCCAGCAGCAGGAGTCTCCATGGGATTCTGCATCACTGCCATTTTCCACTATATATTTTCTATACACGCATGTTCTCGCTTTCCATAGGTCCCCGATTCCATCCTCCCAGTCATTAATCTTTCTGCCATCTCACAGCCTCTGCCACCGTAACCCACTACTATTGCAGGTGGCAAGTCAAGTGCAAGCTGCCTTTAACCGCTAGAACCGGCCACTGAAAAACAATGCAGCTGAACCCCTCCTTAGCACCCACACCAGAGACAAACATCCTTGTAACCTTCAGGATGTAGAGTATTATTTACAGAAGCATTAAACAAAGCCTTTCTCCTCAGTCAAACCAGCTTGATGAGAAAGGCAGCATCGCTTGGCCCATGCATGGTGGGCTCTTGTAGGCTCCTATTTGCTCTTAACGTTCAAGTCCCACAAAACACAGAGCCCCCAGATATAGTTGTCTTATCTGTGACACACTGACCCACAGGTTCCAGTGGCCCTTGGTCATCTACACTACCAATGGCTCTGGACATTTAGGATCTGACCCCTACAAGCATCTGTGCAGCCACTTACCTGCATCCCACCTCCTACTTCCAGTGCAAAATCCTCCTGAAGCCCTAGATGTAGGCAGACCTAAATTCATCCTGCCTTAATTAATGTAACTGCATATGGCTATCTTAGGCCACTCACCATAAATGCCACTCACCAGAAACACCTTTGTAATCACCAAGCAAGGCACAGTTTGTACAGAGTAATAATATTTTGCATAAAGCATGTAACACATTTGTGGGGGGAAAAACAATGGTTTGAGACACATGAAGTCTTATCCAGGTCTAAAACAGAAGCACAGGCTTGCATGCTCATGTTCTTTCCAAGAGCACCATTTTTTCACAATAATGCACCATATCTCCTGAAAAACTGTGCCTTGCTATCTTCTCACGGCCATGAAACAACTACCGTATCGGCCAGCAGACACACACACACGGGATGGGCATTTCCTCAGGTAAATCCAACATCTCACCCCTCTGCACTGGAGGCGTTCCTCAGCCTTAAAAACACTGAGGACGTAAGGCACGCTCCTAACTTTGGGAACAGCTAGAGGTGCTTTCCCACCAGCAGCACTGATGGCCTCCAACCACCTTGTCCGCTCCTGCATGGCCACAGCTGTTTTGGGGGATGAACTGGGAAACTAACCCCAGTTAAGAATAAATCGGTAAAAGTCAGGAAGCTGGGGCAGTTTCTTGATGCAATGGACTCTGCTGACTGTGGAAGTGGAAGTGATGGAACCAAGACCTGTTCCTCGCTAATGAGCGCACAGAAGGAACCTCAATCCACTCGGTATACAACTCGGCACTCGTCATGTGTACACAACACTCTCCTATATGCTTTTTCTCCCATATGGATGCCCTTTTCCACCCCCTGCCCCACAGTATGAATCTAACACTAACTTCAGGACAGCCTAACACTATGCAGTTTTCACCTTGAAAACCTTAACAAGCCCAGCAAGACCAAATTATGATCGGCAGCCTTTAAAAGTAAGTGTATATGAAAATCCCTGCCCAGTAAGTTAAGCGGTAGATGTAATTTACTTAGGCCTATCACACAATCTCTCGCATAAACATAACAAAGAGCAATTCAAACCACCCTCCATGGAGTTTAGAAACATTTACAAGACATGAATGATGATTTATAGTGTCTAACTCCACCAAGAAGAAAACATGCCAGTTTGCAGCCCATCTCTTGTAAGTAAGGTACTAAACCCAACTTTTAGGAGCATTGATTTGTTAACTTCAGTGGGAGTTAGGCTGTTTAACACAGGTGAAACTGGAGCCAGGGATTCCACTCAAGCCCTCCTTATCCAGCAAAATTCTCACAGATTCTCTCCAGTCCTGCAGCATCCACAAGTAGCTATTGCACCAATAAACACAGAAACTCATAATTATTATAAATATAATTTCACAGACACGCAGTAACTTTTAATATGGCCTAAACTCTTCAGAGATATTAATTTAAAAGCCTGAACCAACAGTTTAGGATTTCCCCTAAGCTGCAGCTTTCTGAAGTCAATATTTGTAAATCATGCTTCATGTTTCCACGGAAACCAAGTGGGTAATACCTATCACAAACAGCCTCCTTCAATATAGTTTTCACAGCTACAGTGCTCATAGAAGTTATTCTCAGTCTGACAAAGGAAAGAAGCTACACTTTTCCTTACATCTTCCAAAAAAAAAGGGACTTTGCCATCTGAACCACATGTACTAGTCAACTATTTTATTACTATTCAACTATTCAACCACATTTTTCCCAATGGTAGAACTAAAAGTGTCCAGGGTAAACAGCATTACATTCATTTTGCACACGCAAAAATGAAGCATTTCTTAAATTATTTCCAAATTATCAGCCAGTACACCACCTATGGAAGTCTGAACATATCTCACCACCGTGTCTAAAAACGCATTATGCATCTCACGGTAAAGTTCAAATGTTAATGAAGATAGAGACCAAATCTAGAGATAGAGCAGCATGGTATAATAGAACGCTGCTTACTTGATTATTTTCTATTATTTTTCTTATTTAACAGATATTTACACCAATTTAAGGCATGACTAGCTTACTGCATTCTGCAGACATAAAATAAATTATGAGGAGCACAAAATATACTCAAAGTAATTTGGTTGGTGGGATCTTTGGAAAAAAACAAGATTATCAGTGAAGCAGCAATGACATAATATCTCTATCTGAAGAAGAGAGGAGGAAAAAATAAAGCCTGACATTCATTAAGTAGAAATAACAAATTCTGAATTCCACTTTTATTAATGTGAAGATTTCAAACTTTAAAACAAAATGCCTGCAACAGTATTTTTGTGCTCTTGAACACTGAAGATAAATCAAAGCAACAAAGAAATCCATTTTCTTGTCTGTTAGAAGTTCTGTAAGACTTCTGTTTCTAAGAACATGCTTTTAAATGATACAAAGAGCATTATGCATCCAAACATCAGTGCTGAAAAAAAAGACTCTGAAGTTTCACCAGAGGAATCCAGACTAGAAAAATACACATTGCGCTCTCACATCTACTCACATCAACCTACAAGATGCCCTTGACAAGTGTTTAATACACAAACCACAGATACGACGTTCCTCAGGATGTTGCATTTTGTTCGCTCAAGAGAAATTGAGCCCCGGATAAGACACAGATGCTCTTTGGTGTTTCTGTTGTTACCCTGAGCCACCAGCCCTTCAAGAAAGCACCTCAACCTCCTCTCAACATAACAGGCATCAATCCAAGTCTGTGGACTTCGGCCGTAACAAAATTCACTGAATCCAGCACGAATCTGCAACCTACAAAGATCCATACTGAAGACCACCACACAAAATAAATCTGCAACTTCTCGACAAGCCTAGAAGGAACAGCCAGGAGACTCTTTTGGCATGACAACAGGGGGTCATTCAAACAACAAGAATGAACCCACGACAGCAGAATCACTTCACACAATGTACCAGGCACCACATTAGCCACGTAAACTTCTGAGGCGAGCAGTGAAAAACAACTTCTGTCTTGTAAAGCATCTTGAAGTTGTCTCCAGTGTAAGAAACGTCATTCCAGAGCTGATGACTGAAATATCAGTAATGGACAAGACCTTTAGTGGATAATAACTATCACTGCAATAAGATAAGTCCATGATGCACAGAAAGTATATTCAGCAGTAAATAGTCTACAGATCTTAAGCCACCACTGATCAACAATGGGCTTTCTTTTTGCCACTATTTACTAATGAAACACACAAGTTTAGTCTTCTTGGACCCTTTGTGTCCTCTCCCCACCCCTTAATTTAGTAGTTTCTCTCCCCTGCAACCTGCCTTCATCCCAGAGAAGGGCAACTCACACGGAGTCCAACAGCACAACCGGGAAACAGATGGGAAAAAGCAGAAAAACTCTCCCGAGACTCTGGAGCCACAACAAACACAAGGACACGTACCAAAGGCAGCCCCTCACCCAGAGTACGAGGAGATTAAAAGGCCCAAGGGATCCTCCTGCTGGACTGCAAATGAAGGCATGGTCACCTCAAACCTCAGATGTCCCAGTTACAGAAGAGCGGGACACGAAAGGCACCTGACAGTCTGACGCAAACAAAGACGTGGAGCCACTTTAGACATGGCAACCTGTGGGGCACCAAAAGTCTTCGCAAAGGTAACGCAAGACACCAGCACTGAGACGCCACGTGAAGTTCCAGCTGTCTACTGTACCCACCCAGAAACTAAGGGGTTACTGCTTCACAACAGCGTTTTCAGGAACCGCTGCAATAAATCTTCAGCAGAAATTCAGGGCTCCAGGGACATATAACATGCCATGTCATCTATAACATGAAAATATAAATGAAGGGATGGCTGGTTTTTACATTTAGAACTGCGTGTGATGGAAATTAAATCTGTATTAAAAAGAAAAAAAAAAAACTAAACAACTTGAAAGTAAAGGGAAAAAAAAAAAGATAAAAAGGCTAATCCATTGAGTGGAGAAAATAAGAGCAACATTACTGTTGAAGAACAACAAACACCACCTAAAAATTCCACTTCAGTAAAAAATGAAATCATTATTAGCCTTTGTACAGAAAAGATTTTAAGCTAATGACTGCAAACGCTTTAGGCTCACATTTCTTCTTTATCGTGCAAAGAGCTGTACTCAGAAGACAAAGTTCAAAAGCTCCATGGAGAGCTGTTCAGAAGCCTCACACACCACTGCTGGACTGTGAGGGGCTATTTCTTAATAAACTGGTGGTTCATAAAGAACATACAGATCTTGAACAGCAGTAAGCCCTATGGAAGAAAGCACAAGCCTACTTCAAGCACCCCACTGGAAGCCTAAACCAAGAGACAGCAGTGTGAACTGGAGAAGACTTTGTCAGGAGGAGGAACTGGAGCAAATGCTGGGACTATAACAAGTGACAGGAGGTCAACTGGATTTTAGAAAGGTGATGTTTCCCCACAGACCAATGAGTTTCACAGTAGTGCTGTCTGAGATGTGTGTAAAATTAGCTTTACAGTGTATTTAACTTTCTTTCTTCAAAAACACAGATATGCCAACATCCATTTGAGCTTCTTTCAAGAGCGTAAGGAAATACTGTTTCGGCAGAATCTCCATTATGCCTGGATGTATTTATAGTGCTATTATCTGTCTTGGGCAGCTTGAAGCATTAACAAAACCTTTCCTCTGACCGCCACTTCTCAGTTTTCTGACTTGTTGCACCAGGCTACACCACACAATGGTCCTTGTTCCCAACCCTGATCCTCCTCACAGGATCCGCACCAGTTACGTCAACTTGCAAAAACAGAGTGACACGACCAACAAACTTCCTTTTCCCTCTTTGAGGAGGAAGGGAATTACATTTTAAATCGTACAATTTTTTTTATAACTCTGCATCCTACATAATTTCGCTTAACTCCATGAGAAATACCAGTAGAATGGAGTTGGCACACTGAACAAAACTATACAAGGAAAAAGCTGCGAGGGGGAAACAAAAAAAATCCCACAACAACCAGCACAACACACACCAAACTCACTTTGGCCTTTACTTGCCATTTCAAGAATTTAGGGAGAAGGCAGAGAAAAAAAAAAAAAAAAGAAGGATAAAGGTTCATCTTTAGTTTGGTTTCCTTACAATATAAGGAAATAAATACCTATGATCACAGTTTTACAGCCAGAACATGTAGAACACATGACTTTATCTCCTTGAGAAGACCGAGGAAATAGCAGTATATACCTAAGCATGGAAGAATGTCCCCAAAAGGGATGAAATAATTACAGGGACGAGCTCCAGTCTGTTCAAGTACCAGTAGGACTTTAATGAAAAGATCACTGTGAAAGAGCACAACTTCCCCACATTGAGCAGAGCTCAGCTAAATCACCTGGTATTCTTATTCTTTCAAAACTGGTATGATTCACGAACAACATGTATGGGGGGGGGGAGGGTGGAGGGAATGGGGTATCCAAATAACAGCGTTATTAAACTTGAAATGATTCTGGAAAAGCATAGGAAGAAAAACCAGAGCGAATAGAAGACGGGAAGGTCTGAGGAGCGCAGCAGAAGTTGAGCACACCAAACAGGGAGCCTGCGCGACTCCGCTCAGCTGGTACCGCTGGCCAACGAGCATCCTATTTCGTACTTTCGATATGAAACACTGAATAGACATGTCCAAAAAGGCACCTGACAAATGGGGTGTCAGTGTCACCAGCTGAGAGTAAGTGAAATATTTGAAAAAGATATTTTCATAGGCAGCTTCACAAAATGAAAATAGATGGCTACTCCTATCTTTTGACAATGTTTAATACACCTAGAAGCAGCAGGTTAACCAACAATGCTCCAAAACCTGTCTGGTAAAGAAATGGCTTTTTTTCTGTTTACATATGTTCGAGTGAACACATCTGATGCTTATTTAAATTATTCAACAGAATTACATTTGAAAATACAAAATCGATTTACATTCCTTCTTTCATCAATGCTCAAGCAGTACTCATTTGCTGTTGAAGTTTCAAAGAAACTACTAACCTGATAAAAATTACAGATTAAACAAAACTGAAATGCAGTAAACAAATCAATAAGCAGGTGCATAATAGAATATCGTCTTTCTCACAGCTTATTCAAGCCCCACAGACCAATAACTAGCTCATTCAGAAGATGAAAAATCTACCGGGAGCAAAAACCAAGTAGTTGTGGGTTTCTCTTCCAATCTTTAAATATAAACAAAATGCTGAAGGGTGATACCTACTAGTTCTAAAACTCTCAAATATATTTCAAACAGAAACTATGAGTTTCGCTTAAGAACCAAATATTATTTTCCTTTTATTGCATATAAAAGTTAGTTTTAATCACAAATAATTTTAAATAAGATTTTAAACAACCTGGAACATTAAAAATAAACCAAAAATATTAATTAAAATAATTTAAATGACGTTTTCTACAGTTTTAGTTCCAATTTCTAAGTATATCTGACAAAGTCAATAGTAAAATTAAAACATCTAGTAAATAATAAAAACATTATCAGCCATATTGTAATATTAATCATACAAAAATTTAAACTCAGTAAATGAACATTAACTCCACAAACTTGTTAAATATATGGGTATGCATATAATGTATTCTCTTGACTAAAAATTTGAGTATACTCTCCATAAAGACTACTTCGTCTGCTGTGTATCAGCACACTAAATGTCACTGAGAACGGAAAATCAGTAAGAACTGCAAAAAACAAACAAGATTTAAACTGATTGTTCAAATCAAGTTTTCCTGCCAGCCACTTTAAAGTCAAAATGATTTAAATCAATTCACCCTCTTCAACACCCGCAAATTAAAACACTGTTCAATTATGCAAACTCTAAAAAATGAAGATGGAGAAGGAATTGACAGGAGACTGGTTGACCACTCACTTAAGAGACAGAGGTATAACAAGGTTAAGTGGCTGGAAGCACAAATATATGGATAAACTCAGAGTACAAATAAAGCATAGAGATTAGGGTAATTATAAGCACTGGAACAGCTTACCAAAGACAACAGTGGATTCCCCATCACATGAAATTTTTTTACGTTACAAACATGCATCCACAAACTGCTCCAGCTCCAAGGGACTGCGAGGGTTTCACATAGGCCAAGGTGACACCCTACTCATGGCATAATTTAAATTGAATTAGATGATCACAGTGGTCTTTTCTGATCTTCAAGTCAATGAATCTACAATTTCATCCCATGTTGAGATCTTGTATTTCTTCTCACTTCACCAAGTACTGCTCCCAGGGAGTATAACTTCATTTATCATTACAGTAGGTTCCTTCTGCTACCCGCTTAAATGCCAACATGTCCACCACCAACTAAAGACTTTGAACAGAACCAGCCATTACCTGAAACCATCCTTCAGGATGACACTGAACTCCAAATGCAGCTTCAATTAAGACCTCGAACACACACTTTTCAAAGCCTTTTCACTAAGTCATTGCAGAATTAAACTGTATTTTACATGCTACTCGGGAGGAGGTGGGGAGTACCTACCATGTTCTTTAGTCTATGACACAAGGAATTAAACACCCCTCTCAACATGGGACTTCATGTTTACACAGGAGATTCATATACAGACAGCTAGGAAAGCCCTCATCAGGGACCAGGAGCGAGGATGATAGTTCAGTGGCTATGGGGTGCTTCTAGGCTGTCCTACCAGATATACAGCACTAGATTAGTCTCCAAAACCAGGGTTCACGTTACAAACCAGGATAACAAATTGAATTCAGCACCTCTGGCTAAATTCAAACTTGTTCATCCAAGCAGAAATTCTGAAAAGTCTTTGCAACTCACACATTGGTTAAAACGTGGCTTCACTTCTACGGCACTTGCAGCGCTATCAAGATGCTTTTAGGACACAATTCCTGTACTTGACACTGTTGCCAGTCCTCAGGCTTCACAAAAGCTGCAGTTTGGTCATTCAACTTCTAAACTGAAAACGCTATAATGACAAATGCTGACTAGGATTACTGTTTTAGATCACATCAAAAGATTGCCGCAATACGTCTCATTTCTGCTCCCTCCTATAAAAATTACTTTTACAGATTCTTTGATACAGATACAAATTTTCAGGTTCGCTGAATTAGTTTTAACATTGTATAACACAAGGAGAATATTTCCACTGACTATTTTCATATTTCTAATATTTAACTGACACTTAAAGACTTTTTGTGCTACCCTCATGTTTCTATCTATGATATGATAGCAGTATCCCAAGGAGCCAGCCTGGATGCAGGACTGATCCTGGCTCTGGGTCTGCTGACAGACACTTCAACACCCACGGCCAAACGCGGGGGAGCATCCTCACCCCACCTGCCCCACTCTCTAAAAAGGCAGGTGCCATCACGAAAAGCCACGCGCTTGGGAGGGCAGCTCTGCTCAGAGGGATTGCCACTGAACCACCGAGAAAATATCCCTCGCGGGGAGTAAGTAGCCGTTTTAAATATATATATACATATGCTATAAATATATATATTAAAATATAAAAGCACAACAGTACAAGCAGAAATGTTTTTAAGAAAAAGCAGAAAGGGAAAATATGTTAAAGTTGCCACACTTTTCATAAACTGAAAGTGTCTTTAAAATAATCCAGAAAATGTAGCTGGAAATAACAATTAAAGAAGCTTTTTAATGACGAGACACTGCTCCATTCGGGTCACCCACAGAAGGGTTACAGCAAGAGGAAGAGGATGAGAGACCAGCAGCCCTCACCCAAAGAAGGGCTGGGCAGCACTGCTGGCAAGAGGCAGAGCCACAGCCAAACACACAGGGATGAGAACTGATGGATGGGAACGTGCAGCATCGACTGCTGCCAGAATTCATCATAAGAAGAAACTTTCTCCTCTTTTTTCTTTTTCTTTTTTTCCAAGACAAGGAGGAAATGTCAATGAAAGCCACACACAGGTGGAACTTCAATAATATTTGGGAGGGATCTGAAAATACAGATTTATTTCCTTTCTGCTGATGGATCTCAGGCTATGCTCTGGTCACAAGAGGACCTGGGTACCAAACCGCTACACTCCCAGTGCTGCCCCTACCATAGGAAACCATCGCCAGGCCTCAAGGTAGCTGCTCTCACAACACATGGGGTCAGTCAAACACCAAATAACAAAACCCAAAAAACTGCTATTCCTGCCTCACCGCCACCAAGTCCTGCAGGGCCAGGAATGCTTCTCCCAGGATTCCAGCAGTGCAAGTCTCCTCTCACCTACCTTAAACAAGTGCAGTGCACGCATCCATGCATGAGCTAAACATCTCATATCTCCTCTACCATCAGCCAACAGAGAGGTTTTCTGACCGTCTTTTGACCATGAGAATAATTTTGGCGTCATGATTTTAGTACACACCTCTGAGGCAAGGACAAGCTAGGCTCCTCTTTTTGGGAAAGGAATGTGTTTTATCCAAGCTATCCACCAGAACTGACTTGGACAAGTGTCTGCAACTGCTATGCACAAACCCAAGCCTCCCATCCCTGCCCAGCTCACATACTTCTTTAGCATTGCAATGAAAAAGAAATATTGTCCTCCTAAATCCAGCAACACGTGAAACCTAAAGGAGAGCACATCTCTGGCAAGCACAAAATAAATCCATCTCGAATGCTGGCTGGGATGCAAAGAATAAAAAGTGTCCTAAATCTCATTATTTTTTTTCAATTTGTGCTATGTTCATATTTAATTGTTCAATATGACTACTGTAAACTTTATCCAAATAGAATCACAACCAAAAATTACAAATCTATCACCTTCTCAAAACAGAGGGTCCGTAATTACTGATATATACTCTTTAGACAAATGTCAGAGACATTTTAGCAAAATGTTGGTTTAGCCGAATATAGATAAAGTAAAAATGAAAATGGTAATGCTTTCTGAAATAGCAGCCTCCAAATCTGCCTGCTAACTAGACTGAGTTTGCATGCTCTCCCTTTCAAACTGGGAAAAATAGCCCAGTTTGCTCATGTTTTCCTTTCAAAATTCTGTATGGCACTGTCTATACAAAGTATTTCCTTGGTTAGATGGAACCAGTGAAAAACTAAGTTGCGTTGTAAGTGTTACTGATTTATAGAAACCAGAAAATAATGTTTTTCCCCACCTTTGTTTTTTTAAGGCAAATCTTTTCATTTCTCACTTAACCCAAATTTTCTTGCAACTAAAAGATTCTTTGAAAAAGGAACTGGAAGAGCTCCAACTACTGTCCAACACTTTAAAAGATTCTAAAGTGTCACCAATCACAGCTCTTTAGATGCCCTTCCAGAGCACTGACAACCCATTCTTGAAGAGTAACTCAAAACTGGTTTTTGCCAGCATTGCACACTCAAAATAAAGACAGATTAAAAAAAAAAAAAATCTGTATTATTTTAAGTCAAGTCCTGCTCAGATTTGTGTCAGATGTTACTACGTAATGCTCACAGCAGTTTTCTTTCTTTTTTCCCCTAGTAAGAACTAGCAATTGCTACCATTAATCTCAAATATCTCAGTGGCTACCTCGGATGACAATGTGTTATCACATCTGCTATAACAGGAGTCCTCACATTTAGCAGACCATCTGAAAATGCTGGTCCCATGGAAAAAAAAAACTAATAACATCCATGGTAAATGACAACAGTCACAGTTATTATTTGAAATTCCTGTTACAAGTTTCCAATATTGCATTATTCCATTTAATAAACTTCAGTCATTTTAGCTGAAATTCACAGTGCCTGCTTCTGCAAAGTTTGAATTGGAAGTTTTCAAGAACACAGCAGTCACTTCTGTCAATTTTGGTTGTGGGAAAAAAAGCTAAAAAATAATTCAGAATGTTTTGTTTGGAAAGATTCTCCCACAGGGATCCACAGAAAAAGACAGATTATTGCCTTTACCCATGATGTCAGCCTGTCGAGACTTGAACAAAATACCCGAGAATTACAGTTCCTCCATGCTCAGAAAGGCTTCCACAGCATGCTGGTAGCATCTCCAATTCTGCTAACGGACCTAAACTTACTTCCAGTTGTCAAGGACCCACATGAGGCTCCAGAAAAGAAATGCACCACCACCACCACCCAGGCTCTTCTCAGCCAGGGCAGACAATCACAGAACGGTTGTGGTTGGAAGGGACCTCTGGAGACCATCTAGTCCAACCTACCTGCTAAAGCAGGTTCACCCAGAGCAGATCACACAGGAATGTGTCCAGGTGGGTTTTGAATGTCTCCAGAGAAGGAGCCTCCACAACCTCTCTGGGCAGCCTGTTCCAGGGGTCTGGCACCCTCAGAGTAAAGAATTTTCTCATCATGCTTAGATGGAACCTCATGTGCCTCAGTCTGTGCCCATTGCCCCTCATCCTATAGCTGGGCATCATGCAAAAGAGTCTTGTCCCATCCTCTTGACACCCATCCTTGAGATATTTATAAGCATTGATAAGATTCCCTCTCAGCTTCTCTGCTCCAGGTTGAAGAGACCCAGCTCTCTCAGCCTTTCGTCATAAGAAAGATGCTCCAGACCCCTGATCAGCTCTGTAGCCCTCCACTGGACTACACAAGTAGGCGGAGGGAGGATAAGGGTTAGCCTGTATAACCTCCTGATCTCCACAGCTCTGACCACCTGACAACAGCCCACACTAATTAGCAATTAGGGTCACTGCTTACCCACCTTACATAAAGGGTAACAAAGTGGTCATCCGTGACACCCAACAAAACCGGGACCAGAACTCAGGTCTCCTGACACAACACATCACCTGATTAATTATCCCCTTTGTGGCACTGATGTCCAAGGTCATGCATCTGATTGTTCCACATTTAAACAACAGGAACACACTCGCCCCACAGCCAGGCACAAAGCTCGGGATTTTTGAGTCCCATCATCACTCTGCTATGTAGCAACCACCACATCAGCCATGAGCAAAGTGCGTGTTTCATTCCTGTCCTGGAGGCTGGTTCACAGAGAGGACAAAAGCTTGCAACTGCTAGCCAGACATTCCTTCGCTCAAGTGGTGTTGGTCTGCACTGCAACTCCAAAGCCTGTCAACGCCAGCACTACCAGCGACCCACAAATGATAAACACCATTGCACAATTGCATTTCTTTCAACAAAAAAACAAAAAAACAAAACAAACAAAAAACTACGAACAAATAAACCAGGAGATTAAAAAAAAGACAGAAAATACAGAAATAAATAAAAAAGACAGAAAAAAGACATTGCTAGGACTGCATTCAGAGGGTAGGAAATGACAGTGTGCAACTGTCTTGGCAAATTTTATTCAGTATCACTGAACACATACTTTTAATAGTCTTTATTCATGGGATCTCCCTTGATCCTAGCTCACGGAATTTTAGTTATCATATACTTTAGCTTTTGCATCCTTCTGATTTTACTGAACTTTTAAAAATAATAAATAAATGAAGGGATAACCAGCAAGCCAAGACCTAGATAAGTCCTACCCTTGTACCTGCAGCTGAAGGGGTTTCTCTGACCCAGGAGCTGACGTGCACAGACGTGAAGTGCATGCAGAAACACGGTCAGAACAAAGCACAGAGTCCCTGAATATATTTCACATGACTCCAAACATACTCTCCCAAGTTTTACCATATATTTCAGCTGAGAAGCACCAGGATGGCTCATGCCACCATCCCTTCCCAAAAACGCAGGAAATGACAGAAATAGTTGTAGGACCAAGACACACCATAATTTAAAGTTGTCTTCTCCAAATCAAGACACATCGTTCTGCAGTAGAAATAAACGCAAAAAAATATTTGTATATTATAATTTGATTTTGGTTTAGACCAAAGTATAGATCATGCTTTCTGATTCATACCATGAGATTTCACATTGAACTCAGGAAACAGAAGTCCACAAAAGCTGCAGATACACTGTGTAGATATACAGTGTATCTACTGTAGATATACGGTGTAGATATACTGACTTGCTGGCAAAGCCATATTCATTTTTTCTCTTCCGTCTCCCAGTATTACTTTAAGAATTCTCTGCTGCCAAAAAAGTAACTAAAAGTTATTAAAGAATATCCTATCATTTTTGTGTTATAGTTATTGCTTGGGAGCAAACACGAGAGCACAGACTCACAAAGAAACTTCAGACCCACCAGTCACACTACACTTTGCAGAAGTATGGGAAAGTTCACAGATTTTAGGGCGCCAAGCCTAGGCAGACCTTCTGCACAGAAAAGAGCTTCCAAATGTAAACACAGCACCAATAGCACAGTTGGGTGGTTTTATACATATAAGACAAAAGAGACTGCATAACTGTCCTCACATTGGTCCAATTTTACCCACTTTTGCAATAGTACACACATAAATATATTAGGTCTAGTCAAAGCCCAGTCAAGTTTGCCAACATAGCTCTATGCCTGGCTATAAACTAAAAGAATAATTTTAACACTGAATCGTCAAATGTAACTCTTGTTGCTCTTATTTTTTTTTTTATTTAGTACCAACTGTCAAAAAAAGAAAAAATTCAGTTGAAGCAAGAGGACTGTCTAAAGTTCAGCTGTTGAATGCAGGGTAACATTGCATGGAGCTTTTTCTACTGACGATCAATTTTGAAAATGTCCTTAGTACTCCAGTGCAAAAGCATTTCTCTTTTCTAGCATAAGCATACATTTAATTAAATATATTTTTTTTTTTTCACTGCATAGAAAGGTGTAGTCATTGCATGCCTTCACATTTGCACTTCCAAAACTCAAGATTTGTCTTACACATACAGCACACCTTGCACAAAAAGAAAAGCCATAACCTGACTGCTCAGTGCTTTTCTTCACATCTCACTTTGAAACAGCACGCTCCTTATATGTTTCCCTCTTAGCCAGGGAAAGGGAGCATGCTTGTCTTTGCAGCTCCTCCTCTTTCAAAGACGCACAGCTGCAGCTGTAGTAAACAACCACTAGTCAGGAGCTGAGAAGGTCAAAGTCTCGGTGCTGCATCCATTTCAGCTTTTCTAAAAATGAAATTTCCACTTAAAATTAATATTTCGTTGCACTTCTTTGTAGTTACGTCAAGGAAAGGCAAACCACAATCATCCTCCAACAAATCAAGAGACGACACACCAAAAGCCACAAGCAAAAACACCTGAGTAAAAAAACAAGTTATTTCCCCAGCTTTATTAATATACAAACACCTCATCCAGAGTCTCACATTTTACTTGATTCGAACAAAGCCTTGTCAAAACCAACCCTGTACTGACAAGGCCTGTCACATAACGCAAGTGGCACTTACTGAAGGAAGGAGCGAGGAGGTTGTCCATCCTGAACGGCAGTGATCCAGCAGCCTCAAGCAGGCAGGCGACAGCACTACTACTTTGGGAAGGCTAGTGCAAGCAGGCATCGTCCACCCAGCGATGGGCAAAGGCACATACCTTCCCTTTACTTTACAAACCACACAAAATCTAAGCAGCAAGACGCCCTTCTAGAGCTGAAACCTGAGTGACACAGACATTCTGCAACACCGCGGTGCAGCAAAGAGCTTCCCAAGCACCCGGGAGCGGCATCGCCCATTTCCTCAAAAACATGGTCTGTATTTCTATTTAATTACGGCGGGTACTGTCAGGCACCACCTTGGTCTGGGTGAAGATGAAGACAGTCGCTACCATGGGGCTTTGCAGCCCAAACCCTTCGCTGACCCCAGTCAACCATCTCCTGGGGGAAGAAGAGCCGGTTCAGCCTCACTGCATTTCAGCCTCCTCTGGTCTGAAGTGAAACTCTGCTCACGCACATTCAGGTCTGGCTAATCCTGACAGAAACAGCTGGCAGAGGGCTCCGCGATTAGCCTGTCCTGGAATCCGAAAGTTTATTTTTAAAAGTTGTTACACACGGTCCTCCTGGGCTCCCAGGGGCCTTGCCAGCAAAGGTTTTTTTCTACAAGAGAGCACAGGAAGGTCTGGAAATAACTATCACTAAATGCTAAAAAAAAATTAAAATGCCTCATTTCCCATCCCCCCTTCTTTACACGTCTGATATTGCCTCACTATCAGAAGCAGAAACCAAGTAGTATCTCCCACATCCTAAAGTCCCTCCCAGCCCCTCCAGCACACACACAGTCACTCATCAAACACCCCATGGCATATCTCCTCCTCTAAAAGCCTTTTTCCTCACAGCTGGGGGACAGAAGAGAAAATGGGATTTTTTTGCAGCCCTCTTTAAATGCTACGGACTACTCCATCAACCAGAGGAATCACAAATAAAAAAAAAAAAAAAAAGCCTAAACCACCTCGTGAAGCTGCCAGTATTCTAAGGAAAAGGTTTACCTAAAGAAAGGTGCTCCCCAGGCTACCCCCCCACACCCCAGTACCAGGTAGCAGACACAGAAAAGGAGGAAATAAAATAATAAAAGAAAAAAAATAAAATAAAAAATTTTTAAAAAGAGGGAAAATCTGGGTGCTGCTCCAGAGCCGCTGAGGGGGTGATGTCATCTCACCAGGCTCCAGCCCGGGCACCCGCCGGCAGCGGCAGCTCCAACTGGCTGCCAAAGCCTCAGGCAGCACGGGGACGGGGAAAAAAAAATAAAAATTAAAAAAAAAAAAAGAAAAAATCCATATGCAACGTTTCCTTCGCTATGCGTGGTTGGTTTGTGACGATAGGTGACATGCCAGCTTGCAGACAGCGGTTTCAAGTTGATTACGTCCCATTAGAAAGACATTCCCCCCTCCCCCAGCACGAATATTAGGGGAAAAAAAAAAAAAAAAAAAAAAAAAAAAGGCAGACCTGTCTCATGCAGCCTTACGTCATTAATAAAATGCTCCTATCGCCCCATCTGTGACCTATTCAGCACAGTTACTAATCCCACGCTAAGACCACTTTGCTGTTCCAGTACATTTCAGAGTTGTAGACCAACCAGAAAGCAGAAAATGGAGCCCACACGCCAGCGCTATATAAAGCAGCCTTGCAAAGTTGCCGCGAATATCTACCTGCCGTGGCGATANAAATAAATTGGTTTACTTACTTATTTTCAGGGGGGAGGGGGACTGCCAAAAGCTAGCTGGATTTTACAAGCTCAATATAAATCCCGATGCAAGCGAACTTCTCTTCGGAGCCTCCTACCAAACTGCCCGTACCTGCTCCCTAAGCGTGTAAACCGGCGATTTTTCACGTAAGCCCATTTGCGGGAGCCAAGGTCCAAAAAAACCCGCTGCCTGGAGTGAAGCATCACATCCCTGCAAACCACGGCAGGGGAAAATATAAAACAACCCATTTTGTGGCTCCTATCCGCCTCCCCCCCAAAATCCTGCACCACGCTAATGGGATTTTGGGGAGAGGCAAACAGGAGCCCAAATTTCATCTCAGCAGCAAAAAGCTTTTGGTGGGCTTCACGGGATGACACCGACGCCACGGGGCACGCTTTGGGCACACGCTTTTAGCACAAATACCAGCGGTTCGCTCCCCAAGCAACGCCAGACGACTCCTGGAAGAGCAAGTATTTATTTTACAGAAGAAGATAATTTTTTGGTTTTTTTTAGAAGGCAGCACAGCGTTACACTGCGATTTTTATTTTCTACCCCCACGGCGTTACACTCTGATTTGCACCCCTCTGCACCTCCCTATCTCATCCGTCCACACCCCCTAT
>VWYH01010259.1:574529-677933 GCA_013399365.1 Pampusana beccarii | reverse complement strand
CCGGCAGGGGGATTGGACTGGATGATCTTTTGAGGTCCCTTCCAATCCCTAGCATACTGTGATACTGTGACCCAGAAAATGCTACAGTGTTTTTAATGAGGGTTTTTAGCATCAGCGTTCACTGCAACTAGACTTTGCCCTGAGCCCGAATCTCAATAACCTAGAAATGTGTAACAATGTTGAGTTTGACTTTTTAAATAAAAGCTGTGTTTTCTTAGAGACTTTGGAGCTATTCTAACCCCAAAACATCTTTATCCAAAGCAAGGAGGAGAAATCCCTACAGCGGGGTTGAATAGCAGTAGCAGACTATAAAGACTTCAGCTGTATTTCTGTCTCCTTCACCAAGCTGGTTAGACACCGGACAAAACAATTGCGACGGTGGAGCCAAGGATCTACTCGAGTTCATGCTAGAAACAGAACACCTCCTGCCCCTGGATGTAGTGTCGGAAACACAGGCATCACTGCTCCCCTCGCTGCAGTAGCGAGGTGGTGGCTCCACCACCGCTCCTCTGAAGGATGGAGCAGGTTTGCAGTTCTTTAGGTGTTATTTATGGTGAACGTTTCTACCGAGGCTGCCTAGAAAGCAGACCTGACGGAAACATTTCCATGGTGAGGGGATATACAGTGGTACAGCTTCTCCGTGGTCACATGAAAGCAGATGTTACATTTGGCGGCACTAATAGAGTAATCAGAGCCCTTCCATTTTCCACGGTTGTGAATAAATCTATCCTTGACAAGTGTCATCACTGTGTTCATTCAAAAGTTGTGAAAAAATAAGAATACCAATAATGAACATTGAAGTTATTTATTCTATTTTATGCATCTATTATTCTTTGTGGTTCTTTGTGCCTAAGAAAGTGTTCTTTCTCCTCCTTTAAAATGCTCTTGTCCATTGTTGCTGCTTACAATCTTCTTATTGTTGCTCGGGGTTCTCCTGTTCCCTCCCTGCCACCGTTTAGCAAAGCTAAATGCATTCAGTTATTTTAATATTTCTTGAAAAGTCAATCCCTTAATTAGAATCTATGGTTGTGGAGTTCCACTGGGTGTCTGCAGGCTAAACACCACTAAGGCTATTTTCTTACTAATTGTGCTCACAGATAGGACATTTTTTAGTGTTGTTGATGGCATTAGTTTTGTTGTTGCTGTTTTTAAAAAGACCTTATCTAGGTAAGAAGCAAAAGGCAGTATTCATTAAATCAGATTTTCCAAGGATCAAAGCCTACAAGGCATTGAAAGCGATGATTTTCTTGCTTGGCATTTTAGACCGAGATATGCAAAGACAAACCTAAAAGCCAGGGGTCTGCAGAATGCGCACGTCAAAATCTCTCTCTAAAACACAGAGATTTTAAGATTATGGTGGTAAAAGAAGGCTGTCAAATGTCGATCCGATTTCTCTCCTACCAATTACTAACGAGCATCAAAAAATGTGGAAACAGTCCTTCATTCCTAACCTATCGAATACATTTTGTTAAAGAGACATTTGGAGATTTAGTGTGAAGAACACTGATGCAGAAAAAAAAAAAAAAGCCTACATTGTCCTTTCTCAGCTTTGCCTCCAGTTTTGCCCACTAATCAGTCTGCATGCAACCTTTTAGGAAGGATTTAGCTCTTCTAGCATGCAATGAAAGAAGAATCAAAGAACTTTTACACAGACATCACAACAATTTTTTTAAAATACGTTTTGATGGTCTTCTCAGCAAGTCATTTCTTTTCTGTGTGCCTCTTAGGGATGTAAATTTTTTACATATGTAATTGCCCTCCACAGCACCACACATACTAGTCTAGACAATGAATGTGCTATAGTAACAACATACCAGAGGGATGTATCTTTTACCTTGTACCTAAATTTACCGTAGCTTGAGTGTTTCTTATGCTGGGATATGTCCTATTTGATTAAGTTCTATCTAAATTAATTATTTCATTGCCCATGAGCTAAAACAAAAGTTGCATCGTTTGGACATGGTATTCCATCAAGGTATACTCAGAATGTGTATCTGTCTCTCTGTCTCTCTATCTCTTCTGTCCATCATTGCATAACACGAAAATTATTAGGGTCAGCTGTGTAATGTGGCTTCCTCTGCAGCGCTCAGGTTGAACCCTGTTTTCTCACTCTGCTACCTTATCCAGTGCTTCTCCTGGCTCCCACATTGTAATCTGCTGCCCATTTCCAATCTAAAAAGTAGACTTTTTAAGGTATTTCTACTTCACCTGGGAGATAAGCTCTGGCAGCTGGGACTTCCTAGCCCTTGCCATGGCCACAACTGAATTTTTCACATTATCAGTCTGACCACGCTAACAGGTTAGCTGTGGGGCTAATTGCACGCCAGTGTCTGGACCTGTGCCCTGGTTACTGGCATGGATGTGACCTGAGAACAAGTACCTGTTGGGCCATACTGTTAATGTGCCTTTGGGGATACCCGTCTCTTTCTATTTGGGCTTCACAGAGTTTTGTGCTGCCTGTAGCATCTATACCTCCCCTGAGAGCAATCACTGCACCATGTCCTCAATGTCCATCTCATTCCCCTCTCCCACCCCTCTTGTTACAGCTGCTGAGGTAGGCTGGCTTTCTCTTCCCTGCCCTCCTTCTGCCCATGCCACCTGTCCTGTGCCGCTCACACTGTGGCTTAACTTGAGCAGCAGCAGAACTTACTCCCTCTACGGATTTCCCCCATGCTGTGATTTAAGCATTCTTGTCGTATTTCAGTTCTGCAGCTTAAAAACCCGACAGTTCAAAGACTGTCCCATTTCCAAGGTGAGATGGCTAACAGCGAAGACCCTGAGAGCTGAACACAGAGTCCAATAGGTTAAGTGCCCTCTGGGAATTTCAGAAGAGGTTGGGCATCTTTTCTGGTCAGTCCGGAGCATGACAGACCCGAGGTGAAAGACACGGGACGTTTCCCAACACTGGGCTGCATCTGAGCCAGTTCAAAACTTTTCTTCGAGGCATTTGACAGCAGACCAGGATGTTTCCGGAGAGTAAACATCTAGCGGGTTAGACGCTGCTGGAGAGTAGGCAGTCTGGATCCCTGGGATTTAGGCACATGGATTTTGTCCAAGTCCCAACCTAATTTTGAAAGGTGTATGTGTTGCTACAAATGCCTGCTACTCAAAAAAATCTGGCAAAAATTTGCATGTGCTAATACCTATATAACTATATAACTGTATGACTATATACCTATACCCATATACCTACTGACTTTGGCTTTCAATGAAACTCCTATATTTATATGACTAAATGACATGTCTGCATCAAAAGGCCCTTGGCATGGAGCTCACCACTGTGCATTGTGCGCTGCGGCTCCAGCCCAGGCCGAGGTGCCAAACACTCTCAAGTTCAGCCATCCTGGTACCATAAATGAGGAGATTCATTCCTCCTGTGTAAATAGGAGACAAACTGGCTTTCAGGTAGCACAGAAAACCAAAAATGAATGCTTTTCCCCTTAAAAGAGTTGAAAGCATCTGTAGAAGGAAGACCCATCCTTTAAAAGCATGAAAAATATTGAAAATTGGCAAAGAGCAAAATATTTTGAAACGATGCAACATGAAACAGTCACTGACACCCCTACAGCAACGTGACACTGGTTCGTGGATGTACAGGGACTCCTGCTGGGATAGATAATCTGCATTTAAATTACAAGATTCAACCATATGTCTGGCTCGGAAATGAAAAGGTTGGAGTGATAGATACCACCTTGTGCTTCTGCTGCTGGAGTCTTTCATCCTGCTCAGTCACTCTCACGCACCGTGGTCTGTTCCAGGATAAACTCTCTTCCTATTAAATAATATCCAACTGTCTCCAGGGCCCGTTTCAGAACCAAACAGTCTTTTTTTTTTTTTTCCTTAGAAACCATATACCAAATCTTTGGTGGGAGCAAGATTTTGACTAATATTCTCTTCTGGTTATTTAACTTGAAATAACTTGTCAATTTAACCCATGCAACTTCATTTGAGATTTAGGCTGACATACAACTGGGGATTTGTACTGTTCAATTTAGGAAAAGGCAAATCTTCCTCATTTACT
The DNA here is from genome assembly GCA_013399365.1 of Pampusana beccarii. Lineage (NCBI taxonomy): Eukaryota > Metazoa > Chordata > Aves > Columbiformes > Columbidae > Pampusana > Pampusana beccarii. The sequence goes on along the minus strand of VWYH01010259.1, from coordinate 673,912 downwards.
AAAAGGGTACACCCTACCCCCACACTCTAGTGTGCATTTGCAATATTTATCTATGATTCAAGTACTTTTTTTTGTTGTTGTTTTTCCCAGCTAGTATTTATTAGCCTTTGGCATTATCTTTCAGTAGGAAAAACATACTTTTATTGCACCTTCAAGTCAAAACAGCATCTTCTTTGTAGCTGCTGTAATGGCTTGGATTTTACTTCTTTTAGACTATGAGAAATCGCTATTATAACATTTCCAGTAATTAAGTTGCACATCATGAACAAAAATAGAATTAATTGGTGAAAAAAAAAATCTCATTTTTAGTATTATGAGGAAGAAAATACCAAACAGCATAAGAAGATGCCTGAAATACAGAGCATTCCCCCACATTTTCAGTGTGCTACTGTTTCTGGACTTTTTTTTGACTTACTGTTGCACATGGCTCAGGCTTAAGAAACACAGCGTAACAGGGGCTTGGCTATTTGATGATGGTACCAGCGAGCGGTAAAAGCACGATCTGTTTTTAGAAATCCGGTTGCTGTACTCTTTCAATCCGAAATACTCCCAGGATCCATTTGCTTCATTGCAACCCTGGGTGGCAGCTGGGGAGGACACACTGTGCAGCATCAGCGCATTGCTGTCCCTGTAAATGGAGTTTGATGGGGGCACGTTTTTAAGCTATGCATGAGAGGAGCTGAGCTGAAAGCTGTCACTCTTCAGTGGGACAATCTACTGGCGAGAACTTTAAAGGATGATGCCAACGTGGCGCTTTCCCAGGGACTTTTCTGGAAAAGAAGGTTTTGCACATGAGCAAGGCAGAAGTCAGAAGAAGCCTTACTGTGGTCTGTTTTCCCTCTGTTCAACCCGCTTGCTGTGGTTTGTCCTCCTGGCTTTTGAGTCCCTGCTTTTGGACAAATCAGTTTAGACCAAGTGCGAACTGATAAAACAGCACGTCCTTGTCAATTGCTCGCAGAATTGTCACCGGCCTCTAGTAAGAACAAAGAAAACCAAGAATTAGCGTAATGATTCTGAAGGTACTTATTTTCATATACTTTTTATTGTTGTTTTATTTCAGGGCAGTTTTAATTAAAGTAAGTACTGGCAGTAACCATATGCTTCCTTTTGGTAGATTTGAAAGACTTTTTTTGAAAGGTTTTTCTTAAAAGATCCTGATGGTGAGGTTGATAAATCATCTAAATGAGCGTGCACGAAAACTTGTAAAATCTGATTTGGTTCAGAATTTTTCCACACTTGGCATATATCCTAAGTAAGTGTTTTTATAAGAGAGACAAGAGAGTTTTGTGTAGCGTGGTTTGGTATATTGTATAAATACACATCGTTTTGTATGTACGCCACACACAAAATACTGCAGGTATCTGTTTAAAGGAAGACAGCATGACAAACCTCTAGGAGCCATGAAGTCTACCCGGTATGTATTACACATCTCAACAACAATTGCCTAATGGATGTGCTGATGCCAAAAGAACGCTTTGGGTCTTTCTGAGAAGAATACATACATAAGCTTCCACGAAATATGTCATCCCTTTCACTCATTTATACTAAGGAAATTCCAACAAAACATTGTGTTTAAATAGCTTTAAGGATCTGATATAAATCAACAATAGCCAGGAAACCGAAGAAAGCCAAAGCCTGACGCTTCCTCTTCAGCACATTACACCCTGTTTTTGCAAAGCAAGTTAGAAGCCTTGGGTATCCCACCCCATTTTCAGTTCTTGATTTATGCCAGACCCTGTGGGAGAAGTACCAGCACTAACAGAAGCTTCCACCTCAGACCTTGCAGGGCGAGGGTTCCGATGGAATCACAAGAAGCCGCGCGAGATTTACGTAAAATATCAGTGAGTTTTTGGCCTGAGGTACCATCACCCAGCAGCCGAGGCTGAGTCCCCGCTCTACCCAGCAGCTCCCTGTGGCGCTTCGAGGTGCGCGGCCAGCCCTGGCAGAGCTGCAGTGCCCTGCACAAGGGAGAGATGCTGCACACACGGCAGAGGAGCAGCTCTCCACAGCCTGTAGGACACTTTCCTTCCATGCTGGCCGGGGTGATGCTGGCCCACGGTCGGAGTGGTCCTGTAGCACAGTCCCCTCTGTGCAGTCACACTGCCTGGTGCCCAGTTTTCAAGCTTCAGTGTATAATCCAGTGTATACATATGTATACATCTGTAGTGCCAACACACAGTCCGTCTCAGTCTTTCCTCCGATGCTACCCAGAAAGGTAAATAATTCAAAAAGCCACTGGTTTTTTTGTTTTAGATTAAGACAAGCTGAAAATATTGAATTCCAGTGCGGGGTTACTTGATGCAGGAGGATTAGATTAAGGCTTTTTTAACTAGCGTTTTTTTCCCCCTCTCTCCTGTTGCAGTGATAACTGCTTGGCTTCAAGCCCCAGCATCTGCTTTGGACCCATGGCAAAGGAAAGAGGCATCATCCCCAGAGCCTTTTGGGCACCTCTGACCCCATCAGCCTTGTCCCACCCCTGCAGCATCTGCTCCCGTCCTGCCCTTGTCATCCCAGGGTCCTACCCTTGTCACCCCTGGGCCTGCAGGCAGAGTTGTCACCGCCTCTGCAGCTGCAGGGACATTCTGGGAAACAGAGAGGTGGGCCAGGTCCCGGGGACTCAGGGCGAAACAGGGTCTGAATGAAAGCCCTCGGCTGCTTCGGAATTCTCGTCATAACATTGATTCATAGTGAAAAAAAAAATTGGTGAAAAGAAAAAGACTTCCCTGTAAGAAGATTTCTTTGTATTGTCAACTTCCACACAGTCAGAGGAAGAAATTCCCTAGGCAATTAGAGCTTCTAACATTACAGGCCCAAGGTTCGTTTTGAGAAAACAAATGCATGTCAGCATTTTTTAGGTTATTTTTTCAACCTTTAGGCACGTTGGCAAAGGCATCGATTCAGTGGGTTGTTTCACATGAAGGTATACAGACAGGAAAGCACAGCACCAGCTGTTGAGTGCAGCGTGCCACTGGTCTGTTAATAAAAAAGTGCAACAATGTGAAGGAGCCATAAACCAGACAAAGCAAAAGAGGAGGAGAGAGGCAGCCACACAAGTGGGTGTGTGGCAGATACCCAATTATCGGAGATTTCCCTGGTACTAGTATCTGAAGTCATTACTGTAAAAGTAGCATTGTTTAGGGAGATCTGCATGGCTGTGACTGGCTGGGGGATTTTCTCTGTGTGTTTTATGTTTGTTTTTTCCAAGTTCTGCTTTCCATAGTGGCAGCGGTATTAAAAAATACACTTCAATTAAAATCAGTTTACAGGGAAATGTGTAAATGCAGTATCATAATGGATCCACTCTTGCAGTTTGCACCTTCTGTCTATTAAATATTAGCCCTGAATTTTCATAATATAACTTAACAAAGATAACAGCATTTAAAAAGAAATGTGATCATTTTAAGCTAAGAATCCCCTCTGACCTAAATATTTTTATTACAGCAAGTTGCACTTGTAGCAATCAGTGGAAAACATGAGATAGTTCTTATCAAAGTAAAATGACAGTGTTCCTGTACATATATATGAAGCGTGTGAAAGATCCAGCATGTGCAATATTGTTTTCAGCCAACTTGGTGAATTCGTGTTGAACAGGTGAAGTAGGAAATCAAGAGTTTGAAAAAGGAGAGGCGAAGAGAGGAGAATTTAGCGAATACACGCTAGATCCAGCAGCTATCCATTTCATATCATTTTCCCCTGAAGTGTATCTGGGATGTGGAGTCAATGGCAGAGGTATTTCCCAAACTCGGCCCCTGACCTTGCAGCCGGACCCTGTCCCCGCACAGCCTCCCAGTGTCCCCAGTAGGCCTTCAGACAAGGCCCCGATGGTTGCGCATACACAAGTGACAGCTTGACCAGTGACCTGCATAAGACACGTTTCCTAACCCAGAGGGCAGACAATTTTAAGGGCATATTACTGCTTCCCCTCCACAGCAGAAACTTGCCCCGAAAGGACATCTCTGTGTGGGACGGCTGTGGTTTCAGAAGATGTTTTCAGGGGTTGTCATCCGGAGGCAGAGATTCTGCACAGCAGCTCTGTGAACATGGCAAAGAACCAGAGGGAAAATATGAAGAGAAGATGAATCTGTTCTGCACCAAACATGTTTATTTTAACTTATCTGAAGCTTCTAAAAAATCACGGAGAGAAACTCCAGGGTATAAATCAAAGTGAGAGACAAAAAGAAAAAGGGCAAGTGAAAGAAAGTCATTGCTTTGATTGGCAATGAAAGATTACTCGGGATCCATAACTGTGTTTACCTAGCTTGCTTTAAGTTCACCATTCCAAAATCCTCGAAAGAAACACATGTTACAAATAAAAACTAAACCAAAAAAGCCGAAAGTGTTCACAGGAGTATTACTTGTGTAACAACAAGTGGAAGTTTGTGGTTTGCTACCTATGCTTACACAGCTACGTTTTCTTTACTATTACAAGCATATTTTATAGAATTCCAAGCTTTCTCTACTAAGAGTTTAAATTACAGAATAATGGCTAAAATTATGAACATAAAGATAGCTATCTGAATTTTTTTTTCTCACTTGAGTTTCGTGTCCTTCAGCTACACCTTAGCGCAGCCCGATTTACAGTATAAGGCCGGAAAGTCAGTACTAGGCACACAGTTACAATAAGTACTGTTCTCACTCGTTCACTGTAAGCTCCCTATTTCCTTCTTAAAAGTTGTTTTCAAAAGGATCTGCTTGCGTAATTGTGCAGCAGCAAGCCCTGGTAGCCTCAATCCCCAAGAATGTTTTCAATGACCTCTTCCTGCCCAGTTTTTCCATGAGAGAGAGAACTGTTGGGAAAGGAGGAGCTGACAGCATTACCAGAGGGTAAAGGAGTGGACAGATGCAGAACACAGATTAGTGTTTTAGGAAAAAAATTTTTTTTTTTTTTTTTTTTTTTGTCACTGGTGTTAGGATTGCTTTTTAAAAAACGACCCCCTCATTTTAGCATTTCATGTCCTTTTGGTTGGCACAGGCCTTCCAGGGACAGAGTAGACCCTAATTTTAGAGGTGGGAATATCAAAGCAGAGGAACGGGTGCGTTTCACCCACACAGTGGCTGCCGGCACCAAACCCAGGCTGTGGATCAGTCCTGGCTACGAAGAGGCTGGGTGGCTTTGTCATGACAGCGTGAGGCAACATGGCCATTTGCATGAGAGATAAGTAAGTGCAGAGAAAGGGTGGGAGAGCAGTAGCCGGAGCATCAAAAATGAAACGTCTGCTTCTGAGGGGAGCCAAGCTCACCAATACAAACACACACCTGTACCACACGGATAGCCAGTCAAGATTTGTTTATTTACGGTATCAGTTTGGTTATGGAGAACTCTTCAAAAACCTAAGGGCAAAATGACCTTGAGAAGTTCGCATTATTAAGAATTAATTATTACCCTACGACAGACTCCATTTATCAGCATGAAAACCAGATACATTAATTAGAGCACTTCTGGCATTGGAGCAAACCTGTTCCCTTCATGTTAGATTTTGCTTTAGATTTTGTTCCCAGAAGGAGCACAAGAATTCTTAAATGTACCAAAGAGCAATTTAAAGATTTTCCACTACGATAAGTTTAAAAGTATTTTTTTTTGTCCCTGAATCAAGCTCCATAATAACCTCCATAATCAAAGAATTATCTTTTCTAGTGACAGACAAAATTAATAATTAGAGTTTCAGTTTTTAACCCTGCCTGTCACCTACAGCGCTGACACTGAGGACCACAGGGTAGATTATTCAGCAATTAACATTATGCGATGTTGCTGAACGCAGCATATTTCCTGTAGCTGAAAAACATGCCACGCTGTGGCAATGCAGAGCAGGCAGCTTTTAAAGTTTGGATTAAATCTAAGTGAAAGCCTCCCATGACTCGTTCAACTTCTGCCATTACCTGATGTATTGTGATAACGGTGTAATGCAAGGTAGGGATTTAAAAGGACAAGAACATAAATCTTTATTTGAGACTGATGACATTTTGCTCGTTGCCTGTGCCTCAAGAGGATGGAGGGAGCTTGCTGTGTTGCAATTTCCCACCCTGCTTCTAGTATGAGTGCAAAATGAAAACTTTACACTCGGATCAAACCCTATATTTGTCTCCAAGACATAATTTCCCATCGGATTAAGACCTGCAAAATTTCATGCCCTAGGGAAGAACCCAGGAGTCCTGAGTAACGTCCCGAGGAGCCCTTTTCACTTTATTAGCCACCATCAGCTGCAAAGTCCCCAGCATCATTTTGGTCTCATTTTTGCCTGGATAAGAAAAAAAAAAAAAAAATCAGTGCAAATACGATGCCCCAGTGCTCCATACTCTTAACTATTCACCCCAAACAGCCTGCCTCTTTAAGTGAAGCACAGGCTGGAATGCGCTCCCCGCTTCTCAGAAAGCTGAAGGTGGACCCGTGCCAGGGATTTGTGCAGCTTCCTGGCTTTGCTGATAAAGAAGGGCCATGGCAAGGTAAACCTCTGCTCTCCTCGAGGACGTTTCCGCTGCGGATGCCCAGGAACAAGAGACCTGAGAGGACAAGGAAAATGTGCGGACTGTGGCACCAGAGCCAACTGGCCACGCAGGAGAAGATCACTGAAGAGTTTGCGCGCTTCTACGTTTAGAAACGTGAGCTTCGAGCCCGCGCATCGGCGTTAGCGGGAGGAAAGTATGAGAAAGCACATCCAATGCTGCAAGTTAATGACAGCGTTTGACCATGTTAACCAGTAAATGGCAAGGCAGGGTCATGGGAGTTAATTATTCAAGTAAGTGACTGCTAAAAGAAATGTTTAAGAAACGCCGGTAGTTTGCACTGACTGCAATGGAAAGTGACTGATGATTTCAAAGTTTAACCTTGACAGCTCTAAGCAGACCTTTCTTGCTCCTTTTCTGTTTTTGTTTTTGTTTGTTTTTGTTTTTTTTAAATCAATACTGTCTACCTTGCAGGCATAACATTAAACATTTCTCAGCAAAAAACCACCCTGGCTGGCTGGAAAGGCACCTGTGACATGAAGACAAGAGCTTCAGGAGAAAAAACAAACTGGTTTGGAGGTGTTCAGCTTTGGGAGAAGGGGGCTCCCCCTCAGCTCCAGGCCTCCCGTGTGATGTGGGGCCACTCTCCTCCCCTCTCAGGACTTGTGTATTTAGGTTATAACCTCTCCGGGGCAACCTCTACCTTGTTTGTTCAGTGCCAAGCACAATCAGGTCCCGCTTGCTCCTGATGTCTCTTGGCGCTGCCACGATACCAACGCTAATGAAGAGAGACTGCTCATACCTGCATAGCCCCTGCTGAATCCACCATTTAAACAATTTCACTATTTTTTTTTGGTGCGTGGCTAATTTAAAAAACTCCCAGGCAAAATACAATTACTGCCCTGCCATAACTGCTAAGCTTCTGCGGGACATAGCTGCATAGTTTTAAGAGCCAAACATTCCACTAGACCTCTTTGTTTCAACAATCAAATACCAGAGAAGGAGGTAATACTGGCAATGTATTTTTCTTCTTAGGTATGCTGAACTGTTTTACAGCTTCTAATACTGATATATGAGTCTACTACTACTACCAAAAAAAAAGTATATATAGTAACATTCTGTAACACTACAATGTATATACAGCACTTCTCATCCCAAGTGTACTTAAATCAGACACACAGTTGTCACTTGACCTTTCAGGGAACTGCAGCCATCTCCAGACTGGGACACAGCATGTGTTTAATAAACAATATTTGAGGTTTGGACATGGACAGGAATAATTTTTCCACTTGCAGCTCTGGTAAGGATAAAGCAAAAAATAACAGCACATTTAATTTGTATGCGCCTATTCAGATACTGAAACTAAAAGGAAGGCAGACTTGGAGAACTTAAAGAATGTATTACAGATGGTAAAAATGAAATTTGAGCTGGAAGATGAGAGGGCAGCTAAGTGAATATTATTTTTTCCTGAAAAAAAATGCCTTTGAGGTCATAATCTGATTATTTAGAAGCCTGGCTTTACCCTTATCTGAAAACCAGAACCCTCAGTGTTACTTGTGCCCATTGCTGGTGTGGGCGCTGCACTGGAGCGCAAACTTTGAGGAGACCTCAAAGGGAAGAACGCAAAATCCTCAGTGGTATTGACTATGGGAAGAAGTTAATTCTTCAAGAGTGATTTACTCTTGATGTGCAGCACGAAATCACAGAGGTTGTGGGAGCTTCCTATTCTTCCTGCTCATGTTGGATGCTAGAGAGCTTATTTTATTCGGTTCTCAAAGAGACAAGGAAGTCCACTTGAAAGGTGGGTCAACATGTAGGCATGGTCCACCCTTCATTAAACATTGCCTTGCGTCTGTTGCTGAAGATGGCTCTTCAGCAACAATCCACGGTCCCCTGGCTATATTACTACAGTCATTACCCTTTGTCACAAGTTTAAGTCCCGCTGCTCGGGGTGTCATTATCCCTGGGACTCGCGGAACAGCTTTCAAATTGCTGGCATGACCTAGAAATGGGCTTTCCTTCCTGCTAGCCCACCCTTGTGAGCACAGTGGCCACCTCTGCGGACAAACGTGCACAGCTGGGAGACAGAACATTCAAGCTGAACTTGAGGACAGTCTCTGGTAGCAGCCCCTGGCCTCCTAACAGGGGCCATGCAAGCTAAACTTCGGAATAAGCAAGTAAACAGAAGTTCCTTTGGGTAATCAGAAGACTTGTAAAGCCGTGTTACTACAGAGATTGCGAGCGGCACTGAGTGACAGACATATGACCCATTCTACCAGAATACCTGAGAAGACAGGAGGAAGTCCAGGATCACGCTTGTGACCAAATGCCATTTTGTGTATCAGTGGAGCAGGCCCAGACATGATGGGGAGCTGTCAGCAGCCAGGAGGCAGGAATCTCTCAGCCATGGCTAGAAGAAATGTACTTGGGGACCATGGAAAGGGTGGCAGGAGGCAGTGGGCATACGTATAAAGACAACCTTTGATGCAACTCATACCTGAGAATAAACAGAAAAGAACATAAAAAATTTTAAAGTTATCATTGCAAACAATGCAGTGCCAAGCCAGCCTACATTAAGGGTAAACTTGCAAGATAAGCATGTAAATTAAAGGTTGCAGAAGGCAGAGGTTTGGTTTTCAAGTCCCATTGCTCAACTCAAGAACAATTTTCTCTCCTGTGGTACTTGGACTGAGGCAGAGGGATGCGGTAAAGGCAGTGTGGGTGGTTCATACTGTTCGCTTTGCTTTGGCCTGGGAAGCTAGGAAGCCACAACAGTTCTTTTCTTGTAGACTTTCTGTTGCTCTAAGCATGAATGTCTCTTTTGTCCTCTAACAATCCCATTCTTGTGTTTTGGAAGACATTCTTTGACCCTTTCCTGGGCTAGGAATGGAAGCCAGCTGAAGCAGCAGGATGCTGTTCTTCCAAAACTACTTACTGGTGTTCTCTTTTGATGCCATGGCTGGCATCAGGCAAGCCAGGGTGATTTCAAGCTACTTTGCTAATCTGCCTCCATCAACCTATACTGGTAGTGATAACCACTGGTTATAATACGTTTTTCACTTTTCCCTGCACCATCCTTGCACTCATTCCCTAGGAATAATTTCAGCTGGTGGTTACAGATCTTTGGCTCAACATTATGTGTCCCAGAGCAGGCAGATGGGATGAAGAGAGGCCTTGCACCATCCTCTCTTGATACCAGCCTGCTTATTTTTCTGAGCACCTTTATGGGGAAATTTCCACCTAGTTTTGAGTTTCCTTCCTTCTGTAAACCTACCAGTTGCTATTTAGATGTGCCTGAGCTCCATTTATAGTCGCCGAACGTGATTCAGAGGCAACGGCCACGTATTTGGTGCAATTTTAGGAACTGCAAAGTACCCACAGCTCTGTCTCCCTGTCTGGCCTCCAACTACCACTGTGGAAGGGTCTTCTGTGGGTCAGCCCTGGGTCATATCTGCCACCTCCACATGGATACCTTGGGTATCATAAGCGATCTCAAATAGCATGAGATCCTTATCTGTGGACAATTAAGTGAAGCTCCTATCTCACATCATCTGGCCCTGTCTATATTTACTGGTAAGGAATAGGTGTCTGTTCCTCTCACCTATCTGAGAATGGGCTGGTGTGCCCCCCGGGGGATTCCTGTCTCTGTCCATTGATTTAATAGAAATGTAGGGAAGTAGATGAGGTGCTATGACTTATTTTTAGATGGCTATGGTGAGGTGAAATGAATCCCATCCATACTGGGACATGATTAATGTTGGAACAGTAAGCACCTTGCACTTTGCTCTTAAATGTCATAATAATTTTGGTTAGGTTTAATGTGTTTTAAAAAGTGTTCCTGCTTTTATTAAATTGATCCTTGTTAATTATAATCCAATAAATCTTAGAAGAGGCTTTAAAGGGTAATGATTTATGCATCTGTGTTCGAAAATCAGAAATATCAGACAGCAAGCCAGCAAACTCCTACAGAATTCAGAACATGCATTTGAGAAGTGATTTCAATCCTTATGCAAGTCAAATAGAGGGAAAAGTATGTACAAGACATATTGCTATATTGTGACAAACCATAAAGAAGCTTTCAGCTATATAGCATCTTGACAGGCTGTTCAAAATCAAATGTTTAACCTCACTCTTTACCTTGATAATCAGGCTTCCTCTTTGCTTCACACATATATTATACCATATTTAACACACAAAAGAAAAAAAAGGTAATATTTTCTTTACTGAGAGCCAACTTTGTCGTGATGCATCCCATCACTCTTCCTGTCTTTTATCATAAGAAAAGCATCCTGTACTTGCTTGTAGAGCAAGCAGATCTTTCCTAGCAGTAGTCCTGATATCTGGAATAGGGATTTATGAGGCTGTAGTCTCGCCCCTCAGGAATAACTGCTAGTGTGTTAATCTGCCAAAAAAACAAAACCAAAACCCAAACTAATAAAGAACCCCACCCCCCAAGCAGAACAAAAACCAAACAAAAAAAACAACAAAAAAAGCACCAAAACCCCACAAAACCCAAACATAACAATTTCACAAAAAAACAAACATAACATTTACTTCCTCTGAGCAGTCAGTGTTCACATTTGTGACACTACGTCACTCATCCATACCCCTATCATAAAAAAAACCTTTTATTGCAATGTTCATTCCACAAATTTAGTTATTCATTGACCAGTCATTCCTACAATGGTATTTTTTCCGGACAACGAATACCTACAAGACCTGGTGATTTCCATGCATTATCTATTATCTTCTAATTTCTTAGACTGCCCTTTTCTGATCACTACCCAAAGAGCTGCTGCAGTTACTGAATTTATCCTGGTATATTCCACTCAGTTGCTGTGTCTCAAAAGAATTCTGCTGGTCCATCGAGGAGCTGCATGAGAGATGCTAAGAGCAAGGAGGTGCAGGGAAATACCTAAAATGTCTAGAACAAACCTGATAAAAATCAAATTCTATCAGATAAAATAAAAGTACCTGTGCAAACGTGGCTCCAAGTTCTCATAATTCTCTTAGTGTGTCACTGGTATTTCACAGCTTATTACAAAAATGCCTCAGGAAGGGCACTGCAAGGCAGTAAATGGTGATACTTGTCCATAATGTCTCGGACTTCTTGTGAAGACCGCATGTCGTGAGCTTAGGCAGTGTGCACACTGTTCGCATCAATGCTGGTGGCTGCAAGCTACCGATAAAACTTACAAGACATAGAAATGGGCCGAGTTGGTTTCTGTTATTGTTGGTTTTGGGAGTTAAGGAAATACAGGACCTGGGACTACTTCTGCTGACTAAATGAGAGCAAAAATCAGGAAAAAAATAAGGTGATCGACACTGTGATTATAATACCTCTCGGAACCAGTCGTCTGTTGTACTAAACCTAAGATCAACATGTAATATATTTATATAGTAAAAATCAGGAAAAAGTAGGTGTAATATTTGGGGCTAGTTACAGGCTGAATGTGTCAAATACAGTAATATTTGGTCAAATTTTCAGCAGCACTGCTGCACATCAGTTCTGTGTCATTCTTCAGCATTTCTCTAGATCAACTGTCCACAAATCACTGTCTTTCTGAGTAGATACCAGCCTTTATATGCAAATTCAGTGAATTTGTAACAAGTGTAACATGGGAAAGTGATTTTTTTACTTCAGTTGATCACCAAGTTACACATGTACCCTATGCTGGATTTATCCTTTGACAAAAAAACCCAAACCAAAACAATGTCTGAAAATAGCCATTACCAGCAAGAGGATGGATGGATGAAGGGACCAGCCTAAAGAAAATCCAAAAAGGAATGAGTCTTTTGAAAGCACCTATGCTATTCAGAGGTCAAGCACATGCTGCTCTTCCGTTGCTTCTTAATAACGAAGCAGTAAGCTTGTTTCATGGTAACGATAATAGCCACTTTACCAAATTCAATCCAGCACTCTACATACAGCGATACTGACATCTGATGATACTTGTGACAGATTTTTATGATCCTCCATCATCAAAGTGCAGTAAAAATTCAAGGCTGCAGTAAAAAATTAATCTGGCCATGAAACTGGCCTGTAGTTATTTTCCCCCCTCAACTACTGCAACATTGATGTACACAAGTCATCACTTTGTGAGGGTATTAGATGTACATAAAGCTTGCAGAGAGAAACAGATGGTTACTACAACATATTCAGAAACCAACTACTTAAAGTGCATCTTTTTACACCTCCTGTGTCATTACAGACAGTACCATGAGCAAGTGACTTCGCAATATCTAGGATGTTTTGAAAACCTACTCCCAGTGAGCTGGTAATAACATTTCAGATTCCACATGGAAATTACTGATGCAAAGTCTGGCCTGAGTCAGTCTGATGGAGAAAACTATTCTAACTTAGTTGCCGGTTTGAAATAAATCTGTAGTTTTAGTGAAAATTCTAAGGACGAAAGTCTTCATTACAAAACCACTGCCATCCCTAGGACTCTTCTGGATCCTTAGGAAAGGTGAAGGAGCTGAATACCCAGAAGAAACTGGTCATAAACCAAACGCCGGGGACAAGCCGGGGACAAGCCAGGGACACTGTGCGGTGGTGCTGGTGGCCAGGCTGTGAAGAGAGGCATCTCTTGTCAATGGAAGACCTTTCTCTGAGACTTATTGAAGAGACTAATACTACATTCATTCAATCAAATGCCGATTTGGAGGTCAAAAAAAGTACTGTCTCCTGCTAAGGAGAGGAATATAAAGGGATGTAAACTATATCCTTGGGTTTTGCCTCATTTGCTTAATCGCTTTTGTGTTCTCAGTTTGCAAAGCATCTGTATAATCTACATGTGGTAATAATTTCATGCACAAACTTTAGTGCGCACAGTGCTGTGGAAGTTGAACAAACCTTGTCAATCACCGAACACAGGAAAACCTGTCAGTGGAACAAATTCGCTGCATGCTTTAATCGTAGTCAAAGAGGCCTAGCTTTCCCTAGATTTTCATGGTTTGTTGTTCAACTAGAATTTCTTCCATACATCTGAAATTTGCTCCAGGTTATATGATGTTTTGTGGCCCATCACAACATGGCATATTACCAATTGATACTATATAATCCACAATGAAAACATGCCCTTAATGCTCCATGACAAATGGAAAAAATTTGGCTATCTTGTTTAAAACAGTAGAGGGGAAATGGAACACAGCCCAGCTCTGTAGTTTAAATTGATCCTTTCTGTTAAGGCAAAAGGGTATACAAGAAAAAGGTATCTGAAACTTAGATTATTCATAAGAGGGACTCAGCGACTTAAACTTTTCTGAGTTGGCTTTCCCATCTTTTTTAACTGCTTCCTACCCATACTTACTTCTGTAATAAGCCGGGGAGTATAATTTTGGATATGCTTTTATGATATTCAAATAGGTCTTCTGGAAACTCATTTAGCCTTTGAGTATAACACTTCTATAGAATTAGAAAAACAGAACACAAAACTTTACCCTTTTGAAATCACTGAAAACAGCCCTTTTGACTACTTGAGACTGCAGTTGCACCATTTTTAAATTTTAACATCCTACAGCATGATAGATACAATGCCAACACAAAGAAAGGTATATGGTCTCTGCTCCAAACAGAAAACATTGCTAAAGAGAAAATTTTCTGTTATAGTCTATGAACTAGCTTCAAACTATATGGACATGTGTTTTTTAATTATTTTTTTTTTGGCTTTTAAAATGGTATCCATAGATTCTCTCACTTTAATTACTTTTTTTTTTCCTCCCAGGGATCTGTTTATTAATATTAACATTATAGTGTTAGTATATTTTGGTTCAGACTTGTTTTTAAGTCGTATAGTGTGGCAGTACTGTAGAAGAATAATTAATTATATTTTTTAATGTATCCAAATATAGTATTTGGAAAAAATATATTTGATTACTGCATGTGATCTACTTAATGCACATGTAAGCACATGTTTAAATACTTTGCATTTGCAATTGGAATTGAGCCTTTTTATTCTACCTGCAGCTGGGCTACAAACTGAGTACATAAATAACAGGTGTTCTAGTTACAGTGACTTATTTCTCTGCTTCCTCAGGGACATTTAAGGCACTAAATAGTTCTCATATGCGCCTTACAATATAGAGTCTCAAATCAAAACCTTGTCATTGTGGGACGCCTCATGTTGTGATTAACCATTCTTTTATTTGAAGATTTTTCTTCTGGATCAGTGGCTGGCAGCTCTGGAACAGCCAGTGTTCACGGCTGATACTAAACAGGCACACACAAAAAAATATCTCATTTTCTCTCACAGGCATTTGACGTCGTTTTCCTGATGCCGCACAGTGCATTTTAACTAAAAGTCTTTAAGGGGCTGAAATGAGATCTAGCCTGGAGGCTATTTGACATTCTTCTGTGCCTTTCAGTTCATCCCTTTTCTTTCCTCCTCTCCTTCCACCATGTCCAAGATGGACTGCATTGCATCAGTGTGGTGGCAAGTGACCAACAGTGCTACCTTTAGCTGTTTGTAATAAACATCCACCGAATGATGGGAAATATTTCTACCTTGGGAACTAAGTATGACGCACCTTTTTTTTTTTTTTTCCCCTATGCCTGAATGAGCAAGAGACAAGAACTGAAAATTAACCCCAGGAATCTTGCATGATTCTGCAAAACAATACCAACAAGTAATTTTCACTGGAAAAACCAGGATTATTTGTACTCATATAAATTCACCTTTGCTGACTGCAGCTTTTACGATTGTATTTTGAGGCAGACTTTTTGGTATAGTTGAACACATTTCAAGACGGTCATTAACTGGAAGACATAACATTGATTCAGGACCAAAACCAACTCAAAATCAATATGAAAAGTGGGTATCTCATGGGACCAAAAAGGTAAGTGTAAGAGAGTATTCTTCACTGAGTAGGTATATTCCTAGATGGTTTTGACCTCCATGCTGTTGAAATTATCATAGACCCCTAAAGAAAAGACAAAAATATTGCCCGTAAAGTATGCATAATACTAAGATTAAGGGAGTGACCAGCCAGTATCATGGAGAACTTTGAACAGCTTGGTAAATATAATTTAATAAAACTACTCGTGTTTCAACACAGTGACAGAAAAACTCATTAATCTACAAACACCAGGGGAAGAAATGAATCCAAAGTGGCTTGTGATGAATAAATCAGGTGAAGAGGCTCTCCCATGATAATGCATCGCTTACAGGTAACCCCAGAGTTTTGTACTCAGGAAGTGTGGAAGGCTACATACTGCTGTGTTTCATCCTGCTGGAATACTGAGCCGAGCTCTGGTGCCTACAGTTTCATACAGATTTTGAAAAATCAAAGATGTTTTAGACAAGGTAATTAAAATAGAAACTCTTCCTCACGGAACTCACGGAATAAACTACTTAAGGCATTAAAGACAATGGTAAAAAATTACCTAAGTACCTACCTAGAGAACAGAAATTCAGTAATAATGGGCTCTTTAATCTCACAAATAAAGGTGTGACATGTTCT
The DNA here is from genome assembly GCA_013399365.1 of Pampusana beccarii. Lineage (NCBI taxonomy): Eukaryota > Metazoa > Chordata > Aves > Columbiformes > Columbidae > Pampusana > Pampusana beccarii. Next base: position 658,009 of record VWYH01010259.1, on the reverse strand, counting down.
GAAAGCTCAAAAGGGCTGCTTTCACTGATTTCAAAAGGGCAAGGTTTTCTGTTCCACCGGAGTAGCAGAGATAGGGTCAGAATTAAAAGTGATAGGATTGAAATTTCATCAGTTTTGGGGTCTTCAAGAAAAGGCTTCCATCCCTTATGATGACAGAGGATTGCCACGCATGAGGTAGCTGACCATGCCGAGAAGGATATGGTTCTTTTAACTGCAAAAGGGAAAAGCATTATGAGCAGGCTATTATACTGAAATGCGGACACCTTACAGAAACACAATGACAGCACCTCAGCTGGATGCTGAAATGGATTAATTCACAGGAATTTTTGAAGTTAGACCCTCCAATAAACAAAAATGTGAGGCCTTGGAATATAAAATGCTTAGACATTATTTGTCATGTTCACCAAGTCTCCAGTAGAACAACAAACCCGACTGAAGGGCTTCTGTGTGTCAGTCAGCAATGTCAGGCCAAGACGACAGCCCAGTCACCACCAGGCATACGCAAAGCCATAGGCCAGGTGCCAGGTCAATCCAGGATGCCCAAACAACAACCTGGGCAGAGGGACACCTCCAGCGTTCCTCAGGGTGACTGAGGTTGAGCAGAAACAGGGCCCGAGGCCTCAGACAAGGCTGGTCAAGGACAGTCAGGCGCTTTGGGGCCTGGACGGCAGCCTCATGAGGCTCAGCAATTAACATTTGTTTTGGTTTATGCCAGAGACCTTCTCAGGAAAGATGTCCTCGGCGTGATGGCATTTTCTGGCAAGATTGCTAATCTGTGTCTCTTACTACCATTTGTGAAAAGAGGTCATCCATCCTTTCACAGCTTATATGAAGAGTGATGTTCTCATACAAGCATGACATTGTCTTCTGAGACCATTATTCCCTGATGCATAGGATCAGTTTATGAAGTGATGGCACCTCTTGGGTCATGAGATCATATGAGGCTTTTTATCCTGCTGTACTCCTTTATTTATACAGCAGACATCGGGTTTTAGTAGTTTTCAGCATCATGTCAAGTAAAATGTCAATGGATGACAACCTAAATTTAATCATTGCCCTTCTGTAATTTAATCTAAATACAGATCAGCCTGGTTTTGCAGGTTATTTTACAGTGCTTTATTATTTTGATATTGTTTTCTAACAACACTTTAGATTTAAGATAACAAGGATTGGCAGTTACATGACTCCACTCCCCACACAATTCTTTATCTACTAATTTTTGTGGCTTGTGTTTCATTCTTTCTACACCAGAAATTAATTTGTTATGACTAATTGCCTACTTAGCTGCAGTGTTTTCTAGTAAAGCTATCTTAAGAAAGTGAAAATAGCAAGCTAGGACAAATATTAGTCTTCTTCAGCCAGCATAAACAAACCTATGCCTACCTTGCTCCAGGGAACCAACAATTTTTGTAGTGCCAATATGAGCTCTTTCATTTGACTTGGCCTGCGTTTTTGGCATAAACAACAAACTTTAAAATACTTCCTTTTCATTTCTTATATTTCCAATACCTAAGCTCCCTTTTTGTAGCTTTTGAAACAGTTTTTGTGCAACATCTTGGAAACATTATTTTAGGGTATTTAGAGAAAATCTCAACTCGTATTGTGAGCACCATCCATAAATCAATAGCAATAGCTGGGAATATGCTATTGTTATAATAATTATTATTTTATATTTTTATTTCAGATATTGTAATACAATGGTAGTATTAGTACTGTCCTTAGTATCTCACCCTCACCAGTAATCTAAATTGCATCTGAGATCAGACAGTTTGATACGTTTTCTTTATCAGGTCAACAGACACATAGTCTGCCTTTAGACTTTGCTCTGCTGCACTTTTGCCAAACTTCCTTGCCAGGGATGCCTGACCTTTTGAATCGGGGCTGGATACCTGTTCTGGAAACCTCTGCCGTTTTCTCTTTCACAATCCTCTCCTGTGTCTTATGGATGAAGTAGCAGCTCACAGGACTAAATATCTGGTAACACGTAAACGCATTTCAGAAACGCTAAAAATACTTTTGGGGGCAGATTAAATTGTCAGTTGCCAAGCCCTCTGCCACTGAGAATGCACCAACCAATGCATTTTTCCCCAGATGTGAATTCAATCTGAAATCATATATGTATAGCTGAGAAAAAGGAGTATCTGTTCTCCAAAGTGCAGAAAGGGTGTTCGTGAAGTGCTTTTGGCAATGGCAAGAAGTAGTTTATGGTTAGCTTCCATCCACACCTCATAAATAACATTCTCGATAATAAAGACAAAAACTTTCTACGCCTAATTACTAAAGCCAAAGAGTCCCTCCCCATTTGCTCTCATCACCATTCTGCATTTGCTAGCCACTCTGAGGCAGCAATCTCTAGTTTCGACAATATAGTTGAGAAACATGAAAAAATTTTTAAAAAATGAAAGTACCTTCCGGCTTGCTAAGGCAGGGAGGTGATGGCCTCAGCTATACTTTCTTTTCCCTGTATATGTTGTTAGGTTAGCTTCTTAATGAGGTATGCTTTTTCCACCACACGGAATTTACATTTTTGTTTCTTTTTGCTTTATTCCAGAAGCTCTAACTCTTTTCAAAGTTCCCAGGAGTCACTTGCCAACCTTCTCACATGAAAATTTTGTCTATGTATACCTTAACAACCTCTAGACTGCCAGAAAGGTGTATCTGTTAAAAACAACTCCAATGGTGATCCTCAATAACGATGTTTCCCAATGGGGAGGAAAATGGTAAAAAAAAGTATGTGGGTTTTTTTTTACATCAAGAGCAGAAAAATATCTCCAACTCTTCTCTACAGAAATGTATACCCTAGTCTGTGGTGGAAAACATTCCCACTTTACAGCTTTCATTGTTTTGGACCTACAGGGAAATGAAAGATGCCACCCTTTTTTCCACTGTGCTTCCTGCTCTGGCCAGGAAGTCGCACCCACGCCACGCGCTGTTTCACTTGTTTTCCTCCTGCAGAGCAGTAACTCTGTCCTGTTCCAAAGCACTTTCTGTTTCAGGATCCAGGCTGTTCTCCCAGAAATTTGAAGCTGAGTGTGTAAGCGAGTAGCAAAACGAAGGCAGAAGTTCTCTCATCTGTGTTCTGAAACCCACTGAGATCTTCCAAAGTCCTTGGAAGACCTACTCCAATGCTTCTGTCCTTTCCTTTCCAACCTTGTCTCTGTATGAATGTTAAGTCCTACATCTTAATTATGTGTTGCTCATTTAAGTTACCCCTTGGTGCAGCCCCTCAGCCCTGTGACTCAGCCCCTCAATTTCCCTTCTCACATAAAAGAAAGAGAAAACCCTCTGAAAGTTCAAGCATCTCTTGGTAGGTTTAAGACTTTGACACAAAATCCAAGAAAACTCGCTGCAGTTTTTGCAAAGTTTTCTTGTATCTCCATTACCATCACTGGAGCGGGGCTGGCACAAAGGGAACATGTGTTTGTGCCTCTGCTGTGCTAACGCAAGGGCTGGCAGCCCGCCTCAAATCACTGGCAAAGGTGGGCTTGAGTAAGATACAATTCCTGTACCCAAGTAGATTGTGCCTGGGTATGCATTTCCTCCTCTCAATTCTGCTAAGGGTGATAACCTCTTACAAAGAGACCACAACAAACAGCTGGGAAAGCAGTAACATCTTAAAGCACCCAAACTGTTCGCTAAGCGAAGCTGAATGAAAGGCCGTGAATCCATCACAAGTGGTTACACTTTAGTTTTTCAATTTTATTCTTGATTTAAAAACATATCACTCATATTTTTCATTTTCCTATGGAGTAATATTTTCCCCAAATTTCTACAGTGCTTGCATGGTCAGCCTTCTCTACTAACATTAACTGAAAAAATTTAAAACATTAAATGATTCTCAGCCAGCTCCTTTCAGAAGTTAATTTCTGACTCTTCTTTCTTACAGGCACTACTTGTCAATGGAGAAGAGCTACTTAAATATTTCCTAGTTGTCTTCCACCTTGATAGAGCTTTAACTCCAACGGGACTTTCTGCTGGTTGGTCCATTTATCCCTACGGGAAATGTTTAGTTCATTTTATTGCTGATACCATGTGTGATTCAGTGGTTACTCATCGCTAAATATTCTGACAGAGCTTTGCTGAATTTTAACTCTTCAGCACTTGCCACAACCCGCTGTACAGCTTCTGTGACCAGTGACCCAACTGGATCATGCATAAGAACCTTTTAAAATACAGTTCCCACATTTTCTCACTTCGTGGCATCTGCATTCATTGACAAGCTTTCTGAAAACTATCATGTTGCAACAGTAAAAGTGGAACTAGGGTTTGTCTTACCACTTTTCTGAGTTACCTGTGACATATTGCAGTTCATGGGACTTTTTCATTTCAATTCCAGGAGGCAGGGACTTGTGCTTCTGGAGGACAGGAGTCTAAATTCTGTTGACAGTCACTGTGGAGATCCAAGGCCTCATGAGTTGCTGCATGGTGACAACTGGGATGCTACTAGACAGGCACTGATACATTACTATTGGTTTTTTGTCAAATGTGTTCCCCCAAGTGTAATTATGCACAGAACGTGAATACATTAAACCCATTTCAAGCCTTGCATTTAGCCTCCCTAGCTCTTGTAAACAGATGTGCAAAAAAAAAGCCCTCCAACTTTTTTTCCTCACTCTTAAAAAGCCCCAGTATCTATTCTTCTCACTTTTAAAGAAAATCAATGTTTGGCAGCTGTCTTATGTTTTTGCTATGTTCCTCATTTCCCTCTGTTTTTGGCATTGCCAACACATTCTGCAATATGCTGCAGTGCCCTTAAAACATTTTAGAGCAGCCTTGCTAGAAATGCCAGTTCACAGAGGACTAAATTAGCATGCACCATCTACACTGTGTACAGAGTTATGAGTTTTCAGCCATTCCCAGCGTTTTATTGTTGATATTTCTTTTCATACAGGTTAGACTCATGTGAGGAATGTCCCAATTTTGTAACACGTTTCACTTTTTTGTTTTGCTTTTACGTACTTTGGCAGAAACATTGCTGATGGCACGAAAAATTCTGCATTTCTTGACTGACCAGGCATATCGTTATGGTTATTATTTTAGTTCGGTTTCATGTTCCATTACTAATAAGCATATTTGCCATATACAGGTTGGTTATCTCTGTTCTTTGCCTCAATATCAATTATTTTCAGAGGCTGAAACTGGATTCTGAGCCTCCAGCCATGCAGATAAAAATAGGATCTGTAATTTGTCACAGGTGTTTGCTGAAACAATTCCAGCAACGGTCACAACCCTAAAAACCGCAGGGCAATGTTAGATTTACATGACATGGTGCAAACTCCCTTTTTCTACTACCTGGGATCTGCTTCTACAGCGTTACGGTTTGTGACGCTGTGTAACTATCTATGCTGACTTCTAGATGCCATCTGACGTTACGGTTTTAAGTGTACCTTCAGCTACCCAAACCGGACACGCTATCTCAGACACCGTCTCACGAGTGGAAAATAGAAGAGGACCACCTTCCCAAACCTGCTGGCTGCAGTCTGTCTGACACAGCCCAGGATGCTGTTGGCTTTCCCAGCCACAAGGTCACCACGTTGCTGGTTGATGTTCAACGTCTTGTCCTCCAGCATCGCCAGGCCCTCTTCAGAAAAGCTTTTTCCCAGACAGCCGACCCTCCGCTTGCATGGTTGCATGAGCTTTTTCCATCCCAGATGCAAGACTTTGTATTTGCCTTTGTTGAACTTCATGAAATTCCCGGCAACCTGTTGAAGTCCCTCTGAACATCAGCCCTGCTCTCCAGTGTGTTGACTGCTCCCCCCACTCAGTCTGGTTTTGACCGCAAACTGGTCCCACCAGCCAGGTCATCAATCAAAAGATAAAACACTGCTGGTCCCAGTATTGATCACTGAAGGGACACCACTAGTTACTGGCTACCATACAAGTTACTTTGTGTCACCGATCACAACCTGTTGAGCCCAACAGTACAGCCAATTTTCCACTCACCTTATCATCCATTTATCTAGCCCATATCTCACCAGTTTGGTGATAAGAAGACTACAGGAGATTGTGTCAAAGGCTTGCTAAGGTCCAGGTATACAACACATACTGCCCTGCCCTTGTGCACAACATTAGCATAGAAAAGAAGTTGTTCGGCATGGTTTGCCTTTGATAAACCCATACTGGCTGCTCACCATCACCTTCTTGTCCTTCATATGTTTAGAAATGGCTTCTGTGAGGATTTGTTCTGTAACTGACTCAGAGACTGAGGTTAATCTACCCAACCTGTAGTTACCTAGATGCTCCTTCTTGCCCTTCCTGAGGAAGAGTGCCTTTTTGTAATCACCAGGAACCCCTGCTTTGAAACTGGCCATGACCTTTCAAAAGTGCTGGCAGCATCGCAATGACACCTGCCAGCTCCTCCTGCACCCTCGGGTGTATCCCACCTGGTCCCATGTGAATGGCTAAGTGGGTTAGGTGCTCCCTGATGCTGTCTTCTCCTACTGTGGGTGCTGCTTCACACCTGCGGGCTGCTAGGAGGCTCAGGGACCTGGGAGGCCAGAGGGCAGACCTTACCAATGAAAACTGAGAAAAAAACCCAACACATTGAGTAGTTGAGCTTTTCCATGTCTCTGGTCACAAGATTCCCTGCCCCACTGAGCAATGAGCCTGCATTCTCATCAGTCTTCGTTCTGCTACTGGTGTACTTACAGAAACCTTTCTTCTTGCCCTTTGCCTCACCTTCTAGTTTCAACTCGAGTTGCACTTGGGTTTTCCTCACTGTATTCCTACAGGCTTGAGCAGCATCTGCTCATTCCTCCCAAGTAGTCTGTCCCTGCTTCCACCTTCTGTGTGCTTGTGTTTGAGCTCAGGCAGGAGCTCCATGTTCATCCACACTGGCTTTCTGCCATGCTTGCTCAACTTTCTGAACATCGTGAGCTGTTCTTGTATTCTGAGGAGGCTGTCCTTGAAGATCAGCCAGCTCTCCTGGGGCCTTTTGCCCTGCAGCACAGTTTCCCATGAAAGCCTTTCCTGAGCAGACCTAAACCTGCTCATCTGAAGGCCAGGGCTATAATTCTACTGTTTATCTTGCTCACTTCTCTCAAGATCTAAAACTCCACAGTCTCACAGTTTCTGCAGCCAAAGCGGTGCTCAACCTTCAGATCTTCAATCAGTTCTTCCTTGTTTTTTGAGTAGCAGGTCCAACATCTCCTTGTTCGTTCACTGATCACCTGCATCAAGAAATAGTTTTCAATAAAATTCATAAATCTCACGGATAGTTTCTGCCATATTGCCCTTCCAGCAGATACTGGAGTGGTCAGAGTCATTTATGATTACCAGGGTCTGTGACTTGGAGGCTTTTTCTAGATGCCTAAAGAAGGATTAATCTACCTTCTCCTCATGATGAAGGTACCTGTAGGGATATCTACTACAACATAGCTTGTATAGGTCTGTCCCCTGATCCTTACTGTTGTGGAGATGTAGAGTTCAGCAGTTTGGGGAGCAGATGTCTGAGATTTGTGGTACTGGGGGGAAATGATAGGCCATTAGCACAGTATCACGTGCCAGAGCACTTCACTGAGAAGCTGTCAGCATTATAGCACTTCTACTATTGAGCAATGCTGGCAGGCACCATCTGAGACAGAAAACAGAGGCCATAGAGTAAAAGTGAAATTAGCACTGATGAGACTCAGCTCCAGATTATGATATCTAAGTTTCAGTGTGTGGTTATGTATGTGGGGCCAGTGTTTAACCTCAAGGTATCAACAAGGGTTTTAGCTGCAGCTTGGTGCTCCTCACTTCTAGGTAAGGCAGCTGAAATACAGCTGTGGAGATGGGCTACCTTGTATCAGTAAGAAAAGGAAAAGATCCCTACAGCTGGAAGGTAACAACTAATAAAATGTTCACTGTAGAGCAGTAAGCATTTCAGAATCTCTAAGAAGCAGCTATAGAGAGACTTGCTGGAAAAAAGGTCCTTTGTGAGGTGGGTACCTCTACAAAGGGGAGAGTTTGTACAGAGCTGGGGGGCCACCCAAGGCCCCTAAGGACAGAGCTAGGTTGATATCACACGTACTGCTATAGTAATGTAACAGAAGCCTTCAACATGATTCAGGAATTGAAGTCACTACATAGATCATTGCAGAGAGATTTAAAATCTAATGGCAAAAAAGCTTTTATTAGCAATAACGGATATGGATCCATCCAAGCTTCTCTTCTGAAGATCATTAATAATTATACCTACAGGTACAACACTATAATATATTGTGCTGTTTTTGACTAGAATAGAGTTAATTTTCTTCACAGTGGTTAGTATGAGGTTATGTTTTGGATTTGTGCTGAATACAGTGTCAATAATACAGGGATGTTTTTGTGATCGCTGAGCGGGCTTGGGGAGCACAAGAAGTTGGGAGGGGACACAGCTGGAACAGCTGAACCCAAATGATCAAACAGATATTCTACACCTTAAGATGTCATGCTCAGCATATAAAGCTGGGAGAAAAAAAAGGAAGGGGGGACATTTGGAGTGATGGCATTCGTCTTCCCAAGTAACCACTACACATGACGGAGCCCTGCTTTCCTGGAGATGGCTGAACATGCCTGCTGATGGGAAGTGGTGAATGAATTCCTCATTTTGCTTTGCTTGCATGCATGGCTTTTGCTTTACCTATTAAACTGTCTCTACTTCAACCCACAAGTTCTCCCACCTTTACTCTTCCAGTTCTTCATCCCAGCCCACTGTGGGGAAATGAGCGAGCGGCTGCGTGGTGCTTTGTTCCCAGCTGAGGTTAAACCATGACATATATGTATTGTTATGTTGTACTATCTTTTGTTGCAGGAGAAATTAAATCCCATGTTTGAAAAATTCCTTTCTCTAATTCTCCAATAATTTATTAAACTTTCAGAGGAATATTCTTCTTTCAGGTAAGCGACACAGTCCTAAATACAACACATTTTTTTTTCTCTCAGGGGTCAGTGTAAGATTTTATGGGTCAGATATGAACTTCTCAAGTTGTTTTTTTCTTTCTGCTCCAAATCTACGTGTATTTGCCTCTTTTTTTTCCGTTTTGTTCTGCCTCAAACATCTCCTTGTTACATAAGGCATGAAAAAGAACCTGACAAAGCTGGTGTTTCCTGTTACCTATCTCTCTGTCTCAGTCTCTCCACTCCTTCATTGTTTGTAGTTACTTATGTGGGCTCTTTAACTCCTCGTCAATCTTCAGTTCCCTGCCCAGCTCCTTGGCCTTTTCCTTCTGCTTGCTGTTTGCTTCAACAAGCAAGCCAGCTGCTTTCTCCTAAGATTATTTCACTAACCCCATGAAATCAACCCTTGGCTTATCAGGGGTGATAAATGCTTCTCACTCTGTCTGTATGTTACTATTGAGAACAACCACCCCTGGACATTCCTGTCAACCTGCTGGTCTTGTTCTCACCTTCTGGCAGCCTGGCTGAATTCAGACCTTTTCCCATCCTTTTCAGTGATTATTCAGGACTTGGCTTTTCGACGGTGTTGGCTGCGCACAGTCCTCACTGTTTCAATTTAAAGTTCTGATTGTTCAGCTATGTTGGAAGTCAAGATACTGATCCTACAACTCATAATTTCTCCAGCCAACACAGGGCACATGTATATGCACATGGAAGCAAGCCCTTTAAAATAAAGATGTATATATATAAAAAGAAGTACATTTTCAAGTACATTGTATATCCATTACAATAACAGAAATGATTCTCATGCTCGATTATCAGAAAAGCTATCAAGTTCCTTCTCTACTGGAATCCACGGTAATATTATTTCTGAAACATACTCTTGCAAAATTTCATGACCCAGTATATGACAGTTACTACAAGAAACTGTAAAATACGAAGCTCTTTCACAAAAACCCATACTAGTACCAAATGACACTCCATCTACTGTATGTACTGTAAAATCACCCTTTGTGATTGTGGATAATAACAGGGTTTTACTGTGCAGGTGGTTTATGTTGTCAACAAGAACTCATGATAAAAACATGACATTAAGATCAGGCTGACATTAGGAATGAGTGTAGACTGTCAAGTACAATCTGGCAGCTAACTTCAATCACAAAAACTAATTGAATCCCATTTTTCTCGCCTGTTCTGGGTGTTTGTAAATAATATGTCCCTCAATCTGCTGAACAACAGCTTTATTTCTTGTCTTGGTGTTTCAGACATAGTCTTGACAGGAAGGGTGTCAGAGGGGCACGTCCATGTTAATTCAGCCAAATCACCCCCTTCACTCCCAAAGGCAAAGAGTCTGGGGAAAGACCATTCTGAGTTCTCAACTGCAATAAAGAGGAGCAATGATACTTTTGCACTTCTGTCTGGAGGATACATGACTGATGTCTAGGAGGAGCCTGGGTAGCTCTCACATTTGTAGGTAACTGGCTCGAATCTTACTTTGCCAGAGTTCACAGAAGCTGCACCTTTCACTTCAGCTAAATCTCACTTTCAGGTTTGGGGTTTTTTTTTAATTGTTTTATATGGTTTGTTTTACTCACGTAGCTGATTACGTAAATGTGTAAGCTAATATTCAATACTGCTTCCTATCAAAAAACAACACAACAACCAGCTTGATTCCTGGTGGACCCATCTTGTGTCATGAATATATCTTGTGCTTTCTATAGTACTTCTCTCCAAAAATCACACAGCCTGGAATGGCTTCTGACAGCTTTACTCAAAGCTCTGTGTCTCCTTACAGAAGAGCAAGCCCCACTTATTTCAGTGATGCAACTTCTGGATAGGAATGTGCTCAATATAAATTAAGCTAGCTAAAACCTGGCTCACTGACACAGTCAATAATTTATTGCAGGCTTTCAGTGAACCCTTCTCACAGAATCAAAGACAACCTCCTATAACGTGAAACTTAGGAATGTATGGAGAAATTTCTAGCATGTCTCTCTTTCACTTTCAGAACATCTGTAACAAAAGGTATGAGGGCTATTGCAGCGGTTCTTTACTCCAAAGACAGCAAATATATAGTACACACATTAACTGATGTGGGTAGAGCTAATTAAGTCGACCAAGTTCTGTTCTCATGTATTCCAGTAAAATCATAATAATTCCACTCATTTCAGTGGGCTTCCCCTAGTCTCGAATATTGTAAAGGAGAATTTGAGCGGTGTGTAGGTGTTAGAGATGTATATTCATTAAGCATCAGCAAATGACATTAGTATAGTGTCTGAAAACTCCTTCCTCATTTGTGAAGCCTGCCTTGCCAGGAAGATGTTTACTTTAAACAAAACCTAAACTTGGAGCTGAAGATTTTTCATTATCAAATCTGTCAGCTTGAAAGACATCCTTTCCTAGTTTCCTTCCTCCCACCACATGCCCACTATATGTGAGTCTCACGGATTAGAAAATATTGCTCTGTACCATGGATTCATTACAAGTTTTTTTCATCCAAATTAACCTTTGCAGGCTCCATTACTTTCCTGTCAACTTCTCGGTTACTGTCATAATCAGATTTCTGAAGGCTTAGTTTTATTTGAGAGACACAAAACTGCAATGGGCATTGAATCACTCTATCCAGAGCTCTGGAAGGAGAACGCTACCTTGAATATTGAGTGGGCACATGCTGATATATGCTACAAAATGGTGATGCCGGAGCTCTCTTCTTGTAGCTGTCCGTCCTTGCTGGCTCACAGGGAGAAGTGTGGCTGCTATCCTTCCTTGTCTCCACTTCTGTCACAGTATGTAGGCAAACTGCTCCAGAAAGGCTTCCAACAGGGTTTAAAGCAAGAAATTCTGTTTGGAGAGCATGTAAGCTAGGGAATAGAAGTCCTGGGTTCAATGTCTAAATAGGTACCTCAACAAGCTGGCACTAAACAAGTAGTTTTGCACTTTGCAGATCTTTCTTTTGCTCTCTGGTTCTTCAAATGCAGATTGAATACGAGCCTAAAGTCTGCGAGATGTTCAGCTGCCTCCGTGAACAACCTGGCAAAGCTCCTAAAAACTGGGAATTCTACGAGAAGGGGATTCTAAGAGAAGGCCTGGTTTCATGACAACGGAAAGAAGGTGCCAGTTGCCAGCTGTCCAAGTGCCATAAGGAGTCCTAAAGATGGGATGTCCAGGAAAACACACATTTGAATTTTTCTCCAGCAGACAAGTCACTGTTCGTGAAGTAAAAACATATTCTTGAAATGAGGTATGTTAATGAATATTGTATGAATAAAACAGGCAGTGACATCCTAGGAGCTTAGAAAGCTTAACCGCCAGTCGTGTTAAAGGGTTGCACTTAAAAGTACCGCAGGGCAACCTGAAGAGATAAGAATGCACTTGCCACCTCTTTGAAAAAATTAACAGACTGGTTCCAAGCATTTCTACTGCTGCGAACCACAACTCTGATAATACTGTTGATTTCCATACTAAATGTCCCTCCAAAATACCAGTCACTGTGTATCAAAAAGCCAAGGACAACACTTACGGAGAAGACGGACAGAAATTTCACGTGCTTTGCTTGTGCTTTAACTTCTCTGTTACCAACCTAAGTTTCTTCAGATAAAGGGAGGGGTATGACCATGGGCTTTCTCAATCTGCTGAAACATCAAAGCACTGGAAAAGTTTTACTTGTTTAAAATCACATTGCAAACAGCTACAGTTAATGTGTGGAAGACATTTATTGTAAACACAGTGTTTGTAGTGGAAAGATGTTCTTTTGAAAAAATATTGGTTCTGACCATGAAAGCAAAAGGCAATATACAGACTGTGAGTTTTCTACAGAAAAAGAGATATCTGAAATTGTAAGCGTTTTCTTATTCTTTTTACCGTCTTTTATCTCACCAGAAGTTACATCAGTGGATATGTTCACCACATCTCCATGAAAGTTATTTTCAGTCTGTAACTTTATATCCCTCTGCTTAGATTTATTTCAGATAATCACAGCATTTTTAGATACTGTGCTCAAAGACTATTTCGTAAAACTGCTTTGTCAATCAGCAGTATTTCTTCCGACTTTCACAAATGTCAAGCATATTTGAACTCCTACATTTTCTTTAAAATACAGGTTTTGAAGTAATGTTAAAAATAATTACTGTCATCTCCCACCACTCAGTAACTGATTCAACTTTAAAATAAATCATATTTTTCATACTTTGCTCAACGTACACATCTGTATCAGCCACAAATAGTGTTTTTCTAAATACTGAAGCTGGAGACTATAGATTCTGCTGCCCATCCCAGCTGAGACATTCACTTATGTTTGGAAAAAACTCCATGCACAAAGTTTATGTCTGTCTTCCAGTCCAAGACTTAGTTAAATATTCAAATTGAATGCAGTACAGTTCTCAAAAACGGTAGTGAATGGAAGGTTTCAAGAGCTCCTGCCTTGATGAGACAATGTCAGTGGAGGGTTGAGGGACCACAGTCCCACCAAAGCACAAGGCGGTGTCCTGCTGTTGCTCTAGCCCTGAGGCCAGGCAGTGTCACGCAGAGGGAGATCTTCAAATGATTAATAGGGAGTGGAGCTTTAGTGACTAATTGATGTTTATAACTTTTGGGGAAAAAAAAAAAAAAGAAAAAAAAAAAGAAAAGCCCTTGTTGTTAGTATTGTTGACAACCTGGCTCAAATTTCTCTTTTCACAACACCACCAAAAATGCTGCTAGGTCCACCTGAAGGAATCCTGCCTGGCAGAAATGATGCACAGAAAACTCAGGCAGTCCCTTCACGTACCAGCAATGACCCAGTTTGACCTATCAATCCAGATTAAAGGCTGCAATGTCCTGCTAATGCATTGTTCTCTACAAAACATTTTTCCATGCTTTGTTGCTTAGAGTGACCGCTCCTTTGCTGGTCTGCAATATTGTGCTGCCCCGTATCAGTGCTTGGCACCTTTGGAAGCTGTGCCCATGGAAATCATCCTGAGGATCAACTGCTCCCAGGAGAATTAATTCAGGATCTGATCCCACTGTGTCCTGTGGTCTCCCAACTTGGGAGATGATCGGTGACAGGTAGAATTGGAAGACCTCAAGGCCTGCTCCTGCTCTTGCAAAAATCAACTGCAGAACTTCAAATGCCTCGTGCAGCGAAGGATCAGAGTCTCCCTGGGAAGAAGAGGATACAAATGAGCAACCATGTGATATCCTTGCACAAAAGATCCTTCAGTGCCACTGCACAATGTGAAAATTCACCAGAAATTTTCTTCAGGCTCTCACCACACACGATAATTATACAATATACATAATATTATAATGATGGCTAATAGTATGTCTCAAAAATACCATGTAAAATACATAACACTGAAATCAATGGTGAGTAAAAGCACTGAAATGACAGCCTTTCAGTTCAAACAAAGCATAATATTAAAATTCTGGTGGGTGAGTTTGGAAACAAAAATCGTCAGCTTCTGACTGATGTAGTCACCTCCCTGGCTGAGTGTCAAAATAGGTCAATAGAGCCTTCTTTTCACAATAGCTAGAAGCAAATGGAAACTTTGCTTGTGTTCCAGCCTAGATCAGTAGGAAAAGAGACATCCTCACTGCCATGTAGCTTTTACATTTGTTACATGATACTCAGCGATATTAAATGAGAGCTGGCAGGTTTTCAGCAAAGGGAAATACCCTCATCCATGAGGACGGCTCCACCCTTTACATGCTCGCACCTTCAACGTCAGGGCCCAGCGACGTAGAACACTGCAGCACCTCAAGGTTCGGCTCAGCCAAGCGTGGCAAGGTCAGTCAGCAGAGGAGGAGGAGGGCAGGGGAGGAAGGGGGGTGCGGATGGCAGCCTGACCATAACCCCAGCGACGAGGGCTCAGTTTCTAATGGCAACAATCTCAAAAGCTTCTCTGTGCACAGCTTCGTAATTAAGTGTTAAATAGAAGTGCTGTGCCGCGAACACTGCCTCCTCCCTTACAAATTCTGACTTCATCTTCAGACCTGGTAGTCTATTAAGCAGTTCATTCTGAAAATTCCTAACGCTTAAGCAGGGACTGTGAAATTAAGACATGGTCCGAGTCTCAATACTGTTAAACACAGCGATTTCCTGCAGCAAGTATCACTGTGTTCCTTACTACTTGGAACCACATCTCCATGTTAATACATCGCTAGGACATTTTCTAAATGCATGTCTAGCTTCATAGTGAAACACAAGACAAGCTTGATCAGAACAGTAGATTACAATCACAGGGTCTGCACACAGAAGGAAAAGGTGCAAGTAGAACAAAGGTCAAAGAAGTGTGATGCCTTTTTAAAACTTGCAGCTGACTTCTTCCCTAACACGGAGAAGAATCCTTTCAGAAACAGGCCTTCAGCCACACAACTACTCTGCAACAAAGCAAGGCAGCCAGCAAAACCGAATATTTTTACAGGAAAGACAGAACTCACACCTTAGTACCCAAATGAAAAAGTAATACCCTACAACATCTAAATGACGATATATTATTCATCATAATGCTGTCACGATTACAATTAGTACAAACACATTTGCTGTGTTTCCAAACATTGGTGAGAATGTTGATATGTTTACATCGATTTAACAGAGATGTGTGTATTTTCCTTACACCAAACTATTGTTTTTAAAACAGTGCAGGGACAGAAAACAGGAAAGCAGATATCTGAAAAAGGGGGTGACCTACTAATTGGTTTACGGCTATCACTATTTTTGTGCATTTGGAGAAAATCATGTATAAACTACTTGAGAACGAGACTTTAAAATCTTTATACCGCTAGTGGATTTCACTTTGTGACAAATGCTACCCAAACTGTCCTGTTCGTGCTCTGAACAAACGCATTTCAGTGTTGGGTGATTAGTGTACTCAAGGAGGTGTGGTTCACAGAGAGGTTACCGCAGAGGTTACTTCTGCCATTTGAAATCCTCACAAGTGCAGATGTACCCATGCTGCCCTATAGCGCTGTATCAAATTTCTCAGGTAATTGCTCAGAAACGTTTTTTTCTGCTCTCCCTTTTGTGTATATGCGCACGCCTTTATGTGTGGTGGTAATGGGGGGGGGGGGGAAGAAAAGAGGGTTTGGCTCAATATGTCTTCCATGAATCTTTTAAGAACCTGACGCCCACAGCTAAAATAATGGGTATATTTTTCCTTTTTTTTCTTCTGGAGGAAAAGGACTAACATTAATTAAACAAGGCAGCTTTCCCCATTCAGCCAGAGGCATTCACTAGGAGGCTTCTGGCTACTTAAAAAAAAAAA
Organism: Pampusana beccarii; assembly: GCA_013399365.1. Classification (NCBI taxonomy): domain Eukaryota; kingdom Metazoa; phylum Chordata; class Aves; order Columbiformes; family Columbidae; genus Pampusana; species Pampusana beccarii. The sequence continues at coordinate 641,909 of VWYH01010259.1, read as the reverse complement.
AAAAAAAAAAAAAAAAAAAAGGAGAAAAACCACCAACCCACCTCATCTAGCTTCTAAATTAAGTACTGCTAATACTTCCATTTTAGCTTTTTTCCGGTCTCCCAGCCCCAGCAGGCGGCACTCCCCTCCCTCCCCGCTGACACCTGCTGGGGACGGCGCAGCCCGTGGGCCGCGGCTTTTCATGCTACAACGGGCCCCCTCGCAGCGGGGTAAATCGGCCTCCCCGCCCGCCGGGCCGTGGCGGCGGGGCAGCGCAAGGCCCTGGGCGCCGACCGGCTCTCCCCGTCACAGCCCCCGGTTGGGCGGAACGGGCGCCGCGGAGTGACCGGGGCTCCAGCGACAGGCGCTGGGACCGCAGCGCTGCGCGGCCGCTTCCCCGCCTCCCTCTGCCGGCCGCTCGCCCGCGGCGCGACCCCTCGCCTCGCCCCTCCGAACATCTGCACCCCGGCACAAGAGCGACTTGTGTGCGCGGCCCCGCAGCCGGATGAAGCCCGCCTTTGTCCGCCCTCGCACCGGCGGCGAGGCGCCGCGCATATCAACGATCCCCGCCGCCTCCTCCCTCCGGCCCGCCCGGGGACCCCAGGCGGCCGCTGGGCCTGAGGCGGCCCGCCCGCGGTTGCTATGGCAACGGCGGGGCCTGCGGGGCGCTGCCGCCCTGCCCTGCCCGCCCAGCGCTGGGAGCAGCTCCATCCCCCCGGCAAACTCCGTGTGCCGTTCTGCGGTTTGCTTGCCGAAAACCTGCAAGCCCCAGCGTCTGCGGGCTGTTTGCTGAGCTCTCTGAAATCGGGGAGGATTCAGGCGTTCTCTCCCACCCCGGGCAAGGCAGCAGGCTGTCCCTGTGTGCTGCCGTTTCTGTACCCCCTCTAGGTTAAAGCCATGAAAGCATTGCTGCCCCTTTCCCCAGCCTGCTGCTGCTGCTCAACGCCGCTTCGCTAACGCAGCGGGAGGACTGACACAAAAATAACATCTCCAGAGGTTTTTGCACCATCTCGATGCTCTTCCCCGACTGGCTGGGGTTAGCTGAGTGCCCTGCACACTGAGCGAGGGGCGGGTGGCAGAATTGCTCTTTCAGCTGAAAACCGTGGGCGGCTGCGCTTGGGCGGCCATGACCCCCGGTTGTGACCCTGCCAATGGCCGGCCGTGTGTGCACATATCTGCCCGGGGAGCTGCCGTGCACTCCGTCAAGAAGTAGAGGAAGCTGTGTAAGGAGCAGCTAAAGTCACTTGATTTGTTCAGCCTGGAGAAGAGGAGGCTGAGGGGAGACCTCATGGCGGCTACAGCTTCCTCACAAGGGGAGAAGGAGGGGCAGGCACCGAACTCTTCTCTTTGGTGACCAATGACAGAACCCAAGGGAATGTCAGGAAGATGTGCCAGGGGAGGTTTAGGTTGGACATTTGAAAAGGTTCTTCACCCAGAGGGTGGTGGACACTGGCACAGGCTCCCCAGGGAGGTGTCACAGCCCCAAGCCTGACAGTGTTCAAGAAGAGACCGGACAAGGCCCTCAGACACATGGTGTGAACTGTGGGGTTGTCACATGCAGGGACAGGAGTTGGACTCAATGACCCTTGTGGGTCCCTTCCAACTCAGGGCATTCTATGATTCTGTGAAGAATGCCTGGAGCTGGATTTCCATACTGAGCTTTTCAGCTCCAGACACAGCGTATTTAGAAACAATTTTCTGCTGGGAAGAGTTAAATTTCCAGCTTTATATAGTTATGTAATATTTGCTGGGGTTTGGGGGGGGGTGGTGTTTTTTTCTTTTTTTTTTCACATTAAGATGTGTCATGACAGACCAAAAATAAAGCAGAAGGGAGCAGAAAAATATCTGTGTTGAACTGCGCTTATGAACTGGATTCTCCACTCCCATGAGATCATTTATGGGAGAGGTTTTGATTTGGTAAGCTATTTCACACAAAATTGGAGAGAAAAAGTGAAAGGCGATAGAGGATTAAACTGTACTTTTTTTAAAAGCCAAAAGTCAGCAAAAATAAGACTTGAGCTAAATAGCATAAATTAATTTCTTTAGGAAATGTGCTACCATAAAAGCAATAAGCAGTTTAGTCTAAGAGAGGGCTCTGTACCCTTTGAAAGAATGGTGTTATGTACAGGCAGTCATAAATTAAAGTGAAGTCCTGGCACTCGGAAGTGTGGCATTGCTTTCCTGTGTGCTTTTATTGTATTTTGTGACTTGGTCTATCGTGTCATTTACATTACGTAATATGGAAAGGATCCCAAAACACTAATTCTCTTAAGAGATTGCTGTTTATTTAAATACATGATCCCAGCCATTTCCGGAGGGTGATACTGGCTTATCCTCACTGTCTGATTTCCTAAGTAAATGATTTTAGGGATCATTTGTAATAAAAAACAAACAAACAAACAGAACAACCTACTCTCAACTGGCTTTCTGGTTGTACTTAGTAATGTATCCCTATTTTACGTAGCAAGGTTGCTGTCGTACAAAATGAATGAAAGATGACAAAGGGCAAAGATTGAAGAAGAGCGCTGGGATTTTAGAAGTTTCCATTCTGCGCTGCCATTTTCTCTTTCACTGTTTTCTCTCCAACAGCTTAAACAACTGCCGTAGATGAACCAAGTTGTACAGGTGCAGCTGGTGGTTAGTAGTGCACGCTGCTTTAGTTAAGTCACCCGTAAATAAAAACATTCTTCGATGCTTGAATAAATGCAGTTGTTCTTACTACTTTCTTGATCAACAACATAATCTGAAGTGTAGCTAGGAGTATCCACCTAAGAGCTAAGTACATTTGAAAAAAATACCCAGTAAGTGTTCAGTCAGTGTTCATGAAGCCGGATAAGTCTTCCTTTGTGAGAACAGGTAACTTGTTAAAAGCACCTCTTTTGTCAAGCTAATCGGATGTGCCATGCCTGCATTTTTTTTTTCTGTGACACATGGTAAAAAAGGGCACGTTAGTGGAGGGGGCAATAGGATATGTGTGTGTATGGTGGGGAGCGGGAAGCACTGTCTGGAGAAGAGGTTTCAGAGAAAGCTGGAGGAGTCCAGCCAGGTTGCTGATGGGATCGTAAGAGAAACAGAAGTAAGAAAGAATCTAGAAGCCTTACCAGAGACCTACTGCTTATCGCCAACATTTCAAAATGGGGGTTTGAGTCTGAGAAATAAGTACAAAAATGAATTATCTATACTGTGTGGTTCCCAAGGTATTTGAGAGTGTCTTTAATGTTTCCACTCTAAAAGGGGGTTAGTTCTTTTCTCTGTATACTGCATTTCAAAGGCAGTCCCCTGGAGTGGAGTTCAGCTTTGGCTTCAAGCACAGAAATTCAGCTATGAGTGTGTGAGTGAGGTGTCTTAACTTTCCATTGCAGACAGTGGGGGGTGGGATTCAGGTTCCTCCACAGAAGTCCTTTGAACCTTGTGCTTTCATAGGTTGAAAGGGGACCTTCAGATACAGCACAACAGACAACTGGAAGCCAAGCAGGATTAGCCAAGACAATTCAAATGGTACAAGATGTCATATTTAGGCAGCTGAAGTGAACCCACTACGCTCAAAGGAGTTTGCACCCTAAAGTAGATGCTTCCATTTGGTCAGACGAGTAAATCTGCATACTCCACTGGCCGCACTGATAAGACCCGTGATGACCATGACAGTGACTTGGACGCCTAGCTCACAGCAAGGTGTCTATGCGGAGGATCTTAAATTCAGGTGTTGAATCCTATCTCTGCAGGCTTAATTTACTTAATGCTGGAGACCAGCATTGTTTGAGACAGCAATACCACACGGTCAGTTATCACACAAGACCTAAGGAAGACCCAGATCTTTTGAAGTGGCAGCCAGTCCATGCATTCAGCTTCTTTGAAGCTCTCTTCTCTGAAAACTCACCTCTGAGACCTCAATTCTTCAAACATTTTTTGAGAAAATACCTCTCTTTTTATGTTTCATTTTTTCTGCTCACAAAGAAGTTTTATACACAGCCTCAGTCTTTTTTAGAAACTCGGAGCTGTCTAAGACTAAGTATGAATGAAATAAAACAAGACCTTTCTCTTTCAGAATCTTTATTGCTATAGAAAGCAGACCCTTGTTAAATGGGGAAAAAGATGGGGAAGGGAACCTGGATGCCATTTAAGAAACTGAAAAGTGTGAGTAGCTGAAAACTTGCTGTTCTGTGAAGTTAAAGGTTGATCAAAACCTTTACAAGACAGAGGGCTGAAAGTGGTTTCATTTGGGAAAGGACTGGAAGTGAAGAAGCGTAAAGGAAAACCAGTGTAATACATTGGAGAATAACAGAAAAAAGACAAACAAGTATCCAAACATTGGGAAGAAGTCCAGGAAAAATAACAAGCAAATCACACTTTTCTAAGAAGGCAATGCAGAGGAAGAAAATCTGACACACGTTGGACACATGTCTCAGAGGTTATTCACTATTTAGCTTAACATTCATTTGGATAGAAAGGTGGAAGAAGACCCATCCCTAGTTACAAAGATCCCGTACCACTTCTTTATGACATTTCTTTATTTCTCTTCCCTCGGAGAAACATTCTCACAGTTAGATCCAGAATTTCTCTTATGCTTCCATCTTTTTTTCCTCTGAAAATGAAAAGACTTCCTCTGCCTTCAGAGGACTTCTTTATGTGACAGAAGGTCAGGCCATCTTTTTATTCTTTTTCAATATTGTATGAGAAGCTTGGCAAGCTTTAGAGATTCTTTAAGTTTTAGGACTGGGAGGGAAGCGATTCAACCATATGCGCTTGTGCCAAGAGAGAACACGCTTTTCCTGGTGAAATGTTTAAGCCAGCCATTTGAACATCCTCCAACCTTTTCACCTTTTCACAGCTTGAAGTCACAGCTGCTATAGATACCATCACGGGGCTGAAGCCAATAAAAGAGTTAAAGCCTCTATAGCAGGACTTAAGCGGAATTGTGTTGCCTGATCCCAGACCAGTGATCCAAAAGCCACGTGTTCATCTACTGCCTAGCTTGATTAGATGCTTTCGTGTAGGACTGTGAAGTTCTCAAGATGCAGACAAAATAAAGGTCTCAATATCTTTCTTTTGTCTAGAGTAAAATGAGGATTGGGAAAGAAGGCTATGCTCCATGTACAAACGCTTGAGGAACCCAATCTGTTAGAAATTTTTGGAGCATGCCTAATGGATTGGGCCTCATGAAAAGTGCAATGGATGCTTTCCCCTGAAACAAGCTGAAGAGCGGGCAGTAGTGCTTCCATGCCAAATACACACACATGCACACATGCACACCAGATACAGCACCAAATGCTCAGGGCACTCTCACCCCCAGAAATGGGGAATGTAATATTCTCAGACTGAAAAATTCCATGGACATTGACTACCTTTCACTCATCTAATATTAGAGTTCTTCTAGAAGCAAAGACCAACACCTACAAATGCTACTTTCCTGTTGATCACCCTAGCCCCTGGATTACAACGTCATGATCTAGCGATGTTCTCTTCTCCCTTGCTGTACAGAGGACCAGAAAGTCCACGCATCTCTCTTAGCTATGTGGGCCTTATTTGTCACAGGGGAGATGTGAGCTGAACCATTTGCTGGGAGGACATGGAACCTGAACCTTCTGATTGAGGCATGAACATCACACCTTATGTTAAAAGTGGGTTTTGGAACCACTTCTGGTTGCATTTTAACAACAACAAAAAAGCATGAGTTCTGGTACGTTTGTGCGTTGGCCTAGATGATCTGTGGGCTGGACTAGATGATCTCCAGAGGTCACTTCCAACCCTAACCATTCAGTGATTCTGTATGTTACTTCAAGAGGGAATCAGGATACCGTGTCTTTGAAAGGCAGAGGAGCTTTTCTGTAGTCCTGACTACTCAGAGTTCTACATAGGGATGGATGTAAGTTTGTCAGGGTTTCTTACTCCCGGGCTCTGAGTAACTCCTTGCTCACTGTGCCGGCTCTTTGAGATCATTGTTGAGACATTCCTAAGAATTCCTGTCTGGGTAGTAGCTGCTTAACGAGGGGTTTGAGGGCAAAAGCATGGAATTGCTGCATGTAAGTATGAAGTGGCCAAACCACATAGTATCTCCTCCTTAAGCTTTTTTTGTTAAAAATGTTGCCTTAGTTTTTCCTCTTCCAGCACACGCTTTTCTCCTTCAAATCAATCAGAGGAGATATTGCTCTGATCAGGCTTGATCCTTTCATAGATGTCCAGTCATTATTCATTACCATGTGACTTTGTGATAGGCTTTCATAGTATTACAAGGTGGTCAGCTGTTTGGTTACCAGTCCTGCTTGGGTGGGCTGGGCAGGTCATGTGCATCCATCTGAATAAAAAATTGTCAAGGGATAACAATCCTCCACTGTTAGCCCTATATCAGTCCAAGCTGGAGGTAAAACATTGCGGGGGACACAGACCAACATTGTAATCAAAATGTTTGCAGAGAGACAAAAACCAGAATATTTATCAATTTTCAACTGCTTGACTAAGTAGTCACTTTATCTGATACTGCTTTTGGAATTAGTAGCTGTGTGTAAAAGTGTAGTATCTTTTCAACTGGTTAACTGCTGTTTTCTCTCTCTGAAGAATTTATCCTTCTGAAATTTTTCTATTGCATATTCTGAATGGCATTCCCCCCTTTATTGTTCTAGAAATTTGAATCTGAACTTAGCCAGAGAGATCATCTCTCTGCATTTCAAATCTGGCACCCGAGGGGCTTTATGTTTTCTCTGTGTCCATCTGCTGACAGGAGTTTTAGCTAGTGTTTGGGTTTGCACATTAGGGCATGAGGAGAAACAAATTAGCAGGTAAGAAATTACCATTCTTCAGACTACTTTCTTCTTTTTTTTTTTTCTTTCTTACCTTTCTTTCCCAGCAAGAGGCATAAAGATAAGTGGCAGCACATGGCTTATAGCTGCTCTATTATAGCAGCCCTCCCATGTGGCTAGTTCAAAAGCTAAGTAATAGTTTTGATACTAGCTAATCTGGCAAAAGGATTCCAATGGGTGGATCTGCAAATAACATCTGCCTTTCAAATCTTACGCTTGCCAACATAGGCATGTGAGGCTTTTTGTTGTTCCAAGAACCTCTGAAGCGTAGAGAAGGTAAAGGTCCTCTGAATTGGAACCACCTGCTTGAACCAATGTTTTGGCAAGCTCCTATTTTCCTGGAGCTGGTTCAGAGTATTTGGAGATATGTGGAATGGGAAGAATCCACAAAATTTACTTACTGCCCCATAAATATTTTCTATACTATTGTGTTCAGACAGGAAGAGTGTAGGGAACAAGCCTAGTCAGTGTGAAGCACATATGGTGTCTGTATGACCACTCCCTTTAGTGCATAGTCTATTGTATTCCTGTGTGGCACAATAAATACAGAGCTTAACGATCTAGAGGCAAACAGCTTTCAAACCCGATGCTGCAAATAGGATGGTGGATTTGTTTGCTGTTTTCTTGAACCCTGTATTTCAGTGTTGCAGGTCTCAATATTTGATTTGCAGTAGCTGGACTGAGCAATGCCAAAAATTTCTAAGAGTCCGTATTGTACTTAGATTTGTGTATATAGCCTCACACCATACCACGTTAGTGTGAAGGGCTTCTTTTTAAACCAAAGACTTGTTAGGACCTTTGTAAAATAGCCCCTGCTGAAGGCTTGCTTGTTTATCCTTCAAAGGAAAGACAACAACGACACGCCCATAAGTATTGGTGAATTCATGTTAAAATGGCAAACATATAAAAAGTGTACATTTCTGACAGATTTTGTCTTTTCAAGATGGATCAAAAAAAGTAAATACCTACCATTCACAAAATCAAGGATTTGCCCCTCATCGCTTACATGACTAAAAAAATGAACGGTGTAAGGCTTTATAACTGTGGAGCTAGAATGTATAGTAAGGTCTGTAAAACAAAAGTTTCCTTGATCTGTGGATACCCATTGCCCTTTTGAGCCCCAGCACGCCCATAAATGCTTGGTTTATGCAAAGTGAAATGTTCAGCAGAGAGAACTAGCAAAACCTAGGCCAGAATGTCATCGAGTAGACCAGTCAGGATACTTCCCAGGAGGTTCAGATGACTGCTCTGAATCAGGCATGTGAGGCGTTAATGTCCATGTCTCTAGAGCTCTTAGATTGAGTATGCAGTATAAGGGTGTCATTACCTTTATGGATTTTGTAAATGATGCGTACAGTCTCAGTCAGGATCATTCAACTCAGCTTTTCTTCACTGGTCAGATTCTTGCAGAGTTGCTGCACCAGTTGTAGAGGAAGTGCAACTGAAATAGGTTTCCAACTTCTGTGTCCAAATCGCTAAAGCTATGCCATGTGAATGCAAGCTCTTAAGGATACAGCACTTCCTTTTGTTAGAAATGCCTGTAATTAGAGTGATAACTCAGGGTCGATCAAAAAATTTAACGTGACCCTGAAGTGTTTCTTTCTTAATTACACGATTACTGTGGATTTTTTTTTGGACGGGTTACATTAATCTCAACCTGCTTCTGCTTTTCATCTTCCTGAGTATGAATAGACTCCAGCACTAACTTTTTCCTTTGTCCCTTCTGGTGCATTTGCTGGATTCAGACTGTTTGATACTCCTTCTTTAAAGTGGATACTTAGGTCTGTCTTCCCTTGGCATTAGCACCAGTACCGATGCTTTATAGTGTCTCAAGCATTTAATCACATCCTTCCTCTGAACTTTAATCTAATGGGCATAATTTGCATCTCCAGGGAAAAGTTAAGTACATAAAACAATTTTTAAAAACATTGAGAGCCTATTTGCCCTTAATTAGAAAGCACAGGGGATATACGGAGTCAGGCAAAGCAATAAGATTCATGTATGCCCTTTTGACTTAATTTTGTTATCACTCTTGGGCTTTCTTTGGGGGATCTGACCAACATTCTCCAGTGTATGCTAAATTTTAATCTGTGAGATGCTTACTTACCTACATCACGGAGTAACTCTGTACATCTGCTGGTAATTTGAGTCCTTTACCATTCATGCAGTATGTTGATTCATCCACTCATGAAAATTACCAGACATCTTTTTTTCTTATAGGCACTCATTCTCTTTGTCAAATGACCAGTCATAACATTTTCTTATCAGGTGACTGAAGTCTATCACCTGTTTGTAAATTGCCAGTCTCTTTGAATTCACACTGGAAAAATTGGTGTTTGCCTGTATGATAGTGACCTTTTTCTGTGCTGGTAGGATAATCACAGTTTAGCAGCTGTTGGTTGTTAGCCTTGTGTTAAGATGTCTCTTGTCCAGCTCTCTGGGAAAAAGATAGCAGGGATTCTAAACACAATCCACATTCAAATAATTCGTACTGTGACATAGCATTCTTAATGCTATATATAGAAGGATTCTCAAATCATCTCACCTGGGGCTGTATTTTAGAGCCGCTGAGACTTGGCCAGTTCTCATGGTTTTCAGTTCGTGGAATGGAATCTCAGCATGCCTGAAAATTAGAACAATATTTTTCTAGACATCAGTGTGCAAAGGGCCACAACAAAGGTCGCCTCAACCATTTAACCCACCGCAGCATTCATCATTGTGATATTTTAAGTGCTTAAGTAATTACGTGGTTACCAAGATACCTTGGGTTGCTTTAGAGGTTTGCCGAAGTTAACCGGTTCCATCAGTGCAGAGATCAGATTGCTGAAGTTCTTAATCCAAGTACAGATGCTTCTTGCATTGTGTGCTGCATATTGTTTTGATAAAAGCATTTCCTTAACCAAGAATAAAATATGTATACGAGTGTTTCCGGAATCAGTGTTGCTAGCCTTTTCCAGTTCATAATATTGTAAAACAAACCATGAAAGTGTGTGTTTATTTGTTTTACAGAGTAAAGTATTCTCAAGAACTATGCTCACCCACTATACTTACTTTTTTACAACCCACATATGTTCCCTCTTTGAGGAAGGGACTGTTTCTTTTCTTGTTCTGTAGAAAGCTATTACTTGCAATGGGAAAGGACTGCAATACTCAGGGCAGAAGCCATAAGGACTAGAGCAGGCTTCCAGAAGGATTATAGATGACAATGTTTCAGGGGTGGAAATGAGCAGATTTACAGAGGTAAGAATGAATGTAAGAACATATAAATGTTGTGCTGGGTTAGACCAGAAACCCAAATTATCCAATATCTGGTCTCTAGCAGTGGTCAGTACCAGATGTAAAGTAAAAGAGATGGCAAGTCCGTGGTAGAAGTCTTTAAATAATACTTTGTTAATGTCCAGCATATTTCAGAGCAGGGAATTCCTGAACCAGAAGTCATGTCTCGATACTTAATGGGCCTCAATGGATTTTTAGTCCTTGAACTACTTGTTAACTCAGCTTCTGGGCTTGTCATCTGGGCTCTCATCAGAGCCAATGGCAAGATGAAAATACGTCGATGGCATGGTTCACCTAATATATTTTCTCACCTAAGGATGAGAAAATAGCTACCCAAATTTCTTTTTAGCAGAAAGCAGCTACCCAATTTCTTTTTAGCAGAAAGAAATGTAGATGGTTAGCTCAGATATGATACTCTCTGTGAAGTTAAGAAATGAATGAACTCCATTCTAGACATGAGATTCAGATCACAGCTTCTAGAATGGCAGGTCTTCATGTGAACTATTCTTTGGTTCAGTCACCTAAACATATACATTTACAGCCATTTGAGATGACTTGTCTGTCCTCTAATGTATTTTCCAGAAAGGTGTGGGGTTTCTCCCAGAGGTCCAGTGCCATTCTTGCCAACCTGTGAGGATGGCTCAGATACTCCAGGACATCTCAAAAGGCACTTGGATGCCTGTATTCAGGAGACTGATTAGAGCCTTAGGCTTGGAAGAGTCAAGTTCAGTGTTGACATTTGCCATGTTGTCATGAAGAATGAAGAGTGGGACAAAAGCAACAGAAGAACAGACTGGTCTCACAGAGAAGAGGAAGGTTTCTATGCTGCAGGCAGGATGAACCTATTTAAATAAATTTATAGAATTTCTGAGAGAAAGCTTCCTTGCCTCCCCCACAAACACTTTATGGGTAAATTAAACACCAGAGTATTTCATTTAAAAAGAAAGATTTTAAGGAGGGTGTGGGCAATGGACAGGTAAAACACTGCAGTTTCATAATAATACATTTAGTGCAGTTTTTTCCATTTTCTATTTACTACAGTTTTCCATTGCTGAAATTTAGAAACATTGTTCAAATGTGCTTACTTCACCTATTAGATGTTGTAAATATGTTAGCATATTAGATAATAAGTGAAAACAGTTAGAAAATTTTACTTGAGTTAATTTGTTAGCTGGAACAACTTTTTAGATTTTAGGTGTGTATAGTAATCTATGTTACTTCCACAGTGTTTGTTCAATGTCTAAGGGTCCCCGTAGATCATGATCTCGGAACCCATGTTCAGGCTGTATAAAAATACTGAAAAGACTAAAATTTGAATACAAACCTGGAATTTTGTATTTTAAACAATAAAAGACCTTTACTAAGTCATATTATGACAAGAATGCATAGAACTTTCCATGAAAAGAAAATGTAACTTACAGTTTGTTCTTCTGTAAAAAAAATCTGATGAAGAAGAAAAAAGAAATATATTTCTACATTTTAACTCAGAATTTCTCCGTATCTTTCTTTAGTACCCTCAAAAATGATGTAGCAGAAACCACACACACACACATGCAGAGGGCGATGATTCAATGCCTGGGATTGTCAGAAAAAAATATCCTGCCATTTCCAATCAAATTTAGTCTGTATGTTATGGTGAAATTCTGTAAGAAAAAACAAAGAAGCTGTCATCACATCTAATGGCTTGCTTACATTCAGAACCCCCTCTGGAATAATAATTACATCAGTGTATCCGTACTGATGTATCTCTGCTCCCGCTGTTGTGCCTGCGCTGTTAGATGTTACCTGTGATTTATGCCAGGCGTCTATACCGCTCCGTGCTGCATTGGTGGCTGCACATTTCCATATGGATGGGTATCCCACGGTTTCTGGCACCGCTCCCGGGCCCTGCAGAATTCCAGGCCGTTTTCAGAATAGATGGCGAGGTACATTCAGGAGGTCGGGGGAATTGTGGGGATTGGAATCAGCTGCTGGTAATTGAGTTCTGCTGTATCTCGTGACTCACTTGGCTGATCAATGTGCCCACAGTTTATATATACCCAAGCACATATCCCTGGGTGAATTTTCCCCAGAAGCTTTGTGTGCAGATATGAATATCGTAACTGTGTACCTGAAGACAGCTATTAATAGAAGTCTTTCAGGCCCTTATAAAGTTAATTGAGTTTTAGGAAGTTTTAAAGCCAGTTGCCTCATTAAGAGTGGGAAAACCAATGGCATCAGTAATTTCTGTTGTACTGAAATTGCATGTGTATCTGCTTGAAAGTTTTGGATTTTTTTTAGTGCCTTGAACAACTTAATGAAAAAAGTAGACTAGCTTTGGGCAAGTAATGACATTCATCCATAATGGTAAACAACTATTATTTTTATTGTTCCTTCTACTTATTTTTTTCTGTGGTGTTACCTAGAAATCTTTCTCTCTAATGTTTTTGAATTACCATCTCCTTCCTTATGTCACCTTACTATTACAATGTAGATATTGTACGATACTCACCTTTTTACCACTATGCTATTCTCCTGTTTTGAGAATGCAAATTCCAAGAAGCAGAGAGAGAACGACACTGCAAAAGATTACAGTCACCTCAGAAATTAGGTGTTTTGTGTCCTTTAGCTAAATAAACTGGCCTTCAGAAACCCACACTCGTACCTTACTGATGTTATTCCTAGGGGGAGGATGGAGGTCAGCGTTTTTAACACTTCAAGGACACATAAAATAATATCAAGGCAGTGAGGATGTGAGGAATCAGATGGAAATTGTTCCTGGCATATCTTACGTTCTTCTCCATGCTAGCAGTGCATCAAAACAAGTCATCTGTGCTGTACCAGGAGTTGTACGTAACTTGATGACGGGCCTCTAGTCAGACAGTGTCATCTGGTAGAATTTATCTTTGGACAGAGATGCTGCAGAGGGAATGTTTTCATATTGATAACTTCAGCAAGAGCAAGGAAGCAGCAACACCGTATAGTCGGAGAATTGTATGTTAAATTTCCTTTCATTTGGCCTTCGCATCTCTCAGTCTGTAATTGCTTTCTGCTTTTGGTTTGGTGATGATCCAGGTTACATAAACACGATTTGACTGGAAAGATTAGGATGATCTCCCAGTGGCTGGAAGGTAATCTATGTGAAATAACAGGAAACAATTTTTTTCCCCCCTGACTTCTTCAACTAACCAAGTAAACTTCTTGCTTCATTGGTTTCCATCCTTTTTGTGTCTGTCAGTCACAATTGATTCACAGCGACTAATCGTGGCGATGAGATGGATTCCCAGCACCTTCATGGCGATTAAGCATCTGCCACCATCCTGTGGAAATTTTTACCAAATTCACTGTGGAACTTTCTTTTGTAGCTGGGAAAGACATTTTACTACATCTGCAGTTTTGTCTGCTTCATTTACTGCAGTATTCACTGTAACAGGTCACCACTGCAAAACACATTTTCCGGGCAAGGAAGCTGTTTTCTAACCTCTGCTACAGCATCTATAACAAGGCTTCTCTTTCTCCACCAGTTGCAAGCAGGACAATATTTCGCCCTCAGCTTCTATGCCTGATCCCACAGACATAGTAGGCATTTTGAATGCAGGGCACTATAAGTGGACATGTCTCCTGTTGACAGATTAACAGTTTCAAATCCAGCAATCCCTAATCGCCTTTCCAGACAGCAGCGCTTATCCAAAGTAAAACACAGCTACACAGAGTAATCTGTGAAGCAATCAGTGATACTGTTTCATAATAAATCCTTTTGCCAGCAGTTTGCTCCTGGTTCACTCCTCGTTCACTAGTTCACCAGTGCTCCTGGTTAACTTCCACATTAACGTGTTTGTCCTTGTGGTATTGTCATTTTTTATGTCAGATCTATGGGACCGAACACCCATCTTGCATAACCCTTAAACTACAGCATTCAAATGAAACTCAGTGTTACGTGAACATTTACGTATTTCTGTTGCAAAAGCGCTGTTGAAAAGCTACTTAAACAAGCTAGCTGTGCAGCTTAAAGGTGTGTAGCACTGTAGACGGAGTATAGAAGGGCAAAGCTCTAGCACTGATGAAGCTTTTCAGCAGGTGCAACAGTAATGTCACTTCTCTCCAAAGGCAGTTCACAATCCACTGCCAAACATTGCAGCAGATTGCATGAAGAGAGTTTATTTCATAGCAAAATAAGGCCAATCACAGAGCTTGTTCCAGTTTGTATTGCCATTTGTTCTTCAAACTGGATTTACAGAATACAAGTACCCAAATGTTATCGTTTTGATTTTGCAAGAGGAGCATCAGTGTTTTGCTGTGACCTAGTGCAGAAATGCTGCCGCACATTTCTCTGTGCTATTTCTTCTCTTAATTATGACATAGTCCATGGAGGGAGTTGGGGGGGGGAATGAAAAGTTCTCTTTCCAGCTGTTGCTGGCTTCATTGGCTTTCATTGAAACCAGTATGTGAAAAGTGGGAAATGTTCATCTTGGTTATTATGAGGTAATTCGAAATATTCTTCACATTTACAAGCTTCGCTTTCGTCCTACACACTCAGGTTGTATCTGAAGCCTTTCTCACCTTCATCGAATTGACCTTCATAAAATAGGTTTCAAAAAATTCCTGTCTCCTACAGAAGCACTGTGGAAATTAATTCACAGTGTGAAACACTCAGGATCTACAGCAATGAGCATCATAAAACCAAGAAATAAAGTTCTGTGGGAATTACTAGTTCATGGGAAAAAAACTGGAAGTTTGCTTCACCTCACTGCAGTTTAGAAAAAAAATAAAATAGTTTTTATCTTTTGGTGAAACAAACAGTTTTTGAAAAAAAAAATAAGCCTGAAGTATTCTTTCTGTCATAAAAGTCAAATCTCTGGAGATGGATTTAATTTATAAGTAGATATATACAAGAGTACATTTTNCTTCCCTTCTCTCTTTTTGTCTCTCTCTTTTTTTTTTTTTCCCCAGAATGAGAATTCTTTATGCAGAGAGTCTACCATAGAAAGTTTTTATTTTGACAAAAGGGTATTTTTTAATTGGAAGATTTTCAACTGCTTCTACCCAGAAGGAAGTTAATAAATTTTCAGGGAAGTGCTTGTGTAATGTGCCATAAATAAAGCTCAGGGCAAGAGACCGAACTGTAAGTATTGAACAAATAACTGCTTATTAATTTTAAAGCAACCGTCTGCTTTAATGGGGCAAGATCCTGTGGAAAAAGCCCATGAACCTATCTTTAATTCCTCTGAAAGACTGAACAAATTAAACATCGTGCAAAATTAGTGATGGAATTTTCTAACTTTTAAGTTTTTCTTCATAACCCTAGCATTATTTTATTATGGATCATCTGCATAAAATATGTATCTATTTTTTGCATACATCTCTATGTACATATCTAAATATATGATTAAATTTTAAATCATCTGCCTACCCTGCCATGTATGCAAAGGGGAGCCTTCTCTTTCCACCGCCTTGTGCAGTGCAGCTGAATCCCAAGGCTACAAGGGCTACGGGGCAAAAGGGGAAGGCTGAGTTCTTGTCCAGATGCTCTGAAAACAATGGTCCTACCTGAGACAGCAGAAAGGGGATGTCTGCCATAGGCCATTATAGCCCTTTGTGTGTGTTACTCCTTATAGAAGCAGAGAGATAAAGGAGCTGGAGTCTCAAGTGTGGTAACTGAGTAATTCTGAAAACCACAGCAGGGTTCTGGCTCTTTCCTAGAGGCAAAGTGGCAGCGCTTTTCTCCTACGTAGCCATCACCGGAGAGTGATAATGTAGATCGTTTATATCTGTCTCCTTCATGGCACACCATCCAACAGTGTGCAACAGGGACAAACCTCTCTCTTTCCCGCTCCTCTACACACCTGTAGGAAAATAACAGTGCTCATACCGAAGTCAGTCCTTAGGCACATGTCACCCAGAGTACTGCTTTTTACAGAGGTTTAGGGGAAAAAATATTAAAAGAAATGAAAGTGAGTCGTCTTGAGTGTTTTAGGGATATCCTGAGGCAGGCTATGTGTTAAGTCCATTGCATCTAATTGTCGCTGGTGGAAGCATGAATATGTCCAACGCTCTTTGGAATATGTCATAACTTTAGCACCCGACCTTCTTGCGGGAGCTAATTCCACAACGTAATGATGTGTTGGATGAGAAAGGACATCTTTTCTTTGGTTTGATCTTGTTACCTGATTATGTAGAACAAGGCTGGAAGAAACCAGCTGGCTGATACTTGCATTGAGTGTCCTGCTATTTGAGGTGACCGCAATAGTGTTTTAGTACACCGGGGAATGTGGGAATTCAGTCTGACGTGTTCCCACACACCACAGCCAGCAAAACATTTTCCAGCACTGTAAATAAGGACCTTTACTGTGTATCACGTTCAGATGTCTCTTTTTGAAGCTCAGGAGTCCTAATCTTTATCAGTCCTACTCCATATGTAAGCTTTCTCCTGCCCCCAATCATTCTTGTTAGCTTTATCTATACTTTTCATGATCTGCTGTGTCCTTACTGAAGAAGGGATTTGGAGTTTCATGTACCGTTCAAGAGACAGCTGTGTCTGGAATGTGTATTTCCCTAATAGTTCCACAGGTTTATTTGGTGCTGTGCTGATATATTTAGTCAGCTGTCCAAAAATGCTCAAAAAAAATATTAAGTATGAAAAAATCTTCAGGTTGTATCTATGCCAAAGAATCAGAAGGTTCCTAGTCAGTTACTGTGACCACCAGTCTGTGCCCTGGTCCAGTCCCTTCTCCCAGACATTGACTTTCCTAAAGAAGCACGCTTATGTGCTGTAATTGCCGTTAATCCATTGGTTTGTTCTTGACAACTTTTAAATGTTTAAATTGATTGAGCACTACCGATTTTGACACAGGGGTAGTGATTTCAGAAAAGTAATGCATTTCACATCTACTGGTGGTTGACTTTTGGCAGACACTTAAACTGAACCTCTACTTTGAAGGGCATTTTCATTTTAAGCTGACGTTAGCTGACAATATCACTGAAAGCATTTCCTCCTGCATGTTTTACATTGTTTGAGTTCTAGCTTCGTTTGTTTTTTGTTCTTTATTATTATTATTTATATTTAACTATTTCTAATGGCCTGTTATTCCGATAACTAGAATAGGTTTAGGAGTGATTACATTTTTCCCTGACATTAAAATTAATCTTTTTGCAGGAAACTTATCTCTTAGAAATTGTTTTCTACTAGACTTAGGTTAATATGTAAAATGGGAGGGCTCTTCCACAATTCTTATTGAATTGCTCATTATCTACTACTTTGACATTGAGCGTCAAGCTTCAATTAAATCTACGTGGATATCTGCACGTAATATTTTGGAAAACGCATTTGGTTGGTGTGGCGTGTCCTTGAATGAATCAAATAGCTGTCCCTGAAAATAGAGACAGCTCACTCCTGTTTCCCTGTGCTAAGCAAATTCCCTGTCTGCCACATTTTTGTCATGAGCAAAGTCATGTTGATGTTAGTTGTTAACACAGTAGCTGATCTCAAGATGGCATGTGGAAGGTGGGAAGTTTCTTTTTGCAAAAATGGTGACAGCCTTATATTGATTTAATTGGAGTATCTTTGGTCTCTGTAATTATCATGCAGTGTGGGAAACTGGATCTATTAGGGATCCAACTGTTCTCAGATACCCTTGAAAAAGAAGAATTTGTTAAAGATTTTATGCCATGTTGCCGTTTGATTTTTGAACAGGCTTAATTTCACTAGTGTAAATACGAGAAGGTTGAATTAGCAAAAAATCATACATATGGCAAGATGAACGAAGAATTAATAGAGGCAGTTCATCACAGCCAGCTATCTGAAAGACTGCATAATTTATGCTAACTTCTAACTTTCAGCAAATAGCACAGAATCTGCATAGATTGAGGCTCCAAAGTGAAACTGGGAAATGTCTTGCATTTTAACTGTTTCGCTGATCGCTGTACCTCCCCCCGCTGACTGTGATATGTTTTAGGCAGCTTGGGCAGATATATTGGGATTTCCAATAAGGTTTTTGTTAAATGCCCTCACCAAAAGCATTTAAAGAAGATACAGGATGTAGATGGTCACCTGATAGATAAACGAGGGTTAAAAGAGTAGAGGTTTAAAGTTCAAATAAAGTGCCGGTTTTCATATCTTCCAGTTCCTCAGTGTGGGAGGTCAAAAGGAGGGATCTCTTTCATGGTCTGCATAAATATCCATCCAGAAATAACTGCGAAAAGTCAAAAATGACAAACCATCTGTATGATGACAAAGCTTGCTGATGATACTAACCCGTTTAAAGCTGCAGAAATCAAAGCTGATGGAGAAGATCTACTGAAGGATTTCACAGGACTGTGTGCACGGTGCCTGAGCGTGGTGTCCCGCTCTCTCTGGTGTTCGGCAGGGTGCACAGTAGCACATTTCACAGGTCGAGTTAGTGCACTGGTCAGAGCAGGCTGATGAATGATGAGGAACGTGCTGCCCCTCGTCAGTGCGGGACACAGCGGGTTGCACACTGTAGGTTCGTACAGTACTCTTCTGGAGAGACATGCTAGGCATGTTTTCTTTTTAGAGAAATAAAAATGTATAATGGTGTGGAAAGTAACTGGTTGTGAAAGTTATCCGAGTTTTCTATACTAATCTGTGCTGACTTTGTGAAGTCAGGTGAAGATTTGTGGTCTCTTCTCCCAAGTAAAAAGTGATAGGACAAGAGGAAATGGCCTCAAGTTGCGCCAGGGGAGGTTCACATTGGATATTAGGAAAAATTTATTCACAAAAAGGGTTGTGAAGCACTGGAACAGGCTGCCCAGGGAAGTGGTGGAGTCACCATTCCTGGAGGTGTTTGAAAGACAAGTAGATGAGGTTCTTAGGGACATGGTTTAGTGACAGTGTTAGTTAATGATTGGGCTTGATGATCTTCAGGGTCTTTTCCAACCAAAATGATTATATGATTTTGACCTTGCAAAAGGGATCAAAAGAAGAGTGAACATACAACAAGGAATTTGAGCTGGAAGAGCTGGCAGCAAAGGGAGAGAGATTGAAGGGAGAGTATTTGGTTGGCATGACATGAAGGTTGAAGAGATTTGACACTCACACAGCATATTAGAGATTAAGAAAGACAAATGATAGTGGGTTTAGGTGAAGGAAAATGGAAGAATGCACTTAATTAGATACGTTCAAAATAAGATGTCTACACCTTAAAGACAGCCTGCCTCAGATTATGAAATCCTGAAAGAGTCTAAGAAATAAATCCAGTCTCTGAAAGAGACTAATAAATGATGGCTCTTACCACTGGATCCGCTAACTCTCCTCTCTGATTGTTTCATTCACATATGTTCAAGCACTCTTCTGAAAATGTAGATGTGCTAAAAATTTGCTTTCATTTACTTTATCCTCAGAAAGTTCTAACATTGGATGATGAAGATGAAATTTCTACTACACATTGATATGGGGTACAGCACCACTTCCTTCACATTTCCTGTCAATTAAATGTCACAGACTCCCTCAAACACTGGCTGTTAACCAGTGATAACTCATCAGGGAGATAAAATAAACCTCCCACCCCCAAAAATGAAGCAGGGGAATCTACACAGAGAAAACATCGTCTGCTTTGGGTAGCTGTGGGATTAGAAGCACACTTATGCCCAGTGTCAGGGAAATAGAAATACAGTCCATTCTGTTCTTCTCTTAATAACTGATAATGCAATAATAACTACATAGCAGTAATAATAATATCAAGAATACGTGGCTGAGTGAAAATGAACGTTTTTAATAACTCAGCTTCATTAGTGCAGCCTTATTCAGCAAGGTGCTAAACACTCTCTTCTCTCACCTGTTGCATCTTGGAGGTGAAAGACCCATTGATAGACACGTATTTCAAATGAACCATTCTAAAATACTCTAAGAACTTGAATGAAAGTAATTATTCAAGCTGCTTGAAGATAAACTCAATAGGAGGCATATTAGCATGTTCAATTGGGGCCATTTTCTTTTTTTTTTTTTTTTAATTATGTTAAAAACCAGAAATATTCACAATGTGCAGTAAATTGATAAAGGCAAGCAGGGCATGTGTTGCAGAGCATTAAGCAAAGGGAGCTGTAAGTGTTTTGATCCCATATCTGGCTCTACTGAAACACGAGATAAAAATAAAGTAAAAGTAAACAATAATAGTTATTAACAAAATAACCTTTTTTGAGAGGTGAGTACCTTGGTTTCTTCTTACAATAAGTGGAGTCATGGCTCCACTGCACAATGTAATACTCATGTAGGAGGGCAAGGGGGGGAGTTTTCATTTGAGTGTTACTGTGCAAATATAGTGAGCAGCATGGCCTGTATACTGCTTGTTAAGTTATGTTAGTTGTGGGTTGTTGAGTTGTATTGTCTTCAGTTATTATAATGTTCACTTACAAAGCGCGGTGAAACTTTGTTAGAGTAAGGACATATAGTATGAACTATTAGGTAAAAGCTAAAATATTCCATGACCCAATGGAGATAGCACTCATACTGAATATCAGAACTAAAAGCTACTTCGAAAAAAGAAGCAATGCCAGAAAAGATCTGATTTCTGTGATGCCTAATTACAAAGAACAATTTTAAAGGGTGATTTAGGTAATATAGCTAGAGAAGAAATAAGATTTTTTTTTCCTTCTTTTAGATAGAAAAGCAGATCCAGTCTTGAATTTGAGAGAAAATTAAAGTCATGAAAATCTCTGTTTTTGAATAAAAATCTAGTCATCTGAAAAATTTTTGTTCAATGACTTGACATTCTTGTTCCACACTGAGCTTTAATGTGTTTATTCTTCTACATTAATTTACACCTGAAAGCAAAAAACTGGCTTGAATTTAAAAAAACTTTTGTTTTGCAGTTGTGAATACCTACCATGTCGAGAATGTTGCTCTTTTCCCCAGCATTTTTATAAAGTGGGAAATTTCTTGGAACCAATTCTTTACTGTGAACATAGAGGCTACCACGAACCAGCACCTAAAGGTGAAAAACTATTTGAAAACTGTTACTAACCCTACGCCAAAGCACACAGGATGGGCACAGGGAGGTTCTTTGGCCCCCAGGAAGGGAAAGGAAGAAGTTCGTTTCTTGCCATAAGGTAATACCTGGCCCACTGTACAGTGCTAGCCCACAAACTGGTTTTACTAGCCAACTTCTACCAGAGTTCCTAATGCAGATAAAGCAGTATTAGCATAAGTTTAATGGGAAGGGAAGACAATGGTGGAAGCAACCGTTTAGCCTGCTAATGGTCACCGCCAAATGTTGCAAGTAAAAACAACCTCTTCACCCCCCTCAAAGTGCTTGAAAATCATCCACATCTATGCTGTGCTTTTGATATGGATAAATGTAGGGACTCCTCTAAGACACCTTGCATAGTAACTTTTTTTTAGGATTCATATGTCCAGCAGTTAAATATATTTATGCAAAAAATCTTTTGCATTCAGAGCCAAGCCTCTAGAAATCAAGTTTCTCTCTTTCTATGTGTCTACTTCAGCCTTCATTTTTATTCAGAACTTCTTTCCCTGTCCCTAAACTAAGCTCGTCTTCATATGCCTGTTCTTCCTTCTGGCCTACTTAGGGGGGTTGATGTCTCTAGGTACCTCCTTCCATTTAACCAGAAAACCAGAAAGCCTTCCATTTATAACACTGGAGGAACTGATCCAACCCCAAATTTCTCTTCATTTTATAAACATTTAGATCCCTTTTCAACCGTATTTCATATACTGTTTCAGAAAAAGACTTGTCTCCTTCCCTTTCTTTGCAAATCTCTCCAATTTCTGTTCTGAAAGTGCGGTAATAAGCATTGCTGTTTTGTAACCACTAATCCTAGTTACGGTAAATAGTTTTTTTATTTGTTTATAGAGAATAACTGTATTGATTTGATGTAGGAGTGGGCATCTGAAGGCTGTGTGAGGCTGGGGGTGTAGCATATGCCACTGGTGAAATTCTCTGTAGCCTTAAGGCTTCCCACAAATTCCCCAGCAATGGAAATTTCAACCAAGGGCTGCGAAAATATGTTTCGTTCCATAGGTAGCCCAGGATCATAAAGGGATGAAACAGCTTAACATCACCACTTCCTTTCCTCTTCTTGCCCTATCATCTTCTACATGACACTAAATAAAGACAGTGCCCCCACAGCTTTTTAACTCATTACGCAGAGTCCTGCAATGCCTATGTGTGGACTACCAGGCAGATAATCAGCATAGTTGTATATGTAATATTTAACTATATGTAATATTTAAGGTCAGCAAAGAAAGGATTTTTTTTTTTCTTCTCTTACCTTTGGCAATTTTTAATTTATCATTAAATTATTAATGTTTTAAGTGTACCGTGCTTTGCATGTAATTACTGTACAGAATATAATCACTGAAAGCCATTTGCTGGTTCTGCACTATGAAGTATTTTATGCTATTTTATCGAAATTGAGTAAGAAAATAAACCCAGTCTTTAAAGAAACCCATACAGCAAACAATCCATGTGTGAGAGCTAATAAAAAGCTTTAATACTTGGACTATCAACTTCTATGTTATCACACACGGTTCTGTTGTACAGAAGCCAGAACTGGAGTTTTAACATAAGCATTAACTCAAATGGATATTAATATCTTGGGTGCTGTCTGGAAACCAAGCTGAGCGGTGGAAGACAAGAACACAAGTGCATGTATTGCATATCCATGGGGCAAACCACTTCTGTACTTATTAGACTTATACTCTTTGACCTTGTGCATAAAGGTGTGAAATGAGGCTTGAAATAAAAGAGAATGCAGTATGATCTGCAAAAGTTAAATGAAAAAGAAAGACCTAAAGCAAAACCAACCAACCAACAAAACAAAAAAAGAAACCAGACCAAACCAAACCAAACCAAAAAAACCCTACCCAAATTCAAGAAAACATCTGCCAACCAAATATTTTCAAATTAAATATGAGCAATGGCATTGTTAAATTGCCATTTGTTTCTCTAGTTCCAAAGGTGGACATGGTTGTTACAGTGAGTCCTGGGTGTACACAGGATACACTCATTTTCTGAACCGTAGGCCAGAGAAATTACTTGAATTCAGTTATTATTTCATTAAGTAAGTCAGAGGATATTTTTATGTCTTGCCATGTGATTCTGGATTTCAGAAATGATTTGCACAAACAAAATACTGTCTGTTTTTAGCTTCATGGAAACAATGGACAAAATAGAATTATATGTTACTCAAGATATTTGGAGTTAAGTATCCTTTGACTAATGGAAGGCAGGGCAGTACCATGAAGATCTAGAAACACATTGGAGTTGATGGCATAGCTTCCTGAACTGGTTTCTAGTGCTCATCAGAGTCTCTGGTTTGTTCTTCAGCCGATGATTTGCTCCTGTCCTTTTCTGTCCTCACCTCTGCTGATGTCCAAAGGGATTTGTGACAGCAAAGACACTTTCCTTTCTCCCTTCTCTCTCCCAAAATTATTCCTCTTCTGAAAAATTCATCTTACATTACACAAAAAATGAACCACAAGGTTATATCAGCAAAAAATTTAGTTTGCAAAAATCAACCTATGGTTTAGAGCTGTGAAGCCGATATACTTCTGTTGGCTTCTCTGTTGGAGCTGCAGCCTGTTAATTTACGAATTCCAGAAGCTGACAGTTAACTAATTTATGTCTTCTCCAAACCAGTGTTTTGTGTGTTTGTTTGTTTGTTTTTTACTAGTACTTCAAACTGTTTGCAGTACAGCATTCTTCCTATTAGAAAGTGAACACACTTTTTCATTAAATTTTTTTAAATGATGGAAGAAGTTTCATTTCTCAGCCCAAAACTCTTTTTGCCTAGTGTCAAAGATGCATGACTGAGAGAATCCAGTCTCTTTTCGCCTGTAAATGAGTAAGAAATTAAGCTGGATGAAACAGGACTTTTCCTTCACTGACCTGCCAATGGCTGAGCAACTGCAGTAAGTTCCCAAATTTGAATTCAAATGTTTAAACAGCATCAATTCACAGAGATTTACTTAATCAAGACATTAGCTCCTTTTAGGTAAGCCCAAGTAATTATTTTTTTTTTTTTAAAAAGGAACTCATGCAATACATTCTTCAGAAGATCTTCTTAATTCACCTTGAATAGAGTTGTAGATCTAGAACCGAACACTATCTGAAAAATTTCGGTAAAGTCTCAATGAAAATTTGGACAGCTAAATTTCGTATCAAACAGACCTGTTACCAGCAAGCGTTATCCTTCCGTCATATCATGACAAGTTCTGGGTGAAACCTCTGCATTTCTGGGGTGTGACTGAAAATGTTGAACCTTCAATTTTTTATTGAAAATAAAAATTACCCCTGTTTCTCTGTCATCTGATGACTCTAACAAATGCCATTACAAGAACAAATTTACGTATGAGAAAAGGCAGATGATACCTCCCAGAACACAGTCTCCGTTTTGTCTCCGTTTCAGATGGAACTGTGGAATCATAGAATCGTAGAATCATAAAATGTCCTGAATTGGAAGGGACCCACAAGGGTCATCGAGTCCAGCTCCTGTCCCTGCATGTGACAACCCCACAGTTCACACCATGTGTCTGAGGGCCTTGTCCGGTCTCTTCTTGAACACTGTCAGGCTTGGGGCTGTGACACCTCCCTGGGGAGCCTGTTCCAGTGTCCACCACCCTCTGGGTGAAGAACCTTTTCCTAATGTCCAACCTAAACCTCCCCTGGCACATCTTCCTGACATTCCCTTGGGTTCTGTCATTGGTCACCAGAGAGAAGAATTCGGTGTCTGCCCTTCCTTCTCCGCTTGTGAGGAAGCCGTGGACTGCCATGAGATATCTTCTTAGTCTCCTCTTCTCCAGGCCGAACAAACCAAGTGACTTTAGCCACACTGTTCAGCTCAAGCACTGAACCCTAATTCTCATGGTGAGCCTACTCCCAGGTGATGCTGCAGACCATCTGACCCGAAGACAAACCTGCTGTACTAGATTTGGAGAGACCTGGTTGTGTTACTTTTCCTAATGGGTAGGAACTGGTCCCGTTGACTCCTCATTTTGCAATGTTGGCCTACTGGAAGTACATGGAGCCTGAACGTGTCATCAGCACACAGACGCAACCACGGCAGAAGAAGGCTGCTATGGAGAGGGACTTGTTGGTCTGAGATCAGCCTGAGAAGGGAAAGGGGTTGGCTATTCACGAAGAAATCTACACCCCTCTGGGTGATGGAGCACACAATGTCTTTCTAGGTTGTCCTAAGTTATCAAAGGATGTTTCCGCTCTCACAAGGAGGAAAGTTCTCACTTGGCAACAGAGCTTTTGTAGCTCCCTATTTTTTAGTCTCTGTAAACCGATAGGCTTGTGATACGTATGGGGAAAAGCATTTGCCCCCCAAAAATGGTAGTCTACACTCTTCCAGTTTCAACTCACTGATTTTTTTTTTTTTCTACCTGTATTTAACCCTGAATAGTAAAGGATAAGAAGACTGAAGAAATAGCCGATGGAAAAAGAAATGGGAGATGAAAAGCTTCTAATGGAAAATAACAGCAATATGTGTTTCATGTCAAAGACATTAAACCATAACACACACACAAAATGTAGTGAAACAGTACAAGCGTTGTTCCTACAAGAGAAGAAAAATTAAGTGGTGCAGATATTCAGCCACAGCCAGGGTTTTTTATTAGAACATGTGGTGTGTATAATGTCTACATGAAAATAACATTACAGAATTATAGCCATTATGTAAATCACACAGACATGGCTTAGGAAGGTTAAATATTCTGAGTGGAAATCAAATCCTTTCAGATATCAGGGGAAAAAAATGATTTTGCATAGTCCTTCCTGAATCTTGTGATACAATGACTGCAATTTGTTCACTATATGCAGTTTTGCATTCAGAATAAGTAGATTAAAAAAATTTTGAGCGCCCTGATTGTAAGCAGCAAGCAAAACAAAGTTATTCAAAAGATAGATTCTACAGAAATATTCTAATGTAGTACACCTATATGCAGTTAGGAAGAATTGTATAATTGAAATTAAGTGATCTGAAGAAAGGAAGAAAAGAACTGTTGGAAAGCTTTTACATACCAGTCCAACAGCTGAGCTTGGACAATGATAACTTAATATCAGAAAGCAAATTGTCAGAAGGAGGTAATGCCCTTTTTAAAACAAAACAAAACAATACAAAACAAAAGAACCCAAAAGCAGAGGACAGAGATCATGAAGAATGAGCAATCAAGTAGGATGTGCAGGAACTTCCGAAAAGCATCCAACCTGCACTGTGAAGATCTTTGAATGCTATATTATGAGCAATTCAGGCAGAAGACCAGAAAGAAAAAAGAAAAAATGAACAAAACATATAAAGCAATTGTCAGAATAGGTGGGAGCAGAAAGGGAACAGATCTGTTGCTCATCTTTCCCAGCTCAGCTAAAGTTTCAAGTCACACCCTTTGCCCATCATTTCCAAAGACTGAAAAAACTGTGTGGAACTAATGAAGGTGAGAATGGGAAACAAAATGTTGGTATTAGAAGGGACACAAAGAAATGTTGTCAGGGACACTTCTGGTTTGATGGATAACACCAAACTCAATGGGAATGAAGAACATACACCAGAAACAAGGGTCAATCGCTGGCAGTATGAGCTCAGCAAAAGGTGAGTACCATGCCCCAGCACTTTGAAGTCATCTTGGTCAATACAGTGTGTTAAAATAAAAGTCTTAAATTACTACTTTTACGCAATGCTTATTGCCCAGGAGTAAACAGTTTAAATATTCCTAAGACAGTTATAAAATAGTTTCACTGCAGCACTTACTAAAATATTGACAGAAGCATAGGTGGGAGAAAGGACCGGATCCTGTGTTCCCTTGTCTTTATGTAGACTACGAAGGATGTGAAGGAAATTTGCTTGCTCTCCTTTCTGCACCCCCATGAGAAGCTGGGCAGGTTCTGGATCAAAGTGTGGTCATGATTATTTAAAGTTAGTATGATGTATGAAAAGAAATACGAAACAACACGTTTTGTTCTGCCTTGAGGTAACTGAAATGAGAACCTGTGCCATTTGCAGGAAGTCTGAGGAAAGCCTAATTCAATAAAGGAAAACAAAACAAAACAAACACTTTTAGGCATGCACAAAGTATTGATTCAGCACACCTACTGACACACACTGAAACCTTTTTCTTAACACAGGCAAAGGAAAACACAGGCTTAAAGTTGGGTTTAACAAAGATATTAAATGGAAACCTCAATACTCAAATAGAGCTGTGCGGGAGTGGCAAACCCACTGCAAGTCAGGCAGAAATGAGCAGGCATATGATGTATGATCCTCTGAGCAAATGTTGTTTCTGTGGCACATACTCACCACGCTTTCTGGGAATATCGGTATTGCCCTCTTTGAATCCTCCCTTGTGCATCTCTCTTTATAATTAAACTCCTACAAGCAAAGGAGAAGGGCCCAAGAAAAAGAACAAGATCAAGCACCCAAAATAGCACAGCCACTACAAAGAAGCAGCCCAGAGCTATAGAGATGTTTCATGAGGCAAAGTAAAAATTATCCAGGACATTTAGTAACATCAAAGTGAACTGTTCTCTTGTCTCATGATGTTTGTTTTTAAACACCTCTCAGCAGAAAAATAAGCAGCACACTCTGTCTTTATAATACATGGACTGTCCATTCTTGACACATTTTCCGAACATTTTGGGGGTGTAACTTTGTATTTGTAGTTCTTATACTCCCCAGTTATAGGCTATGTAGAGAAATTCTTCTATTCCTCTCTCATTTAACGTATTTGCTTCAGTTTAATGTGATCAGTCTGAAGAGACAGTATTGCTGTCTGGCATAGTGGAAAATACCTTTTATGGCCTGATGCACCGATGTGTACCTAACCCTTTACCCTTGTACTTCTTGTTTGTTACGTTTTATAGTTATTTGTGTTGTTATAGAATTAGCTGATCTAGTTTATTATGTTTGTTCCATGTTTTGCTCCTGGATCAGGACAACATCATAAATAACAGGAAGGGGAAGAAGCATTTGTTTTGATGGAGTGACTGAAAATTTTCCCTCTGATAGATTTTTGTAAAGAAGGTGTAGTAGCAGAAAAGAAAATCTGATATGAGATTTAAGCGTGAGATATTCTTCATCTGATGGGGAGTGCATATTTCCCCTCTTTCTCAGAAATTTTGACTTTAAAAGGAGAAAGTGGTATTTCATTCCAAAATCATTCGCACATTATTTGAGGCACTGGAAAAAGCTGGAACCTTTTAAAAACCCATGTGACTGAGGCTGTAGTACAGCAGTTAATGAAAAGCTATAGAGAATGCCAGTGTTTACTAATAGTCATTTATCTGGCTCCATTCATACTTTACAGCAAAAATAATTGTGATGGAAATTAAACCATAGATCTGAACCTTTTTCCTTGCCATCCCGTACCCTGTTATTTTGATGATTTGTCATTTTTGCCACTAGTTATTTCTTGTGTGTCTGCTCAGCATGCAGTACTAGTTCAATCTGTAGGAACTACCACTGCATAAATGCCAACCATAAAGAAGAACCTTTAAAATGGACAATTAGGAGGTAATCTGTCCTTGAGGAAATTATCTCCCTAATTCTCTATTACTGGCAGATGCTACCAACCGATCTAGAAATGCTTCCATTCCTTCAGCCTAAGCAAACAATTTTCCCATTCTACAGGCTTTCCACTGTGTTTGAAACTAATGTCATAAAATATAGCTGTTCAGGAAGCAGAAGGCCTGTAAGATAGAATGAGAAGTTAGAATTTTGCTGCAGTTTTTGTATAACATTTTGTAAGATTATATTAGTGCGTCCTCTGTGAGGTATTTTATATGACTGAATTTTCTTCCCATAGAAAATACATCGTATTTTATACTCTCTTTTCAGAATAATTGTTATGGAAGTGAATTGTTGAACTCTTACTAAAATTCTGCAGGAAGTTTATCTAAAGGCCTTTTAACAGAGCACTTAAAGAACTGGAAATATTTCTGCATTAGGTGCTAAATAAGCCCTTTAGAAATCTCTTCTATGCAGAAAAGGTTAGGTTGCTAATCTTCTCAAAGGAAAAGGATTCTTCCCGCATTAACTCGAAGC
This sequence comes from Pampusana beccarii, assembly GCA_013399365.1. Classification (NCBI taxonomy): domain Eukaryota; kingdom Metazoa; phylum Chordata; class Aves; order Columbiformes; family Columbidae; genus Pampusana; species Pampusana beccarii. The sequence continues at coordinate 612,870 of VWYH01010259.1, read as the reverse complement.
AGAGAAAAAGAGTCATTCCTCCTCCCTCTCCAGATAATTTAACTAAGGACTGACTCATTTTCCAGCCCAACAGTTCTTTATGAAGCGCATGCATTTATCACGTTTAAAGTTTAAAAGTGTAATTCCACTATGTACCTGTAACTGCTGGATGTAGGTAGGCGAGTTTCATAGCCGAACATCTGTGTCCTGAAAAAAGCAAATGAGGTGAGATTCATTATGGAGCTACGAGGAACAAATGAAGACAGAGCACAGGGCGCAGGTTTCTGTGACTTTGCCCGCCGGCAGTAGTGGCTCACACCGGGCCCTCCATGCACACCAGCACTTGGGAGCTGGTGCCTCTGTCACGGCGGCCTAGCTGCAGGCAGAATAAAGCAGTTAAAGCAAAAGCAAAATCGACGTTTTGAAACTAAGTTAAGACCCAACCTCTGTCCTAAGCAGAGCCCTCCCCCCGACTTTGTCATGTGTTTTATACATCATGCTTTAAAACATGTCTTTTAAAAGGCTTTGAATTATTATGTGGGAGAAGCATTACCTGGATTTAAATTTTCATGAGGGACTGCAGCAGAATCACAGAATCATAGAATAGTTTGGGTTGGAAGGGACCTTCAAAGTTCATCTAATCCGACCCCCCTGCAATCAGCAGGGACATCTTCAACTAGATCAGGTTGCTCAGAGCCCCATCCGGCCTGGCCTGGAATGTCTCCAGGAATGGGGCATCCACCACCCCTCTGGTCAACCTGGGCCAGTGTTTCACCACCCTCACTGTAAAAAATTTCCTCTTCATGTCTAGCCTGAATCTCCCCTCCTTTAGTTTGAAACCATTACCCCTCGTATGATTGTAACAGGCCCTGCTAAAAAGTCTGCCTCTGGAAGATCACACATGTTTAACTGTAGAGAGTGTACGATAGAAACATGATAGGAGTTATAAAGAGACTGATGGGGGAACCTTCAGGAAAGCACAGAGATGCTGGAATAAATTATTAGCTCTTGTTGACAGTATAACACCACTGCAGAGCTACTGCGACTGCTATGTCAGCCGGTGCTACTCCACCTTAACAAATTGTTTGAAAACTTACATATAATGAAGCTGTATTTTCATTTTAGCACCCTGGTGTCATGTACCAACCTATTATGCTTTAGGTTTGCAATAAAATATACAAACTTATTATGCATCATATGAAGCAGAAACCAGGAATATAATATTACTGCCTTTCTCTCTGCTACTTATTTAGATGCTAAAGTCTTTTGACAGGCATTTGTCTTACTGTATAAAGTATCTACCCTCTCTGGGTATTAAATCCATAGAAGACCAACCAATAAATAATAGTAATACATAGACTTCACTTCCATTTACCCTGAGTTTATAAGTTTATTCACAGTAAATATAAAGTATCAATGTAGTTTAAGATGTATACTAGTGATGAGATACCAAAGAATGCTGTTTCCTTCACCCATATGTAAACAATTTATTACAAAGCACATTCACTTATTTTTGCATTGAAAATACATTCCTAAAGCTTATCTTACCCATCATATGCCAATGGTAGTCCTACCAGAAGCCACTGATAAATGTAAGAGCTCTTAGATTTGGAACACAGTAAATTTTTCATCACTTCACACTTCTGATAGGACGATTTATTTTAAAATGACAAGGGAAATGTAAATAAAGTTCTGGGCTAAATTCGGAAATCATTGTACCCTGAAAGTGTTTTGTAAGGCTCTGGACTTATTCCCCTATCTCTTTGGAAAGTGTCTTTATCCCAACTCATCTTTACAATCCTTGGAGACTGCAGGAGCTCAATTTTGCTTTAGGGACAGAGACCAAGATTTTGCTGGAGGTGCCAGTATTTGTTCCCACTGTGAAGGTATTAATAGTATCAACCAGCAATTAAAGGCAATTAGCAGCTATCATGATTCATCTTGTAGTTACATCAGCTTCTTCGTGTCCTCCCCACCCTTAGGAAAAAGTGAAGTGGTTTTGATATACGTCGCTTTTTCTAATACTTTGCAGCCTCCAAGAGAGATGCAAACACAGTCTGAGAAATAATCCTAATAAAACCAATGGCTTTAAATTCCTTGACTATAAGCCATGACATACCTAAAATCTTCCCGTGACTCGTATAAAATTCAGGAGTATAAAGTAATCTAGTAATACCTGTCAAACTGAATCTTTCCAGGTATAAACAAAAGAAGTTGTATTAGGTTTCAAACATTTAGTACCTAATCCGCTGCTGCTGAGCAATAAACATTTCAATGTTTTTCAAATATAATCATTTTATTTACACCTATTTCAAAGACCGATTTTGTGGTTGTTTTCCTGGAGATTGTTCGCACTGGCATTTGGAAATCAGACAACAGGAAATGCAGAGGTCTTCTCCATCTCTATTCAATTTGTGCTTACCCCTGCCTACAGCAAGGCATGTAGAATGTAATTTTATCAATAACACTGTAATGTGTCAGATACTCCTAGGTAAAAAAGTCTCACTGGAAGAAAACAACTTTCAAATACTCTGTGATCATATGTAGCCCATTTATTTCCATCAAAGCTTTCGGTGTTCAGCGCTTTGGTAAATCAGTCCAAAACTTCAAACTATGGTAAGCCTAAGAGGAAAGTGTTGTGGGTCGGTTTCCCTCGAGTTTTTGTTGAAGTATTTACTTCCAGTTGTCTGATAAAAGTCCTACAAAAGTCTGATAAAAGTCAAAAGCCCCCGGTGTGCAAATCACAATTATCTATGGCTGACCTGATGCAGCATTGAAGACAGTATGTGACTAGACCTCCAGAGATCCCTTTCACCCCAAATTTCTGTGCTCCTACTTTGCATGTTTGTTTTTTGTATATTTTCAATGTACAGATTCATGCAGACTGCGGGCACGGTGAAGGGTGGATTCCTCACTGAAATGTGCCAAATAAATACCAAGAAGGGGGGAGAAGGAGTTTTTAACTAAGTAATTAAGTGCAAGAGATGCCTTTTAATTTATCAAAGAAACATTTTCATGCATAAAGAAAGGAAATATCCTCTATCTGACTTGAGAGAGTGGCCAGTAAAGGAGTAAATAGGAGTTTTCAGAGAAAAGATAAAACCCATACTTGCAGAAGACTTCAACAGGACATTGGCGTATGGACAATGGTGCAGAATCCATCTAGGGAGAATCAGGAGACAGGGGTCAACAAAGATCGAAATGCACTGAGAATGCTTTTTCAGGAGTGCTGTTTCCTTGGGGCAGCAGGCTGCTTCACTCAACACAAAGCGAAAAGGATGGAAAAGCTTGAAATCCAAACTATTAGAGTTTCAGAAGAAAGAGAGCAAGTTGGCTGAAAAAGGAAGAGCAACAGAGATTTTTTAGAAATAACCTTAGTATGAGTGGGTAAAGCATAGTTTTTCTCTCGTTTATTCACCTGCGTGTTTCATAGGAATTTGTAACTGTGCTATGTTGAATGAAGTGAATACAGGCTTTTATTTGCATTTTCCTTGAGTCTGGCTTGAAGCTGACTTAAGACCACAAGCACTTAAGGACATAAGATCCAAGCATTCCTCCTCTTTATAGATATAGCATATCTATACATCAAACTCTTAGAACACTTTGAACTCCACCTCTCAGTACATCTGCTATTTCCAGAAGGTAACAGAGCTATCTGAGCTCCAGAGGAATCTATAGATCTGACACCACAACAATACAGGGAGACAGAAGTCTCTTCTAGTGACTACAGGTGACATTGGAGTCTGTACAACATGCACTAAGATCTTGGGGTACTTTCCATACAGGCCAAAGGAACCGTATCTCACTGTGCTTTCAAGCAATTTGAAAATTCAGAGCTTTAGAGCTTTGGTCAACCAGCCCAGGCTGGGGCAGCACAAAATTTCTCCTGTCTGGTTTATTTGCGGAACAATTTATTTACCAGAACAATTTTACTGTCACAGTTTTAGCTGCCTGATAGATCCAGCTGGTCTCTAGTTATCAGTTTAAATTTTTAGAGCATTTCTTGAAGAGGAACTTATGGAGGTACTACTTTAATACTTCTCGATAAACACAGACAAAAATGGAGGCTTAAGAACGTAAAGTGCTAAAATAAGTACACTTTTCATTTAGCCTCTTAAATTGTGAGTCTACTGGCAGATAATCTTTCATACTATCATGCTGTAGTGCAATCGATGCTAGTAAAACTGGTTTAGGAAAGGAAATTAAAGAAGTCAAAAGGAATTGTGCAAATACATCTAAGGAGCTGTGAGTTCTTCTAAGTGCATGAATCTTCTCTTTCAGGCGGTGCTGCTATTGACAGCTTTGCCAGTTGTTCCCTTAGCTGTATGTTGGAAAAAAAACTTTTGCAAACGTAAGGGTGTATCTGCATTGATGTCTGAGCCACCTGTAATGTGGGCTGGATGTGAGGAGAGAGAAAAGGGGAGTTGCTGGAGCGTGATGGGCAGTGCTCTCCTGCAAAAGCAGCGTAGCAGTGTAACCTCATGGATGAAGCGATCTCTCTTGTACCTGCAGTGATCAACGTATTTAGTGTATAAACAGCGTTTTTTTACATTACAGAAATCTTTGACATTTTCTCAACAGTTGCTAACAATATGGTTAAGTAATAAAACCCTTAATTGGCTCTTTACGTGCTCTAAGCACCATCATATATCCTTTCCCTGATAAATATTAGAAGACATACTGGTATCAGACCCCATGGAAGATTTCTACACTAGGGTTTCTAAATACTGAAAGATTTTAGTTCTACCAGTCTGGATTTTTCTTCCACCTCACTGTAGCTATTGCCATATTTTCTCAGAACTGCTCAGTACAGACTTTGTAATCTTATGAGAATGGGTAAATATAAAATATGGACTTCAAGTATTAGTTAACCAGGGGCCCAAAACTCGTGGATAGTACTTAAGCTTAAAGAAGTCAATGTTTCAGATGAGTACATGGCACCTCACAAAGAGTGGGTATGATTGTAACTGGTTGAAACATGCCGTCTCCTACATTGGATACGTGCATTTATGAAATAAAGCTGTGAGTTATAGAATGGTAAGTCTCAATGCCAGTGAATTACTAGATAAAATCTTAATCCCACATGAACTAAGGAGAAATATAATTTAGCTTTACCCTCTTTATCCACTTTCGTATCTGTCTTTTTTTTTTTTTTTTTTTTTTACAGAAGGGTATACCAGCTTGACGTGTTCCTTTAGAATCAGATCTATGACTTAATTCAGAGGCCTTTAAAAATAATTTCTACTGCTGAGAAGAGTCACCTAAAGCCACTGTCACAGTTTCATGCATAGTCAGACTTTTTTATTCTTTCTTTAATTGTTGTGGGATCTCATATGGCTGAAGTCTTTAATGAACTGGGCTTAAATAGCTGATATTTCTACTTTAGCCTGGACTTTGGGCTTCCAGTCCACTGTGCAGAACCTATGATTGCAAAGTGTGTCCAGATGGGATCTTCAACAGCTGTAGCCAGTAGTAAATACAACTTGTGTTACCTTCTTAAAACAAATTATTGTTTAAAATTAGTGATATCTATACTGAATAACAAGTGAAAATGAATGTTGAAATCATCTGTGCGTTTATTCAAATTAATTGCATGGTTAGTTAAGCCCCTTCTGCCCCAAGCTGCGGAATTTAGTTATTAGTCTCCTCTCCATGATATCCTCTTCCTGATGTTTCCCTTCAACTATCTGATACCACCAAGAAGGTATATGATACATTAAACTCTTCTGGAGTTGTGACCTCCAGATCGATGTGGGAGGCTGAAGCACTCTTGAGAACTATCAAGCATGCCCAAGGACAGACATAACTAGATCATCACAAATGAATGGCCCCTGCATGGTCTTCTTAGGCTGCATTTTTTAACAGCTACAGCTGAATCTACCCAACAGATGCATTATAGGAAGCGGCCCTATTTACCCGCTCAAGAAAAATTCTGGACTTTCTAGAAGCAGTTCCAGTTCTTTTATCCCATCTTATTTATGAGTATGGGATTGATTAAGTAAGCTTTTCTGTGAAAAATCAATTTGATGTTTAATACTTTCCACATATTGTATTCCAATACTTTTAGAGGAAAGCTTCATGAGTCTCTGAAGCATTATTTGGCTGTCTGACATCTTATTAATATTATTACTACAGTAGTTCTAGCAGCAAAATTTCATAGGAAATTAACTATCAACTACTTTTAAAGCACAAGAAAAACAAACTACTGGTAGGAGGCAGACTGGGCTAAAACCTTCTAGATCTGGGACACTGGGTCAAAGGCAGAATAAAAGGAAGCTACTGTTGAGGGGCGGCCAAAGACTAGGAAGGTTAGAGGTTTGTGAAAGAACACGACTATTTCATTTTATGCCTGTACTTCCTCAAAAACTCTTATCTCAACAGCGGGGAAACAAACAAACGAACATTTAGTTGGATGTATTATTAAAGCTTGTTGCTGTGTTTGATCAAATACTAAATGCAACCACGTTATAGCAGTGGTGGCCCTTGCACAATTCTTGCATTTCCCCAAGATTTTCCCCACTCTCCTCCCAGGTATCTGGTTCACAGTCTAGTCTGAACTTGGCCGGCTGGTCAGGGGCTGTGAGTTCAAGGTGAAGTTCTGCCAGCATGTGCTCAGGTTCCAGCAGCACCCTGTTGTTCTGTGTTCTTCAAGTGGTGTTTTCCAACTTGGCTGATTCGATTCAAGGAATTAGCCTGCACGCAGATAACTTGAGCTAACACTGCGGGGAAGATAAGTGCTAAGCAGACCTTTCGAAATGACATGTGCCACTCCTTAATAAGTAAGAACAAAAAGGCTGCTTGAGGTGGGCCAAAGGATCCGCAATTACCTCTGCATCGGTAAAGACTGGGCAGGTGAGTAGTACTGCCACTGTTAGCGGTACTGCTAGAGTTTCATTTTGAAGCCACCCTGTCACATAAACTACCCCAAAAAAACGCAGTGACAGGTGCTTTGCAAGAATCCCATTAGCAGAGACCCAGTCAATACAAATGCAGTCAACAGAAGGGCTGGAATTGACCTTCAGTAGAAATAAATGGTGTATGGTTGTCCATGCGTGCACGCATGTAAACACAGAAGGATAAACTTACCTGTTGCACAGTGTATATATTTTCTGTGTAACCATCTCCAGCTGAACAATTTAGTTTTCCTCTCTGTAAAGACACACTGAATTGACACAGGGTGCAGGTGTTTTACTTCTCTCAGCAATCAGTCCTATTGCTGAGACTGTCAGGCTTTAAAAGAGCTTATGGAAGTGAGTAGGGAGGAGAGTTGTTTAGGAAAGATGCCATGATGGTTGGGAGGTGTGGAGCATGAGATTTTTGGATGGTGAGAGCCATCCATTTGGTTCATCTCTTTCCTTTCAGGAGATATATCCTGTGTTGTAAGACTCCCTGGGTGCTCATCAGTTTCAGGCTCTGATGCTTGTTGCTGCAACTACTTCTCTTGGCAGCCTGTTTTATTCTCTAATAACTCTGTGAATTGAAAGGCTCTTCCTAACCTTCAGTACATCATAGGCATGGACAAACAAGCTCAGTTAAGTAACAACTGGCCTGGAGCCTTGTTCATCTTTAGATGCCAGGACAAAATCTTTCTGGTTTAGGGAGCTCCTGCCTTTTATGTGAGGGTGGTAAAGCACTGGCCCAGGTTGCCCAGAGGGGTGGTGGATGCCCCATCCCTGGAGACATTCCAGGCCAGGCTGGACGGGGCTCTGAGCAACCTGATCTAGTTGAAGATGTCCCTGCTCATTGCAGGGGTTTGGACTGGATGACCTTTGAAGATCCCTCCCAACCCAAACTAGTCTGTGATTTTATGTTACCCCTTCTTCACCCCTTCTTCGTGCCGCTCCTGTTGGGGTGTGCACGTTAATAGGCTGTTCTTGTTCATGGAATATACATTTATGATAAGATGAGACTATGTTTCTGATATTCAGATCACTGAAACAGACTCTCAGTTCCTTGGATCTGCAGTCTGCTGACTTTTCTAAAACAGTGTTGATGGAGGTGAGAGGAACTTTTTTGATCTGAGAGTGTGTAGGATGGCAGCAACACAAACTATTCACATAGAGACAAGTTCCAAAAAGGCCAAGAGAACTACTAATATTAAATAATTGCACTGCATTGCATCTCCCTTTCTAGAACTGATTTATTACACAGATAGAAGTATTGTGATCTTTCCTCCCATTATTTCAAAATGAAGTGCTTAAAGGGCTAATAAAATCAGTATTTAGCACACTTTTTATTTTGTAGTTCAAAACTTCGGGCTTGGCATAAAAACCATTACCTCTAGGGAGTGAAAATAGCCTTACCCAGCAGCTTCAAATATAATTATCTGAGTCATTCTTTCTTTTACTCCTTGCAAAATACCAAACCGAGGTAAAACTCCTTTTGGCTGATAGACAAAAGGAGATTACAGCTATCTGGAGTTCAAAAGAGTTGCAATAAAACTTGAATTATGACAAAAATATACTGTTTGTTATTAAAGTCTCAACAGCTCATGAATTAAACAACTATGTTTCTCTGCATGTTCGATACTGCTTATGTTTTCCTGGGCATGTATATTTATGCAATACAAAGTACATTTCCCTATCTCTGCATACAAAAGTGTTTTATTCACATCTCCTTTTGAACTTACATCATGACTTTTTGTGAGACTATGCCAATATACGGTAGATGAGAGCTGGGTCCTTTGAAATGATTCACTAGGGCAGTGGACAAAGTTAAACACTTACAGCCATTCATGTAAGCATGAGTAGTCACATCATTTGTTAATAATTTGCTGCTGTCACCATATTGTGGGAAGGAGTTGCTCCATAGGCAGAATAAACTTTATTGGCTACCCTGGGTAAAATGTAAGCCAAGAACATTTAAACCACTACATATAGTTTCATGAAAAGAATGAAGCAAGGATTTGCTGATGATACTGGAATATTTATTTTTAATTGAACAAGTGCACTAGGGTTTCACTTTTCAATAGGACCTTAGGATTAAAGAGTTGTTGTTCACATTTCATGTAAGGATATGTTGGCAATTGTGTTCATTCCAAAAATTTATTTCATGTTTTAAAAGATTAATTATGGCCTCTAAAACAAGTGGATCAAGGGGACCTAATACTTTTGAATTTAGGTTTTGAATTTGAATTTAGGTCTTGATCAGTAACCCTGCAAGCTCGGAGTGCTCTCTCCCACCTACCAGTACTGTGTTTTACAAGCGTATTTTCAAACAGCAGTCAACAAGTGGCTATTTAACTATCTGCCCAGAGGCTAAATTGCTTTTGCTTGCCACTTCATTATCTGCATGCACCTCAGTGTGTGAGGGATTGATATCATAGCTAAAATGCTGAACTTGGAGCTCGGCATGTTTTAATTATCCATAAGAGCACATTCTGTGCTTTGGATTCAAATACAAGTTGTGCTAAATGCCTCCTCACAGCTGGGAAAACAATATTTACCTTAAAGTATGTCCACTAAGTGTTGCTATCTTTGGATTTTATTGGCATTCCCTTTATCCTTGTGCAGTCTTGTAGGAGTATTATATTGTGCTCGGCTGAATACCGTTGCGTAGACTCTGTGTCACTTCTATGTGTCACCTTCTATAAGGTTGTCTTTTCCCTGACTATTTGCCTTCCTGCTGAAGTAATTGTCCCAAAGTTTGGAGATTTTCTTGAAAGTGGTATATTTTCCCATAGCATGCATCTGTGGTCACACTTGTCACCCATCTCTGGGCCCCTAAATTTCTGCTGTGTGCTTCTAGGTGTAGATTGACCAGAACCAAATGCAGTATTCAAGATGAGAACATGCTACTGATTAATGAATTTATTTCTTCCCATTCCTGTACCCTACTCCACTCTTAAAAAAAATTACCATCCCTTAAACGTAATTCAAAGCCCACCAAATTGTTAAGGGATCTACCCTCTCCCTTCCTCCTCACCAAAGTCTTAAGTTTAAAAAGGGAATGTTTCATGTTTTCACTAGAGAAACCAACACTTAATTTTTTACTTTCAACACCTTTCTGGAGATCTTTCTGGTTAAAAAAAACCAAACCTCTAGTTTTAAATTTAACACTGTTCAGATATTAAACTAGTACTTGAGGCTTTACTTGAATGTGTATTTTATGAAGATACAATTTAGAAGTGTTAAGAATTCTCTGTTTTAAAATTTGTCTTTCTTTGTCTCGTGGACAGTCCTGTTTTAATGGAGTTTTAGAACAACCTCAGTTAGTCTTTTTTCCTATTCTTTGTTTATTATTTTAAAAAATTTCTGTTCCATGACTAACCTTTGCATTTTGTCTTCAAGGCTGCTTAGTACCCTTGGTATAAAACAAACTAGAATTTTGTATAATATTTGTATATTTTTAACAAAAGTTGCTCTTGAAGACAAAAATCTAGGTTTGTTGCAAAATTAGGCATTATTAGCTCACTTCCATCTCACTTTAATGGGAGTTAAATAACAGGGAATGACAGTATGCACTTCAATATTTAAACAAAATGCTTAAACATTGTCTTGAGACACTCATAATTCCAGTGATCTTATCACATGCTCTGCTGCACACTCTCAGTGTTAAAAGTATGTTATTACTCTTACTGATACCAGTCAATCTATGACTCTGATAGAGGTTAAACAGTTTAATGTTGGTAAGCAAACACACACATAAGATGCTTAGTTTTGGAGGTGGTGTGGAAAAATTGTGGTTTTGATTTAATTGCCTTATTACTTTATTAATGTGCCAGAAGACAGGCATCAACATCCAAGAAGTTTCTTTATTATTAGTAGCTGTCAAACGTTATATCCTGCCTCAATGTGCATGTCTACAGTCTAAAGAAAGACAGAAACATCTATAAATCTTTTGACCAACCATACAGGCCTATTTTATGATCTAAAAAAAAATTAGTTCTTGATCCTGGCAGCGAAAAGTTGATTTTATGAAGCATGAGATTTGATTAGTTTTATCTTAGCACATGTGATGCTGCTATTATTAGATAAAACGTAACTCAGCTTCTTAAATACCCAGCTGCAATGCTGAATTTTGCACGATGGCTACTTTTGGCAGGCTGCAACCCTAAGCCACCCTCTCTCAATAAATCCTTTAGAATATTTCCAGCAAGTTGACAGCCTGGTCTGCCCAGCCCAGCAGTGACGCTTCTTAAACATGTAACATTTGAACAAGTTCTACATGAGCAATTATTTTACTCTCCTCAAGTGTATGGACTCTGGTCAAGATTTTCCAAGCTGCCTCTGTTAGTCTGAGCCTTGGGGGTGTCAGTTGCAGACTCAGGGACTGAAATGCGAGTTGGGGTCCAACTGTGTAATATGCAATGGAGACCTGGTCAATACAGCCAGTGGACTATGGAGAGCTATTCAAAGTGTGCTGCAGCAGAAACATATGTCTGGTCAGCTGAACAGACCTCAGCTGGCTCTTCTGATTGATTATAAGAGGAGCTTAAATACTAGAATAATGTGGAGATGAGTAAGTTTTAGATTCCTGTTTAGGTCCCTGAATTTGCAACCGAATCCCATCTTGATTTCCCTTTGTCCCTTCTATCTCTTCAGTTGTGGGGAAAGATGTGGGCTAGCTGAGAAATAGAAACATAACCTGAAATACTGCAAGACCCATGGCTGGTCCTTGTTCTACTGTTGTTCTTTTCACAGAGACATGGCGGGGGTTTTAAAGCCATTTGCTTTTCCTCAGCATCTTCTTCTCTCATTTCCTGGTGCTCTGAGACTACATCTGCAGACGCACGTGTATCTCAGCCAGATGTCTACCCTTGGACCCACGATGACTTGTCTGAGGTCCAAGTCTCCACAGAAGTGGGAATGCCTGGTCCAGAGGGAGCAGCCTCCTGTGGTGGCCAGCAGGACCCCAGGCCTGCTACGGCACCTTTGGTGGAGCAAGCCCAACACCTTCAGCCTTCCTCACATGACCTTCACTGACTCAACGAGGCCTTTTGAAAACCAAAAGTCCAGCTCATCTTAGACGCCGCTAAATGGTGTGCATGGCACTGTGTTTGGTCTCCTGTGGCTTTCCAGTCCAAATGCCCAGACAACCTCTCTTTGTCTGGGTTGACTACAAGCAACCATCAGCGTTCAGACCAAACCTCAGGCTTATACTTTCTGGATGTGCAGCAAGTTGCTTGGACTGCTCTGGCACTAAGTCCCTACAGAGCTGTGTGGAAATAAAATGATAGTATACAAAGGGGAGTATTTCTTTTGGAATGTATTGCCCTAATCATGCTTTAATTTGATAGAATAAAAAACATTGGGATAAACAAAAAAGAATGGAAGAATGAGCGTTCCAGGGATTCAGAATGCTAGAGACATATTTTTTTTCCATGAATGCAATTTGTCACGAATAGGGCAATATTGTAAGAGGTTTCCCATCCAAACTAGGGAAACAGGAGTATGCAGGCAGTGTGTTCAGTAGACTGCTTGACAGAAATACATTACTATTTCCATGACCACGTTTCTACTAAAGATTAGATATAGCAGTTTCAAAACGTTATTAAATGCTAAGTTATTTTTTACTTTTAATGAGCCTGTTGTAGCCTCAGAGCTGAAAAAGTGCATTCTTGCTAGACTTCCACATTACGTTTTCAGTAATAACCAATATTCCCAATGCAATTTCCCCTTTAAAAACTCCTCCCTAGTCACTTGGTTCACGATGCTGTTGTAAAAACAAGGCATTTGAATGTATAAATCAGTGTCTAATCATGGCTAAACATTACATTAGCACAACTGGTCTGGCAATCACAACAGAAATGTCTGGATTTAAATTAAATATTTTAGAGGGCTTTATTTGGAAAGTGTAACATGGTAGAGACATCCAGATTAAGCATCCAAAAAGTTGGGGAGGAACCATGTTTGATTTCGTGACTCAGACATGGCCTTTTTATATATAAAAACAAGGAAATCTGTTTAAGAATTGTTGCTCTGGAGTTGCTGATTTTGAAACTAGCTCTTTGCCTGAGGCCTGGGTATTTCTAAAGCATGGCAAGTTACCAGGAACTCCAAATTTAATTGAAGAAACTAGTTGATAGCCTTTGCTAGACATAGCGAGGCTACTTAGGAGTCAAACTCTATATTTATGTATTTGGACTTGAAAGTGGTTTTAGCTTCTGAGTGGTCTGTGCTTCTTACTATGATTAATGAATTGCATTTGCACTTCAGACCACTAAAAAAAATAATAATCTCTTTGTTTGGAAAAAGCCAAGGCTTTCCAGACATAGAAGCAATACCTTGAATATAACAAAAGGAAAGCCAAGTTGTGCCTTTAATATTAAGGATTCTCAACATCATGATGAAAAAGCTTTGTCCTAGTGAGTAGGGAGGAAACAAAGGAAAATTAGAAAAATTCTTGGGTAAAAACAGAAAGCCTTTATTAGCTCTTGGGAAATTCCTGCTTTGTTTTAATAGCTGAATACTCTCAGGGGAATACATGTATTGATCCTTTTTCTAGTCTCTGCAGTGTCCTCTACTGTAATTAGTTCCCTTTATGTGTAACAGAGCCGGAAAGACAGATCCAAAGTGGAGCTCAGGGTCTTGTATCTAAGCCATGTTGTATGCTGTTGGAAAACAAAACAAACCCAAAGCATAAACAATCTTAGTTTAAATGAACAGCTTTGTTGTGATTATTTTCTAAAATTTTTGTAATTGCATAAATCACTTTGTTTAATATAATGCTATTTGTTACAACTAAGTGAAAAACTCTGAACAGTGTTGTCTTTAGCAGAGAACAGACACTGATAACAAGGCAGAAGATTATGTCAGCGCCAAAAACATTGATTCGTTGCTTAAGCTGTCATTTAAACTTGCTAACGAAAGTAGTGGGTAGACTGTAGCCAAATGCCTCACATACCACGTCAGAATTAAGGAGGGCACTTCCTTTGCTCTGAGCTTTGTTGGCTCTTCTTAATACCATAAAAAATTAGAATCTGTTTCTTAAGAAAACCCCAAGTGCCTGATGTGATTCCCACAGTCATACTTGTATGATGATTTGCCAAATCTGTCTATGTATAATCTAGGGATTCTGGCTGATATTATTAATCGATGTGAAAAAAAAGTATAATGGCCTTCCTTAGTGGATATAAATTCGCCATTCTTTGACAACTTTTGGGTTTAAAATAATTTGTAAAACCCTAATGACTGAAGAAAAACACATCAGGCAAGCTGAAGCCTACAGAAAGTTTTCTAGAAAAGCTTTTCTGCAGGGCGTGGTGACTTGCGAGCAGCAAATTCCCAGACACAGCAAAATGAAGCCATATGTGAGTTAGGTGGAATATAAACCTGGAAAGACACAGAGTCAGCTCTGAGGTGGAGAAAGAATGAGGTGGGTATGCTTTCACAGGGAAATCTGAAGCTTGGATTTACATTTAGGGTAAAGTCAGACTAAATAGCTGATACAACAAGTTTTGCAATTTTTAAGAGAAGCCCTGAGCTTCAGGAGAAAGACCCTGGGAGATGGAGACCCAAAAGAGCACTCCAGCGTGATGAGGAGAGGGCATTTAGGAAATTGTTGATGTTTAAAGACAAAATGAATGTTGAATGTTGAAGATACAACTGTGGTTTTAGCAGTACTGGCTGTGTGCTCTAGCCACACGTGAGTGTGACCCCTAGGGTGGCCTCAGCCCTTGCTCTTAAATCCGCGGGCAAGATGCTCAAATGCACATCTCAGAGGGCAGCCACAGCATCCTGAAACAGCAGGTAAATGTAGGAGTAACCATATGGCAACTGTCTCTATGCAAGTCACATTTTCCACGCTGCTGGAGATTTTAGATACGAGACTCCTACTGACTCTAAAAGAGAAATAAATGGACCTTGTTTTATTTTCTGCAAACAGTGCATTTTTCCATAGCCATTTCAGCAGGCAGGCCAGTGGCCTCCTTCAGGCATATATCTCTTATATATACAGGTGATTTTCCACAAACAGGACTGTGAGATGTGAATGGATGTAAAGTGGGCCCTGGTCTTTTGTGACAACAGATGTAACCATGGAGGTCTAGTCAGTGCCTCCTTATTAGGTCTTAAAGATCTTGTAATTTTATAAGAGTTGCTGAACTGTTCAAGCCTACGTCAACAAGAAACATCAGGTTCTGGGGTGTTTGCACTGAGTAGCCTCCTAGGGAAAAATATTTGAAGTAATTTGCAGGGCAGGCTATTGTTCTTAAAGGAGGTCATGAGGAAGTGAATATCCCTGGTTTGGAGAAATGACCAATAATATCCATTTCAGTAGACTTTTGAAAGAGCAGACATGTGAACAAAGTAACATTTCAAGAGTTCTATGATAATTTAGAACACAGTTTTCTTTAAGTGATTTATTATTCTAATATCTTGCCGGTCACCATGTTGATATTGAGGATGCTAGAAAATATCAAACAACAGCCTCTTATCCTACAAGTTATATCCCTGTGTATAGTCCCATTCACTTCCATGGGAGTCTGCCTGGGTGCCAGGATCTGCTTGCAGCTTGAATGACAGCAATATGTGGTATATACATATTAAGTTAAACTGATTGAATATTTCACACTTTGCAATTTATCTGGCAAATTTGATATCTTTTTCTCTTCACCTAATGTTTGTGGAAAGATTGTAATTTCTCAGATTATGTTTTACTCGGATGACCATGTACACTTTCTGCATGCAGCTCAGCAGATGTGACTGGAGTTGTGCTGGTCAATTGTGTACAAGAAGATGAGAGATTACCACTATATAATTGTTGCTCCTCGAGGCTTGTATCGAGATCCTAGCAGTTCTCCTCCCAGTTTATTGAGCTGTATTTGAAACAAAAGGGGATGCTAATCTTGCAGTGAACACTCATGGGAAAAAAAAACTTTGTTTTGAAAGTATGGGTGGCAATGAATTTGTTAGAATAAACCGGCATTGAAAATGAGCACGAAGATCTCAGCATGACAGAGGGAGCTCATCACAGTCACTGTGAGTGTGTTCACTCTAATTCTTCCTTTTGCATCCACACAGCTTCAGTCAGAACATTTTAGCTGACAACGAGGATTTATATTTAGCACTTGAAGGGAAGAGCTGCCCTTCCCTTAAATACCTTTCCCATATAACACATTTTTAATTCAGAAGATAGCTTCTCCTTTCTCTGCTGAATGGTAGACTTTTGTTCTTAAAAAAAAAAAAAAAAAAGTGGTGCTGTAAATGAGCAGAAAGCATTTGTGAATGTACTGATCCTTGAAAGAACGTGGACAGCATACACTTGATAACACTACAACTTTTTTTTTTTTAATTAGACTGACATATGTGAGGATTCTCAGGAGAACAACAAGGGGAATTTTTTTTTTTCTTCAGGAATTCAGAAATGAAACTGAATGGGCAGAGTACTTAGTAACACATCCTGTTGAGCAAAATGCCTTAGAGTGTTGACAGATTGTCAGTACTAAGTTTTGCAACATTTGAGTGAATTCTGTAGTGAGTTTATTAAAGTGATTTAGTGCGGTGTGAGCAAGTGCAATATGTATTCCACCCATTTTGATTAAAACAAGTCAGAGCACTGGAGAGATGCCAGGAAAAAAATGAAGTAAGCCATTCATATATTTTTAGAAAGTTTCTACAAATACATGCCTCCTTCATGAATGATGGGACATGCTGAGAACAAAAAAGAAATTTGTATTCGAGCAGGCAGCATGAAAAAAAACCCTCCTCATTTGTATTTAGGAGTTCACAGTATGACTATGTGGGAATAGCTGCTGACAAATAGTTCCCTGGGGGACTGGAAACAGCATTGTTATATTAGGTCAGCTAAGCAGGGAGAGGGTTGCGTGTCCATGTAAGGGTCTAGCAGGGCAAGCAATGGCAGCGGTCTTCTTTGCCAAAAAAACCCGGCTAACTTTAGCAAAGATTGCAACTTAGCGGCATGAAAAATCCCCTCCAGCTGTACTAGTAAATAACAAAATGGAAAATGAAACCCTGTTAACAGCAACCTGATTATGTTTCAGCTAAGGGGATGATTTACTGGTTGGAGGTTAGAGGTTTTGTCAGTGGTTCGGTTAACAGACCTGATGCATGAGCATCTGCTCAAATCACCACGGCTGAGGTGGGCCCGTTGCAAAGAACGAGCGGTTGAGAGACAGTGTTCAGGCTGCAGCTATGTGACAAGTGGCTTCTTAGAGCTAAATCACATGCTATTAGTGCTGACCTGCAATCTTTTGCCTTGTCAGCTACTGGCAGAGTATCTCGATCTCGTTATACCTATCTGTGACAAACACCCTGTCTTCCTACCCTCGTTTTCCTTTGGCAACACATATAAACTTTGATATGTCAATAGAACATTTTGCATTGAGTGCTTATGAGAGATGAAAAAGGTTTTGTAGCTGAGCAAACAGTGCCCCACTTGGCTCTGAAGATTTCTCTGCATTGATGTTCTTGCCATTCTGACAGGAGGAAATATCATCTGGTGAGGATTTTGACACATATCACATTCTGTATACTTCTGGACATTATCCATTTAAGATGTACGTAAGTCTATTGAAAGGATGTTTTTATTAAGTGTAAAAGATATGGTCCTGCTGCAATATTACTCCAGGCTGCAATACAATCAGGGTTTGGATTTGTTTTTGTTATTGTTTTACAGCACCACTGGTTGGAGGGAAGACTTCATGAAACTGTCAGCATCCAAAGTTGTTGGGGGAGTCAGGTTCAGCATATAATAACTCCTATATATTCAAGCAGGAGGCTTCAGAGGCAGGATAGCTGGCTTGTGCAACATAGCGACAAAACTCGGCTGTTAAGCCTGTCTCAATGCCCCAGGAAAAGCTGTGTCTTTGTTGGGGAAATGTGAAAGTGGCAAACACGTAGCACCAGGGCCCATGTAGCTCTTGTTCAGACTAGAGGAGCACCCAAGCTTGAAAGCCCTGATGAGAAGCAGACCTAGTTTTCTTTGATATGGCACTGTATCAATGTGTACTAAACTAGTAGCACCACATCAGGGATCATTGTGACATTAGTTTACCAGCAAGCTCATGGTGCTGTACAGCTGCCAGAGTGGCTTTTTAATAACACCCCGAGGCTTAGCCCAGTGCTTATTTCCGCATATGCTGCACCTGTAAGTTGATAAGCCTGTTCATAGCACATCGGTCTGTCTGGGATCGGTCTTCTGTAGGTCTCTTCATCTTTCTTTAACACTTCCCTGTAACAACAGTAACATAGTGGTGTGTACATTTTACAGACAGTAGTTCGAACAAGCTTACTGCACATGACAGTTTGACTTGCTCATTCATCAGTCCTTGAGGTTTAGGTAATATCCTTCCTTTGACCCCACTTTACTGCCTGACCTTAGGAAAATCGCCAGATCCTCCATTGATGAGTTTCTCCACCACTTTTAGACTCTTGAGATTCAGTGAAGAGTGCTTCAGAAGTGAAAACATTTATTATCTTGTATGTATACATCAATGAGAAATGTGTATAAATAGTTATAGGTAGATTCCATAATTTTTATTAATCATAATTGTCTCTAAATTTGAATGGCCCATTGATTATAGTGCTCCAAAAGACAGGTAGAAGGTGCCCATTTATGTTGGAAAAAGGTATTTTAAGAAACCTAAGTGTTGCTGTGAAAGATGAAGAAGTTTATATCCCAATTCACTTACTACAAGCCTACCAATGTTTATGCAGTAATGTATAAATGCAAGGAAGGTGTTACTCAGGGTTAAAAATAGCAGACATGTCTAAAACATAGGCACAATGTAGGTTGTATGTCCACTTTGTACCTGAGATTTGGAGGTCAGGTGGTCTACTTTATCCTATATAGTGGCTTTCCTTGCCTTTTCCCTTCTCACCAATAATATTCTATGTATTTTTCTAAATGTAGGTTGTTGGACTCCAGACATAACACTGTAAAACTCTGTCAGCTCAGTTCAAGTCAGATAATGCCCTTGGCTACTTTTATTTTCCAGTATGTCACAAATGACCACTCATTTCTTGACAGAGGTGTCTGGGTCGGAATACACCCAGCTTCCTGCTGGTAGCAATTAAAGTCGTCCCCCACCCATGGGGTAGTTTGGAATGAAAGTATCAGTGGAAAAATTACTCTTGTAGCCAGTTAGGTCATGCATCAATAGCAAGATGTAAGCAAAGGTGGTACTAGAAGGAGAACTGCATATTACAAAAGAGAGAAAGAATAAAAGGAGAAAAATTCTAACCCTAGTGTCATATGAATAATGGAGGTGTATTACCGCTGACATAAGAACAGGTTGGTGCGATGCTGGAGGAAAAGTGACACAAATGGCAATGATGGCTGTAACATCTGGAAAAAGAGATGGAAGACCAGGTGAGGCATTGGGGTTGCCAGCAGGGTGATTCCTAAATCTGAGAACGGCGAGGATGCTGGACTTTCAAAGGGGCTGTGAAGGTATCATTTCCAGCTTACACAGATTTCAAGCCAGTACATATCTAAAGGCCTTGTTCTGCCCTTAATTTATTTCATTAAGTTTTGTGTATGAGCATCGTGGCGAAATACAACCATAAAATTACCTTTTGTTACTCCGGTACAGATCAGTGCTCAGAAATGACAGAAACAGAAGATGAACAATTCCTGTTGGTCCAGCTCTTGAGGTTTCCAAACTGATTTATGATCCCTCAGCTGATCAGGCAGCGCTTTCTGTCTGCACGCAGAGGATTGGGTTGAATGTTGCTAGATTACACTAAAGCCAAATCTACAGTAAGAACTATCTTCATTTTACTTGCCTATTGCTGGCATTGCACATAGCATTGCGTTGTCACACAGTTGCAAATGGGTGGGGGAAGTCACCTGCACAACTATGTAGAGTAAGACAGTAGTCCATAAACAAGCATTGGTATTATGGTGTGGGCTCATGCTATGGAAATCAGGAGGCCTGTGCTCTTGCCAAGGCAAGTTGTCCCTATGTCCACACATCTTTTTGCCTTGCTGTTCTGCTTCCTCTAAAGCAAGGGTCAAGTTAAGTCTAAGCCTCGCCGTAGCAGGGCTTACTTTTCTTTATCTGTCTAGGTAGTTCAGGGTCAGATTAAGGAGCAAAATATTTTTTCAAATTGTTTCTATGAAAGTAGTTCTACTGGAAACTGCAGAACTTTCAAAGCTGCCCAAGGCAGAAAAAAAAAAAAAAAAGAGAGAAGGAAATGTTATTAAAAGATGGCATGAGCTTTTAATCATACACAGTATTTTATTGCATTGTATATTCTTCCTCAGTGAAATTTATACCTCTAAATAAACATGTACGTTCTACAGAGAACATACCAAAACAATTCTCTTTCAAGATTGATGGCGCTTCTAATTTTAGGGAGACCAAAAAAAAAAAAAAACCACCAGGATCCAGGTAATACTTGGGCCAAACTTAACATATTTGATATGTATCTAGCTAGCTATAGTTAAATGCATATTTAAAAAAAAACCCAAACATATCACTGTGTGTCCTGTCTCCTTTATGCCCAGTTATTATGTCACCGGTGTTGCATTCTGGGTGCAGTAATGCAAATACTAATGTTCCTTCAGCAGTCAGTGGGGAAGAGAGAGATGGCACCAGAGTTCTTCTCTTTAGGGTATGACGTTTGTCCTTTGATTTACCTTCTTTTTCCATTTACTATAGGGTGAAACCTGGACAGTGTGGTTTGGCTGAGTAGCTGGGATTTATATTGATGAAATGAAGTTCAGTAAATGCTAGTTTTGATGCCTGATACTACTGATGCAAATTTTTTTTGCAAGATGGATAGAAACACAGCAAATGGATAAAAATATAGTTATTTATGAACGTTAGTAGTTTTTAAAAGAGATTGTTTTTTGTTATGTGTCTTCCTGCTTACTAATGTACTCTGCCACAGAGATTCTGCAGTGCTTGAAGTTCAACATAATGATTTTTGGACCTGCTTTCGTATTTGGAGAACTCATCTATAATGGCAGAACAGCATGGAAGCTGTAACAGTAAAAAAAATGTAAGCATGTATCTCTAAAAGATTTGGTTGGTTACAATCTTAGCTGATCTTACCATCTTATCATCCAGTTTCTCTACCTGGACTTTCGCACAGCTGATAAATTAATTACATGATGATTTCATAAGGATCTGCCATGAAAAATTACAGATGCAAGATTACTATTTTAAAGTTATTTATTCATGCCACTTTGATTTGTAAGCACAGAAAATGTTTAGTCTATCTGTAATCTGTCTTTCAAATTGTGCTCAAGAACACAGTGATCAAAAAGGTGTGCACAGCCTGGCAATTACGGTTGTGACTTTCCAGGAAAAACTGCAAGGCAGTTTGGACAATCAGTATACGGCTTGCCTTCACTGAAGTCCCCTGTGTAATTGTGCCAGACAACCACAGATAACATGGAAAAGACAGAAGAGGTAACTAAACACAGCATTCTTCTGGAGAAACTGGCTGCTCATGGCTCGGACAGGCGTATGCTTTGCTGGGTAAAAAACTGGCTGGATGGCCAGGCCTAAAGAGTTGAGGCGAATGGAGTTAAATCCAGTTGATGGCTGGTCACAAGTGGTCTTCCCCAGGTCTCAGTGTTGGGGCCAGTGCTGTTTAATATTTTTATGAATTATCTGGATGAAGGGAATGAGTGCACCCTTCATAAGTTTGTAGAAGACACCAAGTAGAGCGTGAGTGTTGATCTGCTGGAGGGTAAGAAGGCTCTACAAGAGGGATCTGGACCATCTGGATCGTTGGGCTGAGGCCAGTTGTACGAGGTTCAACAAGGCCAAGTGCCGAGTCCTGCACTTGAGTTGTAACAACCCCAGGCAGTGCTACAGGGTCGGAGAAGAGCGGCTGGAAAGCTGCCTGGCAGAAAAGGACCTGAGTGTGTTGGTCAACAGCTGGCTGAACATGAGCCAGCAGTGCGCCCAGGTGACCAAAAAGGCCGACAGCATCCTGGCTTGTAACAGGAATAGTGTGGCCAGCAGGACTATGGAAGCGATCGTGCCACTGTACTTGCCGCTGGTGAGGCCGCACCTCGAATCCTGTGTTCAGTTTTGGGCCACTCACTACAGCAAAGACGTTGAGGTGCTGGAGCAACGAAGATGACAATGGGTCTAGAGCGCAAGTCTTATGAGGTGCGGCTGAAGGAGCTGGGTCTGTTTAGCCTAGAGAAAAGGGGGCTGAGGGGAGACGTTATCGCTGTCCTTAGTAATGCCAATATAGGAAGGATATGGAAGCTAAGGGCAACACAAAGCTGGGTCTACTTTGAGACTGTCAAGTCAGCAGCAATGAAGGTTTCAAGACTCCAGTGGCACAACATGAACCTAATGTTGGCATCCTTTATTCAAACTAACATCAGAAGAACAAATTATCTCACATTATCTGTCTACTTCCGGCTTCATGCTTCAGCTCTCTGACATAGTGATAAGAGAGATACTGAGAATTTAGCGTTTTTGTCTTTATGTGAAGGAGATAATTGACTCTTTGTATCAAGATCTGAAACAAAATTTTATCTAGATTGTGTGACAATTCAGGAGGTGCTCGGCTGGGAGTGCACACTAAAAGAAGTTCTGTTACATGATCATGAATAAATGTGCAGTATTAAGATTATGACACAAATATACCCTTGAAGCATTTACCTCAACAACTAATAGGCCCTATGAAGAAACTATAGATTAGGAGTCAAAATAATTTCATCTAATACAGAAAACGAAGTGCAACAAAGTTGACCTGTTAACACAGATTTATAGTATAAATGTATCCTGAGGTTTGCTAACTAAAATAAAAACTGCAAATGATGTCTAAAATTCATTTAGTCAAATCCATTTGTAAACAGTATCACTAAACATTCACATTTACCAGGACGAAGAGGATTTCTGCTAATTTTGGTAGCTTGAGATATATGTTCCTTGTCAGGAAAAGCAGCTGATGCTATGATCTGCAGAGAAGCAATGGGTATGCAACCATTCCTATAAATGGAGCACTACAGACAGCAGCTCTCATCTTGTTCCACCTGCAGGAGATGGTGTTGTGAGTTAACAGGAGACAGGTTATGAGCCAAACTGTAATCAGCTGTGTTAGCTCAACCCTACTGATTTCAATGAGGCTTAACAGGTGTAAATGAGGACAGATGTGCCCCTACCTGAGTTCATAATGTCTAGTAAAGCAAGAATGAAAAGTCCTTTTAACTTCCTATTTATTTTTTTTTTTCTCTTAGTACAATTTTTAAAGTATATGTG
Organism: Pampusana beccarii; assembly: GCA_013399365.1. Classification (NCBI taxonomy): domain Eukaryota; kingdom Metazoa; phylum Chordata; class Aves; order Columbiformes; family Columbidae; genus Pampusana; species Pampusana beccarii. The sequence goes on along the minus strand of VWYH01010259.1, from coordinate 589,754 downwards.
TCCAGGACTGGCTGTTATTAAAGGTAGGAGAGAGGCTACCATTGTAAGATAATATTGTCCCAACACATAGTAAATAATTTTTTTTTTTTTTTCGTAAAGGTGACTGGATGTAATTTGGGGTTAAAAGGCGAGGTCACTAAGGCTTGAAAGTTTAGATTCTGGATCAAGAAAAACTGGACAAAATACTGACTTTGGCCATTCAGTTTATCAGAAAATTAAAAAGAAAAAAAGATTCCCCATCAAAAGTATACATGAATTAAATATAATGCAGGGATTTTCTCCCTAAGGTCTCCATGGTGAAGTGAGTCGTTTTTTCCCTTCAGGAGAATGTTTCTTGCTATTTCTAAGGAAACGACTTCTGTGCTTTGCAAAGATGAAACTTCTGCCTCCAAGTGGGACGTGGAAGGCGAATGTCAAAGGGTAAATTCCATGAGACATGACAAGTGCTGATGGGCTTGAATTTGCACAATCAGCAGCATTCAGTCTCTCCAGGGGAGGTAACGTGGGGAGTTGAGGGAAGGAGGGAGAGAAAACAAGTTCAGGCTGTCATCTCAGGAGGAAAGCTTGGTAAAAATATGTCAGAATCTGGAGTTTGCCAATGAAATTAGCTGAAGTGCCTTAAAATATTTATTTGGTGGGTTTGTTTCATGTTAATAAAGAATGGAACAGTCTCTTCAAGTTCTTGTTTTGCAAAAAGAGAAGCTGGGTGTGGTGGGTTGTACACAGGGAGAGCTTATTGTTACCCTTTTTTTTTTTTCTTTGTTTTGGAAAAATAGTCCTTGAGGAATGTCAGGGGAAAAATGGCAAATTAGGAAAAAGAGCAGGATGTGATTTTTTTCATAGGGTTAAATACCTACTTGAAAATGCAGAAGCACACAGCTGGGTGTCGTATCTCCCATGCTATATGAATTATATGAATTGCATTAGAAGAGAATCTGCAAAGAGCTTATCTCCTGTGAATTTGAGGTTCAAGGACTATCCCTGAATAACTTTCGAACTAAAAGTGTCTCTACACAATAGAAATACCTTCAAGAACAGGGAGCAGTGAATTCCAAGCATGGTTACATAGTGCACATTATAGCACTCTGAAAGAAGGAAACTTTCAGCTTCCCAAAGAGAGCAGTTGCAGAGTCTCCTTTAGAAACACATCCTGGTCCCCTCAAAAGTAGTTTAAAATACCAGATTGCCATGTATCCATATGTATACAGATACACATACTTAAACATATACGCACACAAAAAGGTCATCCACAACAAAAGCAGAAGGTGAACATAAATAATCCTACTGGAACAACTAATTGCTTAGGTTGCTCTTTCCTATGTTTTTATGAAGTTTGGAGGCACAATACGTGAAGCTATCTTTCCATGAGTTAACTATGAACATAATTTCCCTACTGTGCTATTTTCCCCATCCAGAAAAGTCCCTTCAGAGCAGGGGAAGTAGATGTTATACGGTTAATAGGTATAGGATAAAGACGAATATTACGTATGTCAGTTGTATGGGCACCTGACCAAAGTCCAGAGGAAGAAAAGATCACTCTTACTAAAAGCAGAAAGGACTGTGAACTTTATAAAAGATATGCAGTCACATGCAGTGTTATGATGTTCTGCAGAAACCTGGCTTTTTGCAGGAACAAAGAGTATCTTCTGGCAGATTTTTAGAGTGTTTTTCCTGCTTTAAGAGGTTTTAAATGCAGCAGCTAACAATCTAGGTAATGTCATACAAAACACTAGCACGGGCAAGGCCCAGAAACCTTTTGTATGGCAGATCTAGCTGAGGTCAATACTACTAGCCCTCCCGTAGCTCATTATCCTGTAGTGGAAGCTGGAAGCCTCTGTGTCCCCTGGGATTTTGCAGTGACGCAGCCAGTGTACATCGATTACCTTTTGGTCAATATGCACCTTTAGAGCGGTGAAGATGTAACCTTATTCTCGAGTTGCTTGAGACCTGATGTCTTCTGTGCTTCAAAGGGGAGCCTGGATCTGATGTTTCCCAAACCTAAGACTGGGACTTCTCTCAGCTGTCACCAGGCTGTCCCCCGCTGGCACAACACTATGAGATCAGAGTCAGACATAGATGACAACTGACAAGAAAGCACTTCCGACAGAGAAAGCCAGAAATCATGAGCCTTGTGTAATATTCTTAATTTCCTGGCCTATTCCAAGAGTGAGAAATAGACCAAAATGGAAGATGAAAATTCTTCATCTATTAAAAACATTAGGCACAAGGAATCAAGAAGAGTCTCTCGTTTTTTATTATTTGCAGGGGGGAGGAACAGTAATATTCTGTAGTGTGGAAGTTCCTATCTGCCATACAAAAATTTAGGGTTTTATCAGTAATAGTTTGCCTCAAGATTGGGGGAATTGAGTTGTAGTGATAACAACATCAGCCTGATGTTGTGTTTGTTGACAGAGGAATTTCCACCAGGGATGTTGCCTGGTGCCTCCTGCAGCTCGTTCTTTTATGATTGAGCATTAGCAGGAGAATGCTGATAATAATATGGATAGGAAACACTGGAAAAGGGATTATCTTCAGTGCAGAGTGATTTTAAATTAGTTTTTTTTAACCATGGTAAGTTACAACAAAAGGTTTCCACCCTCTGAATGTAGGAGAAAACATGCTTCAGCTGTAAAAAGATCAAGTGTAATACATAAACTCTGTACAGTATATTGTGTTCAAGATTGTGTGTGGGGAGTCGAACCTTGGATTTTGGGAGTATCTTTTTAAGGTATCAGGAGAACTGTTTAATAAAATAAATCCAGGTACTACAAAACAGAAATGAAGAAGGAAAACATACTGGTATTCATTTTATTGTAATTACAAGGGAAGCAGCTGAAGAAAATTAGAGAAGATAACTAAAATAGGGAATATATCCATAAAGAATCTTACGTTGGCCACAGTCATGAAGATGTCTGATTATCTGTGTGGTGTCCTAGAAGGATTAAAAAAATATGGAAGTGTGTTTTATGAAGTAATTTTTCATAGAACGTATGTGTGAGGGTGGCAGTCTGACACCTCTGCCAGGTACATCTCTCCATTTAGTCACAGAGGATACACAGCACGGGACTGTCATGATTAACATTTATAAATATCCAGACAGATGAAAGGGCAGGTAAAGGCAATGAATCTGGCCAGCTGCAAGTCAGGTTGAACAAGCAAGAGCAAAACAATGTGGCGTAGTATGCTGGTAAAATCAGCCTCAGTCTTGAAGAATTAATACTTCTGTAACACAGAACAAGGGTGACTAGAAACTTTTTATGATGATATCAACATGATAAATAAATGTGTATTTCTTGCATTCTGGAAGATATGTATTTTTTTACAAACAGGGTCATTCTTGAGACATGCAGGTGGGGAACCACCCCAACAAGCCAAAAAAAATAGCATATGTGCCAGAAATAGGGATTCACAGTCAGTTCAGTCATTGAAATAATTGCTAGAAAACCACTAAAGAAATATGGCCTCGATCTTTCTTGCTGGAATATAGCAACCATCATATATTAAAACCTGGAAAATGACATTTTTACATTAATAAAGAGAAATAATTCTCTCTTAAATCAATGACTAAACTCACATTATTTATGACTCCCACCCATAAGCAAATGAAGAATGGATTTTTTGTTTGATTGTTTCTCTATAAAAAGGAATGCAGTTACTCTTGTGTAGGCTTATATTTTAATTCACCATTGTTGGCCAGAAAAATTTTTATCAATAGGAACGAGGATCTCTATGTTAATGCAAATGCCACATGAAGTCACACAGGTATCCAGTATAAAGCACAGGGAGTTAATTACTTTTTTTCCTGTATTTCTTCGAAAGACCCTTCTGGTTTTCTGGCATGGATGCTCATGTGTGAAGACTTCAGTGCAGCTCTTAAAGCAGGTGAAGTCATCTGGAATATAAAGCTAGTCCAAAAAGATGCGGGTGTTTCCCTCTGGAGTGGTCAACAAAACGTTACATGAATTATTTGTAAGGAGGGGTAACACTGCTGATAGCGCTTCAAAGTCAGGATGGATGAGAGCAGCATAGGCACTAAACTGTGATGGAGGATTGGAGCCCTTCAATCCACCTATACAATAATCAAGAAGAATTCTTAGGAAGTTCTTGTTGACAAAAATAAATAAAGCACCCATCTACCTAAATAATGAACTTCAGTGGCATTTCTTTTTTTGACTTGCCTGTACCTCTTCTTTCAGGTTTAAAGCAATTGGATGGTTTGACGCTACACAGAGAGCAACTCGCAGGTAGGAAAAATAGTTAATCAGTGAGCAGGAACTATAGAAGATACTTCAGTCTAGTGGTCAGTTGGGCCTATAGTTGGGCCTATTTACAGAAACAGCCAGGAGAAACCTGGGATGGTACCAACTTTCTACTCTATCGGGAAGGGAAAGCACACAGCCTAAAATGAAAGAGCTTCTTCATCTATTCCCCCTTCCCCTGAGGAAAAGGCCAAAAGCTAGTAATTTTAAATGAAGAAGTTGTTGGAAATTCTAAATTTCCATGTAACTCGTGCTGTGTTGATTCTCGCTGAATGTGAAGATTCTGAACAAAGACTCGTGTGTCCGCAGCAATGTAGCAAGGAAAGGTCTCAAAAACATTCAGCTTTTTCGAAGAATTTGCTTCTTCACAGGCCTTCATTTCATCATGTACCTTTGCTAGCAGCAGAAGGCAATACTGGTGCAAAAGGACACATCTGCTCCCTGTCATCCCAGAGTTGCTCATGAAGAGACATTTTACATAATCAGCAACTCTTGCAGATAAAAAGTCTGCAAGACTATTTTTTTTTTACTTTGTGTGTGTGTGTGTGTGTGTTAAATGAGGTAAACTGGGTTGTTTCCTCAGACTTTCTTAAAAAAAAAGAGAGAAAGTCTGAGGAACTGAAAAATTAGGCTCTGAAGCTGGAATTCGAACCAGCAGGGCAGAACATCTGAATTTAATGAGGCTCTGCTTGACATCAGCAGGAGCATTGGAAGGCCAGAGTACACAGGATTAGGCCTCAAATTAATGATGCAATGAAAAGGAAAAATGGATAATTTTAGGGAAGATAATTTTGATGATTGATTTTATAACTATTCCTGGCACCTAATGTGAATTATCAGGATATTTTTATTGATAGCATTTATTAATGCATTAAATTTTAAACCGTGCTCTGAAAGACAGTATAATACAGAAAGGAAACAGAGAGGTCAAAATCTCTCTAAAGAGGCTGAGAAATAAGGATGCTTCATACAATTAGATGGCGCATAGAACATCCAACTACTTGCTATATCACTGTTTTAAGCCTATACCTTTATTACATGGCAGCTGCAGCAATTTAGGATTAAATTGTTATATCTGGTCTTTGAATCTGTTGTGATATAATCCACCAATGAAACATTTTAAAAAATCCTTTCCAAATGAATGTTCTGAAGGAAAATTATTTAATGTCCTCTTAAAACCCCCTTGTACTCTTTTCAGGGCTGCTTTACTTACGCAGTGCTTCTGTGGGGCCAAATTTGTGAAAGCTTCTTGCCATCACACTAGTAGTTCAGACTTGCATCTTTCCCACAGTCAGTATGGACTCTACTGCTCCTGAAGCTGTTGCACTTAAAATCTGATTTTATTGTGGTCACAGCAGGAACTTGCACCTGAAGCATAACTGTGGTAGTTTTCCCACAGTGAGGCAGAGCTTGCTAGCCATTGGGTCATAAGAGATCAAAATTATTCCTAGTGTAAATGGACTGACTGATTTTGAAGTCAGAAGTTTTTGCCTTATAGGAATTTAGTGCAGAATGTCCATTTTCATGCAGATGGACCCCTTAGCTCTTTGAGACTTTATCCTGTCTTTACTGTAGGGTAAACACAACCCCTTTAGGACCTGAGGCAATCAGAGTTGCCTTACTCTACCAACAGAGGGAAACATGATCTGTCAAATAAGTGAGGACGTGAATATCATGCTTCCCCTTTATCACATGGTAGCATTTTATTTTCAAGCAGTAGCGGAATAGGAAAACTCTGAATACTAAGAAGAGTTCCTTTTATGCTAAAAGATTTTCATTTCCACACCGTTCTGAATAAGGAATACCTCTGCATCAGGTTAACCACACACCATGATTTGTATACTCTCCCCCACAAAAAGCAGGTCAGAAAGACAAATCCCACTTTGTCTAGATGTTCTAACAGATCAAGCTTTGTCAAATGTAAAACATTGTCCATAATATTTATGTTTTTATGGAGCTTCCAAAATTGCAATGTTTTCAGCAGTAAAACGTGTGACATTCTCCATCACATCCCTGACATTACACACAGAACTGTTCGTTTCGTGCCAGCAGCACTGGCAGGACAGCTTTTTCTGGAGCAGCATCTGATTCCAAATAGGGTTGGCTTGGTTCTGTCTTCCAAAAACTCCAGTCCAACTGCAGCCAGGTGCTCACTAACTTTCTTTTCAATATCTGACTGGCTGAGCTCAGAAGAATTAACTTGCTCTTGCTCCTCCCTGTGTGAAAGGGATGAAGAGTAGAACCCTGGAACCCTCTCAAAAATTTCAAATCCCCTGCAAAAACTAGCAGATTGCTGATCCCCTCTACTAAATAATAATAAATAAGGTGAAATTTAGGTGGAGATTTGGACCATTATTTGGGAAAAGATGAGGCTGGCAGGTCTACTTCGTAGCTGCACAGTATTAAGCCAAGGATCCGACTTCAATCCGGGGCACATTTTCCCAACTGCATCTCAACAGCTGCCACCTGGCTGATTTACATGTATGAATCTCCCTATAAAGACTGAGTAACAGCATGTAGTTTTTGCCTTGGCTCAGTACTTCAGCTGTCTATGATAACAGCACTGAGCTGCCTGAGCTGGTGTTATACATGCTTACCTTTGAAACCCACACGGAAGCGTGTGATGGAGAAGGGAGGTATTGCTACGTACAAACTCACAGTTTACCCAAATTCCTGTGTCCTACTCTTCAGTTCGATCCAGCAGACAAGGCATCTGGTGCTATCCAAGGTCGGATCGTGCTGTTTATCTAGGGGCTTTGGGAAAGGATGGAGGGGAGGGCACTGGCTCTCCCTAGCAGCTGTCAAAGGCTTTCTAGAGCAGCTGCACACATCCAGCTCTGTGGGAGGCTTGAGGAGGTCTGGCGGTGATCTCAGACAAGTGCAGTTGGAGAGCCATGCACTGTGTTTCTGTGTATGCCAGCAGAAGTGTGTCAGCCCTGGCACCCATCTCATGGAATCGCAGAATTGTTTTGGTTGGAAGAGACTCTCAAGATCGAGTCCAACCATTAACCTAACCCTGTCACTAAATCATGTCCCCAGNAGTTGTAGACAGCGATAAGGTCTCCCCTCAGCCTCCTTTTCTCCAGGTTAAACAGCCCCAGATTGCTCAACCGCTCCTCATAAGACTTGTGACCCAGCAGAAGACGTGTGCTCATAGCAAGGTGAAGATGAGAGCACCCTGCTTTCTTCACCTGTGGACTGACCAGCTGTGGCAAAGACCCCTGAGCAGGGACTGAGGTGACAAGTCTGCCTCAAGCTCAGGTGTCTGGTCTCGCCAGAGCATCCTCATCTTTCCTGCTGCAGAGAAAGTTGCGCTCGTAAACAGGGGCTGCTTCATGCTTTCCAAAATGCTCTTCCAGTCACCTCTGCCTGTGGAGGGTTTCCTACAGAGTGCTCAGGCTTCTGAGTCTGTTTTTAGTGACAGTCTGCCCATCGCTTCAAGAGGCCCTGAAATGACAATATCCAGCTAGTATAACAGCTGCCCAGTGACCCAAATGAGATCATCAGCACTAAATGTATGTGATTTCAAGTCTCCTGAGCTACATTTCTTGAAGTGTGTGTTGTTATTCTTCCTTCTGTGCACGCTCAAAAGGAAGACTGGTTTAAAGACTCTCACTTCAGCTGTTTATTAGCTGAGTTAACACAAACATTTCATTTTGAGCACTTGAGCAAAGTTTATGGTTTCCTTTCCAGGGCGGCTGACCTGAAACCTCTCTAACAACACTCTTGAGAAGAAGCGTAGAAATATTATTCTTGAAATCAATTTCAGATAGCTATTAACAATCAAAATTGGTATAGCAATAGAAACCAAGATACAAACTTTATTCTAACCCTTTCTATGCCTCTGTGTGTTTAATGCAATACCATATAGCTGGCTTAGAACTGCTATTTCCTTCGATGGTGCTATTACAATGGCATGTAGTATACAGAGAGACATTAATCTTGTCTGCACTGCTCACAGCCTCTGCTGACCTAAAAATGAAAGCTCAAATTCAGATCTGGTCTGTGTTTTACTGTGTCACAAGGTAAAGCACTGTTACCATGTTTGTAGGACAAACAGTTGAGCTCATGGTAGTTCCATACAGGATGGATGCTCTTGCTGGTAAAAGAAATGCTAAAGTCATGGCTTTTGAGAATCCAAACTTATATTCCATTTAGTAAGAATGTAAACAAAACTTCCTGATCCCTCTTCTATCATATTATTTGCTTTGGCAGACAGATCTAATCCTGTGTCAAGGGTAGTCTGATAATTATTTAAATTGTTGGTCATCTGCATCAAGCATAAATTCATACGATGTTTCAAGTAGACAGTACAGTCAATTTTTCAAAGCTAAGAAGCCATCAGGATGGCACAACTCGCTCATTTTCTTTTTTTTAATTTTATAAGACTTTTAAATTTTTTTATTTTATTATTTTATTTTATATATTTTATTTTATAAGACTTTATTTTATAAGACATTCTCTAAAGAAGTGCTTTCTTCCCAACAAGAAAACTCCCCAGTTTGTTTTCAGCTTGTTTCTTTTTATGTATTCCACTCTTCTTCCTGGATTAAGCAAAGCAGCAGTCTGCACATGAGATTTGAAGTCATCTGCAACCCAAGTATACTGTGATTAGAAATCACAGCATTGATATCCTAAACTAGATTTTAATAGGGATTGTGATAAGAGAGATGTTATTGGATTACTAGCCTCGAATTAATTTTCATTATCTTTCTTTTTTTTAATTAATTGTTTTTCTCTCCTTCCTTTCTTCCACTGAGGTGCCAGTAAGACCTAATGGGCACTGGGGAAGTGGGGAGAGGGAAGAATAAATGGCATATAGGGTTGTAAAAGCAACAATTTTCTTAAACAACTGAGGCTATGTAAAGGAAGGGATTAATCTTTTGAATTAATTAGGAGAAACAGATTAAAAAGACTGGAGAATGCCCTTTTGTGATCAGTCTGAAGTTATGAATGTTTCAAATTATATCTGGCATTATTCAATCCTTTCAAAATGAAACACAATTTCACCTTTTAAACAGACTTTAAGATTGTGGGGCAGTGGTTACGTTTTTAAAATATAGTGATAGTTGATTCAGAAAAAATAGTGAAAGGAATAAGAGGAAAGTATGAATGCTTGTCTCGTACATGTTTCAGAAGGAAGGTTAATGGAGATCACTAGGCTGATTGCGATGATCTATTTCGTACTGAAATGTATCAAAGCTCACCTAGATTTCATGTAACAAACCCACTGGAGTTTCAGGTCATACTTCAGTCTTCTGAGAAACTTCAGCTGTGTGCCATGTATAGAGACCCAGGTCACCACTAACACCTTAGGCCTTTGAAATGTAAAGAACTGATGGGCTAAACTATACCTGGATAAACCTTATGGCCAGCCATGTCTAGGCTACAGAGGCCATCAAGGTCCTAAGCTGGGACAACATCTCTTCCTTATGCAGAAGCAATTATGAGTCAGTCCACATTGACTAAGACACTTGCCAGGTGCCTAGAAGAGTTTTAGCAGAGCTCTGGTTCAATATTCTCCCCTAATCTAGGTCCAAGCCCCAGTGCTACAGAGGAGAGCAAACCCCCAGATTGTGCAGTGATGGTGATGGAAAATCCTTTCTGGTCTCTGCTGAAAAATGGTTAAACCTTGAAGTATGAGATTTAATTATTGTCATTGTCTTCGATTATCTACAGTACTAAAAGCATGTTTGGAACCTGAAAAGGGGGGTGTAAACAGGGAGCTCTGCAATTTCCTGTTCTGATCTCCCAGTCAGACTTCCCTTCATCTCAACTGTATTTCTATCTGTTCGAAATATCAGTTCATTCATTTCAATACAATTTTCAGTTTTTTCAAACTGAAAAACTTATTTGTATAATTAGAAATGATATTTCGCTTTTTCTAGAATGAAAACAGGAGCACTACACTGATTTTGAGGAACTCTGATCAAAGAAGAAGACATTTGGCTGGGTCACTGTCAAGATCAGTAAGAAGCACAGCGCCCTTGCCGTGACACTTGATAGATGATATCTTGGCAACACTAGAAGTAATGGCACGACTCCTGATCACTGCAGAGGAACCGAGACTTCACAGCCAGTATCAATCAGGATTCAACCACTAGCAAAGACGGAGTCACTGTGATAGAGGAGAGCATAATAAACGCCCAATAGGGAAACAGAAATAACTGTTTGACATTGACCTAATTAATATCAAGTGACTGCTGATTTGCATTTCTCTCTGGCTTCTCCAAGTTTAAAACAGCATTTAAAAACATTAAAAAAATGTTTTTAATTTAAAAACATTTAAAAAATGACTTGGTTCAAACATAAATTCTACATACGAACACTTACAAACTCTGGAAGGTTCTAAGTCAGTACTAGATTCTGTGACTTTTCATGGGAAGTTTACACTTAGAAGTGACAGGTGTAAACCACCATTTGAAGTAAGGTCTGTGATCTGCATTTGGTAGTAGGTTTAGCTGCATGGTAGGGAAGAACTCTTGACTTCTAGTTCTTCGGAGGGTGTAACTTTTAGATGTTTCCTGAAGAGATGGGAAATTATTTGTCAGTGTCTCTAAGGATGCTTCAAAATGCTCCAAGATCATAAATATTGCCTTATATTCCCTCAAAATAATGACTTCCATCTCTCTCATATAACCTAAGCAGTTCGATTACCCTGGCATAGGATTTGGGGGGGCTACCTCTGAAAACTGGCAGCACTCGTGTGTAAGCAGAGGGAGATACAAAATCCATCTGTGTGTTCTGCGGTGATTTACTTTCTCTGTGTAGCTTTGCCATGGTGCAGATTAGACAGAATTTCACCAGGCCTTTGCCACCCAGACAAACTTCTCCCACACGGCAAAATAGATCAACTTAGTGTCATTCCGTTTAAGTATGGCAGTATTTAATTAGAAGATAAAGATGGAACTGATGGCCAAAAAAGGTTTATTTCAGCCTCCTCGGTAGAAGAAAGGTGAAAAACCAGGCAGGAATTTATTTCTTCCTCATCCAAAACAAAAGTAAGTCCAGTAAGAATTTCAAGAAAGCTGTCAAATCATCAGAAAATAGAGTGGTGAATTAGAATGAAATGGACAGGGCTTTTCTTGTCGCATGACAGGAGGGAGCAGTCCTGGGACTGTGGTGTTATTCACCCAGATAAAATATGAGTTAGTCTGATTTACAAGGTTGGCTCACAAGATAAAAAAGAAACATGAGCTGGAAAAAAACCTGTGTGATTTCTTGTTCTCCAGCAGTTGAACTACTGAGATGGGTAAACATACCTGTATTATAAGACCAAGACAAGGATGTCATGAATATCTGATATCGTTTTCATCTGACTCAGAACTAATTTTCTCTGTCTAAGAAGTAATCTAATTTTGTCAAATGTCTCCCTAATAAGAAAAGTAATAAAGATGCCTTTATAGACAGTGGCACTGGATTTCAGATGCTGAAATCCAGTGAACAGCCTCAGAAAGCTGGGGCTGTTCAGCCTGGAAAAGTCAAAGGCTGGAGACACCTTATTGTGACTTTTCAATATACGAAAGGGGCTTGTGAGAAAGAGAGAAGGAGACTTTTCACCAAAGCCTGTAGTGACAGTACAAGGGACAACAAGTCAAAGAGGACAGATTTAGATTGGACATAAGGATTTTTATTTATTTATTTATTTATTTATTTATTTATTTATTTATTTATTTATTTTAAATGATAAGGGTGGTGACACACTGCAACAGGTTGCCTGGAGAAGTTGTGGCTGCCTCATCCCTGGAAGTGTTCAAGGCCAAGTTGGATGGGGCTTTGAGCAACCTGTCCTAGTGGAAGGTGTCCCTGGCAGGAGGGGTGGAACTAGATGATCTTTAAAAGTCTCATGCAAGTCAAACCATTCTATATAATACTGTGGTTCTATGAGTTTGAGCTACTGCCATAACCAATAACTGGCACTGATTTGCTGATTTTTTTTATTATTATCATTTAGTATTGTTACCTAACCTCTGTACTGCCAATGACAAAAATTCTGTGATGCTCAAAAAGCAGAAAATAAAGCCAACATTTGTTGGTTTGTTATGTTCATTTGTACCTCAGAAGCGGCTCCATTTGCTGCTTCTACTTGGAGGATTCTCTGGGAAGTTGCTTGACAGGAGACAAGTATCAAAATACTGAAAACAGAGCTATGTCTTCTCACACCAAGCTAGATAAAAGAGATAGATGGTCACACCAAAGGGAGTAGCTTTGTATAGAATAGTTTTGTCAGTGTGTGAGATGTTTGGGGCATGCTTTGCAAAGCAGTGTGAACTCTGTTAACATGTATCACAACAAATATGTGAGCAAACACTCCAATAAAGCTGAAAGGCAGTTGGCTTCATTGTATGTTGGATCTTGCCTCCTGAATAACAAAGAAAGGTGAGAGGGAAGGTCCTACAGTAGAGTGCAAGACAGAACAAATTTCACTGAATAAACTAGTTTCTTTCTGTGGGAGAGAGGCTTTTAACTTCAAATTCAGTGTGTTTTTCTAGGACTAGCCTTGGTTGTACGAAACCACAAGCACATCTAAATTGCAAATTCTCCTAATCATGGCTTCTCCCTGTCCTTGCCTTTTCCTTATCTGCACCCCGGAGCCAGGGAGAGAGTAAGTGAAAACAGCACATCTCCATTAACGTGGCAGAAGGGCTTTAAGAAATAAGGGGATTCTTACACTTTTGCATGACCAGAAAAACAATGGAGTGTTTAATCTTTTGAATACCTTATTAGGCTAGATTAGAGTTTCTACTAATAAAGGAAGCTTCTTTCTCTCCCCACTTTTTTTGGGTTTTTTTTGAGACAGAGAGATATTAATGTTTCTGCAGAGAAAATGGAAGCAAAATACTACCTTGCGCTCTCTATAGTCCATAGGAAGTGTTATGGAATCACAGAATCAGAATAGTTTGGGTTGGAAGGGACCTTCAAAGTTCATCTAGTCCACCCCCTGCAATGAGCAGGGACATCTTCAACTAGATCAGGTTGCTCAGAGCCCCGTCCAGCCTGGCCTGGAATGTCTCCAGGGATGGGGCATCCACCACCTCTCTGGGCAACCTGGGCCAGTGTTTCACCACCCACATTGTAAAAAATTTTTTCTTCATGTCTAGACTGAATCTTCTCTCCTTTAGTTAAAACCATTACCCCATGTCCTATCATAACAGACCCTGCTAAGCTGCTAAAAATTCTGTCCCCATCTTTCTTATAGGCTCCTATTAGGTACTGAAAGGCTGCAATAAGGTGTCCCTGCAGCCTTCTCATCTCCAGGCTGAACAACCCCAACTCTCTCTGCCTGTTTTTCTTTTTTTTTGGTTGGTTGGTTGGTTTTGGTAGTTCGTTTGGGTTTGTTTTGTTTTGTTTGTTTCTCTTGTTTGTTTGTTTTGGTTTTTTTTTTTTTAATTAAAATAAAAAATTGTTTCCGTGTTCACCATCTTTAATGGGGCAAAGCCATAGATAAAGGAAGGGATGGGCAGAGACCCCTCAAGGGCCCTCCTGAGCAAACTGGGAGGAACTGGGGTGAACGGGCAGGGGCGTCCCTCATGGTCCAGGCAGGCCCTAGTTGGGTCCCAGCCCCCTCTCAGGGCTGCTCCTGCTTCTTCTTCACTGAAATGCACTTCTTGCAGGCGGCCAACATCTGGTAGAAGGCATAGATAATCACAGCTGCCCAGATGGGTTTGATCCACTCATCTTTCTGGTCTCAGGTGGGGGCTGAGATGCAGTAGATATCGTGGTTCCACTCCACCATGTGCCCATCAGCCTTGGTCTTGCAGGCCTTGATGAGCTGTCCCTTGTTTTTGGGGATGTAGAGCTCGAAGCAGTGCAGTTTTTGAGGGTCCTCTACCTTCCGTGTCTTCACCCACCTGCCTCCCAGCTTGAGCAGCCAGGGGTTGAAGAAGGTGTGGGTAAGGTCATTGCCATCGTCCTTAGGGATCTTGAAGTGTTCGCTGCAGATGCTCTCATACAGGTTCCCCAGCAGGTCCTTAGGCAGGCCACCACCATTGTTGATGCCGTGGTTCATCGTGACGAAGCACTTGGCTGAGGGCTTGTCCCTCACATTGGAGTTGTGCAGGCTGGTGTTGAGCATGGTGACAGTGAAGGAGAGGATGTTGCAGGTGTCCATGCACGGGAAGATGCTGGGGTTGCAGAGACAGCAGCACNTAAGAAATAAGGGGATTCTTACACTTTTGCATGACCAGAAAAACAATGGAGTGTTTAATCTTTTGAATACCTTATTAGGCTAGATTAGAGTTTCTACTAATAAAGGAAGCTTCTTTCTCTCCCCACTTTTTTTGGGTTTTTTTTGAGACAGAGAGATATTAATGTTTCTGCAGAGAAAATGGAAGCAAAATACTACCTTGCGCTCTCTATAGTCCATAGGAAGTGTTATGGAATCACAGAATCAGAATAGTTTGGGTTGGAAGGGACCTTCAAAGTTCATCTAGTCCACCCCCTGCAATGAGCAGGGACATCTTCAACTAGATCAGGTTGCTCAGAGCCCCGTCCAGCCTGGCCTGGAATGTCTCCAGGGATGGGGCATCCACCACCTCTCTGGGCAACCTGGGCCAGTGTTTCACCACCCACATTGTAAAAAATTTTTTCTTCATGTCTAGACTGAATCTTCTCTCCTTTAGTTAAAACCATTACCCCATGTCCTATCATAACAGACCCTGCTAAGCTGCTAAAAATTCTGTCCCCATCTTTCTTATAGGCTCCTATTAGGTACTGAAAGGCTGCAATAAGGTGTCCCTGCAGCCTTCTCATCTCCAGGCTGAACAACCCCAACTCTCTCTGCCTGTTTTTCTTTTTTTTTGGTTGGTTGGTTGGTTTTGGTAGTTCGTTTGGGTTTGTTTTGTTTTGTTTGTTTCTCTTGTTTGTTTGTTTTGGTTTTTTTTTTTTTAATTAAAATAAAAAATTGTTTCCGTGTTCACCATCTTTAATGGGGCAAAGCCATAGATAAAGGAAGGGATGGGCAGAG